>VWZS01010075.1:1097723-1212028 GCA_013397075.1 Rhabdornis inornatus | reverse complement strand
GGGCCCTGCACAGCCACGCCGGGTTCGACACAGGAACCCAATCCTGGCACAGCCATCCCGGGGCAGATCGCAGCCACGCCGGATCCGGCACAGGAACCCAATCCTGGCACAGGAACCCAATCCTGGCACAGCCATCCCGGTGCAGATCACAGCCACTCCGGTCCGGCGTACGAGCCCCATCCCGGCACAGCCACCCCAGGTCCAGCATAGGAACCCCATCCCGGCATAGGGGCCCCAGCCCGGCACAGCCACCCCGGGTTCGGCATAGGAACCCAATACTGGTACAGCCACGCCAGCCCAGCACAGCCACCCTAGCCCAGCATAGGAGCCCCATCAAGCCCGGCACAGGAGCCCCATCCCGGCACAGGAGCCCCAGCCCAGTACAGCCACCCTGGCCTTGCTCGGTCCGTGGCGCCGGACGCTGAGCGGTGCCGGCAGGGCTGCGGCCTCATGCTACGGCCTCGGAGGAATCGGGAATTATGTACGTACGTAGAGACAGAGGGGAAAAGTACACGTATGTGTGGAGAGAGAGCGCACACGTATCCCGAACGTGTGATTGCAGAAGGAAGCTATGATTGTGAGAAGCTTCCCGTCTGCTATCATCTCTTATCTGTGGCAGTGTGGGTTCTGCGGGCACGGCCCCGCTCGCGGTCATACCCAGCCATGCCAAGTGCAGCTTGTGCATTCCGGCCTCATGAATACCGGCAGTGCGGAACAGGGGCACTGCCTCAGGCCAAAACCTTCAGTTGTTGCCCCCTGGACAGCAACTCGTGAATGGGCACCATGTAGTGCACGTGGTGACTGTGTAAGAGTAGGTTAGACAGAGATTAAATGTTAAGTGCCTTAATTCACAGAATCACAAAATGGTTTGGGTTAGAAGGGACCTTTAAAGATAATCTGTCCTAATACCCCTCCAATGGCAGGGTCATTTTCAGCTAGATCAGGTTGCTCAGAGCTCTGTCCAGCCTGACCTTGAATGTTTTCAGGATTGGGGCATCCACCTCTGGTCAACCTGTGCCAGTGTTTTGCCACCCTCATTGTAAAAAATTTCTTATTTATATTAGTGTTAGTCTACTGTTTTGTAATTTGAAACCATTACTCCTTGTCCTATCACAGTAGGCTGTGTTAAGAAGTCTGTCTCCATCTTTCTTAGAAGCCCCCTTTAGGTACTGGAGGGCTGCTCTAAGGTCTCTCTGGAGCCTTATCTTCTCCAGGCTGAACAACCTCAATGCTAACAGAAGACATGCTCCAGCACTGTGATCATCTCTGTGAACCAGATGCCTTGGTTCAAGTTTGCCTTGTGAGAGGTCATTTTTCTCAGTGCTGAGTAGATTGTGGTTCATATCACAAAACAATTACATATGTCACAGATAAGCATAGATAGAATAGAATTCCACAGTGCATTTAATAACAAGATTTTTAAGACAGTAAGTAGGCTGTGACAAGCAGTTGGTAAGGCATTGCAGCACAACTTCTGGTTGAACTAGGCATACCTATTGGGCAGGGACAGGTCAGGTCATCTGTCAAAGTGTATCAATTAAATTGTACCCAGAGTCCTTAAAAATAAGGGTGTGAAAGAGCTGGAGCTGTCCCTTATCAAAAGTGTTGACCTTTTGTGCTTTGAGCACTGTGGATGCCATCCTCTGAGAAAACTGGTGGTCCAGTAAAGGTTAAAAGTTCTGCAGACTGACAGTGTAAGGAATGATTGCATTGCAGCCTGTCTGTGCAGATAATTTGTTATAAATGCTTGAGGATGGTATGGTACCTGTGCCATAATGGACAGTACAATTTTTTTTTTTTTTTTTTTTACAGAACAGGCATGTAAAGAGCAGAGACAAAAGAAAATGCTGAGGGACATTTTCTAAGAATAAAGGCCCTGTAAAAGAAGAAAAGGATTAGCAAGGCACCTGTGATTATACATTGTGTCTTGAAAAAATCCTAATGTTTTTGTGGTTTCCTGCAACAGATTTCACTCTTTAAAAAGATACTTCACAAAATTAAATCCACAGGAGTGGAAGAAACAAGATCTTGCAGGCGTGCTTGGACTTAACTTATGATTTTAGTGTTCCTTTCTTCCGAAGCCCTGACTTCTCTTCAGAAGGGTCTTCTTTTCTTTCCCATCTCTTCTGGCATTTGCCTTTAAGTTCCAGTCTAGGTTCTACAAGTTAGGGTCATGCCACCCACATCCTTACTGTCACAGCAATAATCTTCCTTGTGTGCATTTGCCCACCTGAAGGAAGGGATTGAAGATTACTGAGGGTCAGAAGCATAAGGCTCTGGAACAACCGTCTGATGAGTAAGGGAGCAAAACACCTGTATATTTATATATACATATATATATATGTATATATATCACCAGGCTTGATCACCATGTGTGGAGTTAGAAATAAACTGTATTAAATGTCTGCCTAAAGGGGAAATGGACTTGATGGCACATGAAATCCCCTTGTCTTGTTTTTCTTATAGGGAGTTGGTGGTGGCCATTCTCTGTCTATACCTCCCAAAGTGTTGAAAGCAGGATAAAACCTGTTCTTTTCAGTGCTGCTGTTTGAGTTTGATACCCCTCCCCTATCAAGGTCATGTCATTTAAAGGAGGATGAAGAAAACCTGTTTGCTCATGTTAAGCACTGTGACTGTGGTGGAAAAAAGCACTTAATCTGTGTACTCCCACTGATCTCAGAATCAGAGCTCTACATTTAAGCTTGTTAAAATGTGTTGATAGATTAGTGTTTTACATGATCTAACTCTAGTAGCACTGAATTTAATATCAAGCTTTCCTCAGTCTCAGTGCCCATAAGAAAAGTGATAGTCATGGCCTCTGTGAGTTCACAGAGAAAATTATTTTGGTTGGCCTTGCTCTTTTCTTTGTGCTGGTGTTTTGAGCCATAGGAAATGGCAGTGATTTGAAAGGTAGACATACAGTGAGGTAAAAAAAAAAATAGCAGTTGCAAGGTATGCACTTTGCATAATGTTAACATTGCTCAGTGGAAAGATATTCCCACATATCTCTAAATGAGAGAGAAAATCAGTAAAATCAATGAAGTAAAAATAGAAAAAAAAGCAGGCCTCTTATGAGTGGAGAAAATGCTGAAGGACAAAAATGGGTTTTGTCTGCAGAATATAATGTTAATTTAATAGCACTAATTTGAGGTTCATATGTGATTAAGTATATATAGGCATGGAACAGAGTTCAAAAGAGCAAAAAGAAAGACTCTGGCTGATGCTGTACTCTCAAGACTTCTGCAAGTGATTAAAAAATGAAAAAAATAATAAATGGAATCCAAGATGAAATCCAAATATATATCACTCTTCAGTGTCTAAATGGAGAAGATGGGCAGCAGTCTTTCTTTTCCCAGTGATTAAATACCTGACTGAATGCTGATTGTTGTGTTTAAATTGGTGATATTAAGTGATGCTGTTAAAATGTGATAGGAGAAACACTGCTACACATTCATCTTGTTCTACAGCTCTTCTGAAGCTGGGGAGGCTTAGCACGTGTAAAGGGAAATCTTTTAAATCCTTCCTTACCCCCACTGCACTCAGGCAGCATTTGTCCTGTCATGCTGTATCCAGACCCGTGAGGAAGGTTCAATTTTGGGAAAGGGCTTGATAGTGGCAGGATGTCATTGCCACGGTGGCACTAAACTTATGTAATCAGGGAGTGATTTGGGCTACTGAAGCAGTTTAGAAGTGGTTATGGAGGTTCTGTGTGGTGATGAAATTACCTCACTGCAATTTAAATGACTGAACATAAAAATATCTTGGAAAAATTAGTGTAATATATTTTAGCAAGATACCTGTCACCATTTCCTGGAACAGATGGAGAAGATGTTCAATATTGTGCTGGTGAAACTAGCAGTTGGTTTTATCCTCCTCATGGTTTACAGGGACATTTTAACAAATATATTGCATTGCTCATCATTCATGACAAAAAATCTATAGCATAGGAAACTTTGCTGGAGAAAGGAGGGTAGAAAACATCTGTTTTGTGAGAGGGATTGGAACAGAATGACCATAATTAAAATTAACAATTAGAGGAGACTTCTTGTCTTTGGTTCTTGCCAAGGCGAGGCTGGTGGGATCAGCTGTGTGTGTGCTGTCTGCAGAGGGGCCTTGAAGAAAAAGTGTATCAGGCTGAGAAGTGCTGGGTGGTGCCATTTGCTTTAACGGGGGCTGCATCCTGACTTCTGACTGCTGCTTGTGTTGTCAGCTAGTGGAAGCAGTATGACTGAGTAAATGTAAACATAGAATTTGTAAAATCTGCCACTTTATACTGTGGAAGCATCATATATATGTTTATTCCTGCAGCCTACCTTTAGGGAATGCATTAGTGTTTAGAGTTGAATTTATGTATTTCCTCTGCAAAACAAACACACCTGCCATAGAAAAATTCTGCTTCATTTCTTTCCCTTTCTCCTCCAGCCAGCTCTGTTTCCTATGTCGTTGGTGTCAGCAACCTTGCAGGGCCTGTGTGATAGGAACAGGGCAGAGCATGTTACTGATGTGTTTGACTGAGCATGGCAGCAAAAGGTGGTTAGTACTGCTTGTCACTGGGTGAGGGGGGAGTAGGGTTTCTAAAGCACCTCCTGTTCCAAGCTGTCTTCTGCCTTTGTAAGTGCTGACAGAATCTACAAGTTTGTGAGTAAAAACAAACATTGTGAAACCACCTTCTTGAGTTGACAAATCATGTAGTCCTTGCAAGTTCTCCTTGCAAGACCTCATCAGTTTTCCTTTGGCTGTCACCTGGGGGTGGGTTACAAGTGTGTTTACGCTCTATCTAATTTTTTCTTCCTTTAACAAGTATGTATTCAAAGAAACTGCCCAAAACATCTCTGTGCACTAGCACAATTTTTGGACAGCTGTACTGACGAGGACAGAGAAAGTCGGTGCTGAACTGCACCAGTTAGACATATGCTGTTCTCTACAAGTCAGTGAACTGTGAAGGACAGTTGAGGAATTGCACTGGAAAGCCAACACTGAATGTCTGGACCTGCTGTTGGCAGCATGCTACTGTGTGCCCTGTGACCTTCACAGCCAGGAGCTTGCTAGCCAAAATCACCTAGCTAGCTTTGTCTGGTGGTGCTGACCAAGGCAGACCTTCACCCACAGAGCAGTAACCCCACCCTGTCAAGTGTAGTGGTCTCCATCAGTGACATTCACAGGGGTTAACAGGCTCCTGCCCTTGGGGTCCCACATTTGGTTCTGCCTTCTCACATGTGAACTGAGCCTAGAGCACTCTGGTCCAAGCCTTGAGCTCAGTCAGACTTTGGGAAAAGGTAGAAAATTTGTCACCTTTCTGCTCAGACAAAGCAAAGCTGTGTCTTGTCCTCGCAGGTGCCTGAACCACAGCCTCATGGATGAAAAGAAGCCCTGTGGCAACCTAATTTCATATTCTCTCAAACAAGAATGGGACAGATGTTGCTGATATTTTTGGTGACACCTGTGGGATGTCTCTTCTGTGGGTAGTCACTAAAGCCTTGCTCAAGCTTGTGGGTATGCTACATGCCTTGCATTTGGGCAGTGAAGAAAAATGGAATATTTAGCTATTGTCAAAAAATAGACCCTAGTGTCTGAAGCATGGGTGATTTCATGATCTATGTAAGAGAGAAGGCTGTATTCCCAGGATGGTGGGATAACGTGGTCATAAAGAACTCCTAGCTACTCTTGTTATGCTGGCCTGCCTGTGCCTCTTCACTTTTAGCTTGCAAAGCTTTTTATATTATCTATTTTCTAGCACTGTTCCATACCTAAATTTGCTTTTCTATTCTATTTGTACTTATGAAAGAGAAAAATGGCTTGTAATGAGAAATATTTATGCACCTTGAAGTGTCAGTTGCTTTTACATTGCTCACTAGATGGCAGTACGATGCTTGTTATGCAGATTGAAAGAACTGAAGTCATCCATTCTCTATTGTCTGAAAAGCCCTAAAACCTGGGGATTTGGTATTTTCTTCTCTAAAATACAAGGTCCACAGGTGTAGGAAATGCAAGTTGAAATCTATATTCAGTCCTCACAAACAACTCCAGTTCCTCTGAACTTGTTACAAAAATCAAGGTTATATAATTTTTCAGTAAAAAGTTTACTCTGTTGGATAAACTCTGAAAGTGAAGATGCTGGTGATACTACAGTAGTCTCTTAAAAAAGAAGAAAAAAAATAAGAAAACCTCGTAAAAATTCTGGTAAAAGAGGTGAAGATGTGTAACAGAAAATGAATTTTAACATAGTCACTGTGGAGTACTGAAATCAATACTGGATTTTTGTTTCTGCGTCCTTTTTTGCTAGCTACACACAGTTTTCTGGGAGTTTAGGAAGCAGTCCAGAAATCTGTCATCTCTACTTTGACTGATCAGAGTGGAGTGCACAGGCCCTGGTTCTTTGCTCTTTCAGAAATCTCTGTGCTCCATTTGGAATTGCTGTAAATAAATGAAGACTTTACCTTTTTCATAATAACATCCTCACCTATCCCAGTTCAATTTTGCAAATATTTCAGAGGTTCAGCTATTTCAGCTTGCCTGCTTGGTCTAATGCAAGGACCTAGAGGTTTCCATACAAAGCCAAATTTCTTAGTAATTGGAAGTGAAATGGACCCAATATTTGTGTTCCTTGCACCATATGTATATGTCTTAAGTCTCCTTCAGATAAATACAATAGTCTAATTTAGCATATAGGTTGTGTAGTAAATTGTAAATTACTTTGGCTTAATACTAAAATAACTCCTGTTAGAGTCAAAGCTCTTTCTCTGCTTTGATTTGTCAACTTTCCAAGTGGCCTTGGGAAGCCGTGCCTCTGTGCAAGAGTAAATATTTGATCAACCACAACTAAACTTGAAATGTAGGTCTGTTATTTTCCCATGATTAAAGGAAAAAAAGCTCGTGGTGCATAGATATGAATCTTATTTATTATTGCGCGTTTACTTGTTTTTAAGAACGGCATAATTCTTAGAGGTTTGGAGAAGTTTGCAAATTTACAAATTCTTAAGTGAAAGCATAGGGATTTCAAGACACTATAGGTACTCTAGGTAGTATGCTTGAAGGATACTACCTGTGTGCAAAGCATTTATACGTTTATACCCTACAATCTCATTCACCATTACAGAATCAAAATATGGATGAAAATGTTTAGAAAATACCAATACTTGCTGCAGTTGGGTGCAGCTTCTTTTCTTTTTTCTGCTGCTCTTGAAGCCTAAAATAAAACACAGTGTGCAACTTGCACACTTAAATTGTAATACAAGAATGAGAGCCAAAATACTCTGACTGTTTTCTTCAGTATGGGGCCTAAGGTGATGAAAAGGGGAATGGGTTGGTGCACACCATCATGTAATCTGAAAATAAAATAGCACTTCTGCATGAGCACAGTTAATGCTCCCTGTGCCATTCCAGGCATGACCCAGAGCCCGTCCCTGGACATAGGGATGAGTGTATCTGAACCACTCTTCAACTGCAGCTGTCTTTTCAAAATTTGTGTCATCTCTGTCATTCACTGTGTGGGAGATGCTGCTGAATAATTCCCCCTGTTTTAGAAAAGGTTTTAAAACTTCCTAAGATTTTGAAGATGGTAAATGTTGCTGAGATATATAAAATGGTATGTTGACCTTCTGCACATGTAGCTGTTGCAAGGCACTATTCCTCAAGCCTACGCTTTGAAATAGTTGCTGTGAGCAACTATTGAGTGATCTGAAGTTGCCAGTTAAGAAAGCTGATAACACAGAATAGTTCATAGAGCAGAGTTACTCTCTTAGACCTGGGTGTTGATTTCTGAGATAAGTTTTTTGACAGATGATATTTTTAATAGAAAAGAAACAAGCAACATTAAAAAAAGATGAACCACCAAAATGTTAGATTCTGTATGTCCTGATCATCCTGTAGGAAAGCAGACTTCAAGGTCATTTGCAACATTTGCTGCCATTTCTCAGAGGCCTGGTGTGATGCTTTTTGTCCTGGTGAATCTGCAGCCACATTACCAACAGACTGGAGCCTCTTAGTGTTTAACAAGAAATAATTCATCTCAAAAATGCCTCATTAAGAATACCTGACATAATCTCTTTGGTCATTTAATTTTTGTTACCCATTTGGTCAGTTTTCTTACTAGAAAGCCATCTAGAAACTGTTGTGGCAAGTTGGCATTGATACTGAAAGGCCTGGCTGGGCCATGAGCTTTGTGCTCTGCTCCTCCCCAGGCAGCAGTAGTACACCTTGAGAGTCACCTGCTTGCTGCGCCTGCTGTCTGGACATACTTGAGTAGGTCACCAAAGCAAACCATTGTCTATATTTACCAAACTGTTTGTTAAGGGTCAGTAGTTCATTATAATCCCAAATGACTTTGTGCTTCAGTGCATTCATGTCCCCGTCTCGGTGCTCCTGGGTGCTTCTGATAAAGGCAGGAGAGCTGCTGTGGGGTTGTTATTGTGCAGGGAGGGATAGAGTGCCACCAGTATGTCCTGCCTCACAGAGGGGTTTCTTTGAAAAATTGCAAGTAAAGTGCAAGCAGAAGGCTCCAGATGACAGAACATATAGCCTGGTCAGTAAATGTACTAAATCCTTCTGCACCCACTCAGAGAAAGCAGAAGTCTGTCCTGTCTGGAGCTACAGGGGCTGTCTGTTTTTCAGAAGCTGTAAAGATTTTGCTTTTAGCCTGAGCATTCGTGGTGTGAAGCCTGCTGTTGGTGGCAGCAGTGCTTCCACAGTGGGAGAGTGTGAGCTCTGCTGGGCAGCAGTGTTTGCTTCCCAGCAGACCAGCCAAAATTCTCCCTCCTTCCTCACTCCCCAGAGAGAGCACAGCCCCAAGCCTGGAAGGAAGAAACAGTGAGTCCTGTGTCTTGAGCTTTTGTGCAGTGTTGCTAAACTCAGATACTGAGAGGTTGGAAGATGGAAAGCAGTAGCAGTAAGAGACTTAGAGGTCTTTGAACCTGTCTGTTTCCTGGTGTCCACGTGGGATTCACGTCTGGGTTTCCATGTGGCCCCAGACTGCTATTGTTTTAAATGGAAGATGAGCTTCCATATAATTGTGAGACATTTGAAGGAAAGACTTTGGGGAAACAGGCAAATATTGTGATGTTCCTGAACAACTGTGTCCAGCCTTTGGGTGGCTGGAAGCAGAAGAGTAGGAGGATCCTTTTGCCATGGGTCAGATTTGGTTGTGTTTGTTACACAAGGTTTGTGTTAAGGCAGAGTGTGTGGGGTCAGAACAGCTGCCCTGCTGTGCCTGCACGCTTGTCCTGCTGTGGGCTGGCTGAGGGAGAAGCCAGCAGCTCCTTCCACCTTCCCTTCCCCAGCAGAAAACTGCTGCTGAGAGATGCAGGAGGGTCGGGGTTGGAGAGGTTACGGGCATCACCAGGAGGAGTCTGGCATTACCCTGCTCCCATCTAGCCCAGCAGATGCTGCTGCCCTGGTTAAATACCTCAGAAGAGCTGGACCAGGCTTGGGTTTGGAGTAACATCATCTCTGAAAGGTTGACTCAGGCACCTGAGGAAATTAGTGTGGAATAAAAACTTGGGAAAATGGAACTGAATCTGAGCATCAGCAATGCATCAACAGACACAAATATTGCTAAAATATATGAAATGAAAGTTAGTGGAAAAAATTAAACATTTAGTGACGCATGCAGAGCTGGAAATATTGCTATGGTTATTAGGTTTTAATTAGTTGGAAACTGTTCATTCAAGCTTGGTTTCTGTGCAGTGATTGTCCTAATGTGGTTGGGTTTGGGATCTATAATTTCTGATTTTTCCTTTCTTTATGAGTTCTAAGTCCTGAAATATTCATTGTACATGTGTCCTTCTGGCTTCTGGAGTGCTGTGGAGGGAGATTTTTTGTACACAAATTTTGCAGTAAATTATACCAGGTGCTGCCTAGTGGTAATTACCGTAGCCCCAGGCACTTAAGTGGTCCTGCTCAAAAGACATTTCATGGGAAAGGAAACATTTGAGGGTGTTTCACAACAGAAAAGTAGTGCCACCTTAGCTGTTTCGCATTTCAATATTAAAAAGATTGAGAAACTGAGGGCCTGTGTTTTTACAATGCTCTGTAAGTTCATGTGGCCTCTATATGTACATGTATGCACACAGACACTTAAGTGTGTCAGTGAAAAAAATCAAATTAAGTATTTTTCTTCCACTGAAAGGTTTCACCTCCTCAGTTAAGAATACTCCATTATTATTAACATACTTCATAACAGCTGTTTTCAAGGACAGGAACATTTTTAATCCCTGGTCTGGCTTCACATGAGTGAATGCAGATCTACCTGTTGACCAGAGCATTGGTACCTGGAATTAAAAAGGCATACTTTGGGTATCACTGTGTGTCTCTTTTGCAATTCCTTCTTTGGAAGTCTTTATCTTTGCTATCTCATCTGATGCCTTCTGGAAACAATTTTCCCTTAACACCACTTCATAAATTTCAGCATACACTAGACTGGAGGTTCTGGGCCATTTCTCACATTTTATAATGAATTTTCTGATTGAATTCTTTTACAGATAGCACCTCATACATGCAAAGCAGTGCCTAAGATCCTGGTGGATTTTTTACTGATTTTATGTATACATCCCTAAGAACTTGTGATATATTCTGAAAAGCTAAGTTGCCACTGAAATGTGCGCATTTATGTTTTCCAAGGCTTTAAATGAAAAATCTGAAAAGGTATAAGAATAAGATAAGAATAAGCCTATTAACATAATACCGGGTAAAATTAGAAACCAAGTGTGTTTGCATAATTAAATTTTATTTGGACTAACCTCAACAATTTGAAATAACTACCAGATCTGTTGTCAAATAGCTGAATGTTATTAGAGAAACTCTGTCACTTACATTAATTTAATTAATGCCTCAGGCTTTACATGAGTAGCCATAACACGAAGATGATTAATCTCTGATTGTAAAGGGAAGCAGTGTATTTCTATAGGTTCAAAATTTTCCTCACTGGGCAACCCACATGAATTTTAATTTGGAGTTTCGTTAAACCTTCTTAAAAGGTAGTTCTATCATGTCATGTTCTTCAGGGATGGCTGAACATGGGGAGAAAGGCAGGGGCCTCTCCCCTGTGAGAGCAGATCTCCAGAAAGGCCTGAGGTCACAGGGAAGGTGCAGCCTGGCTGCAGGAGAGGTTGTTCTCTGGGGGTGTTTTGGGCACTAAACATGTGGAAGTAATTCACAGAACTGAGCAGCTGCAGAAGAAAGCAGGAGTGTTAGTGGAGAAAGAGTAACGATAAGAAGGATTCTGCTGCTGCAAAGTGTTGAAGGCACTGCATGGGAAATCCCTGGAGAAGAAGCAGTGCTTGGCATCGTTCAGAATGGTTAGGGCTGGAGGGACTTTTGGTCATTGGAACCACTGCACACTCAGATTCAGCCAACTTTCATTAGCGGAACAGGAACTCCTGCACCTCTGCCCCACACATCTGCTGTGCCACAGAAAGGGAAAATAACAATTTTGCACCTGTATTTAAAAAGGACTTTGGAAACATATTAATGTAGCTTTTGTTGAGAGCAATCGTGTTTGAGGGAAATCCACTGCTCTTTGTCTGAAGCACTGACATGAGTGTGGATTAGGGTGATTTGGTTGGTACAGCGTGCTCAGATTTTCCTAAAGCTTTTGATAAGCTCTTCAGTCGGAAGATCCTAAAGAAGTGAAATAGTAGCAGGATGAAAGGAAAGTTCTCTGCTGGAAATGATGTGAGGAGTAGGAATAAACAGTCAGGTATTTCAGTGGGAGATAACAAGTGGAATCCCACAGGGATCTGCACTGAGTTCTGTGATGTCTGGCATATTCATAAGTTGTCTGGAAAATGTCCTAAATAATGCTGGATACTTCTTCGCCTGAGTTATTCAGGGTAGTAAAAATAAAAATCTTCTTTTAAAAATGTGGTGAGTAGCGTTGCAGTAAAATGGCAGCCTGCATTTGGTGCCAATAACCACAAGATAACGCACATGGGAAAAAATAAACCTAACTATATGATGCTGAAATGGAGTTTAAATACCTATTGTGACTCAAGGAAGAGAACTCAGATTAGCTGTCAGTAATTCTAAGAAATGTTGGCTGAGGGCAGAGCAATGATGAAAAGTAAATGGATTGCCAGAAATTGCTAGGGAAGACACAGCAAACAAAATAATTATTTTGCTATGCATTCACCTCTACATTACTGTGTGCTGTTCTGGTCTCCACGTCTAAGAAAAGGGGACAGAGAAACCTGACAAATGTTTTCACAAACAAAGAACAGCTTCTGAATTGAGATTGATTAGATAGACTCTTTAGATGGGAAAAGGGAAGGTGGAAAGGCATGCGATAGCGGTGTTTAAAATCATGAGTGGCACAGAGAAAATAAGTAGCAAATGATTGTTTGCATTTCTCCCAGAACAAGAACAAGGGACATCAGGTGGAATTACTGGGTAGTGGCTTAAGCAAACAACACCAAACTTGGTCTTTGTGGTGTGTGATTAAACTGGAACCAGTCTTAGAGTATCTGCTGGGTGTCAAGAGGTTAGATGGGCTCAAAACTAATCAGGCCAATTAACAGAAAAAAACCTATCAGGGATTAATAGGCAAGAAGATGACATTTGTGCCTGAGGAGCTGCCTGTGTGGCAGGCTCTGGATGTGGGGAGGAGAGAGTGGAGAAAATGACTGCATGGTTACCCCTTTTAAAAATTGTTTGCCTTGGTGTCTGCTGCTGGCTCCTGTCAGCAGTGGAACACTGGACCAAATGGACCTTTGATCTGATCCAGTAGAATTCTTCTGCATGTTTTTGTTTAATGTTTTTTTATGTTTTTGCACATAAAATAACTCAGAGACCTACAGGGTCCCAAGGTTTGATTCCTACTTAAATAATTTAGACCCAGCCTGGATGTTCACTCAGAGTCTTGAAAGAGAACGTGTTTGGAAGGTCTCATGATCCAGCCACCTGAGAAGGTGAGAGCCCTGGGATTATGGTGATGAACCAGAAGCACCCATGCCTCTGGGTATGGAATTTGGTTCCTTGTGGGATAAAGAAGTAAAACGAATACCAGTGCTGCACTGGGTTTTCCTTCATCCTGAAATTCAGTGGTTTGTAGTTGTCTGAAGAGTACCTTTTGCATTGTACAGTTTATTGTTCTGCTTTCTGAGCTTGTGTATAACATGGATGTGCAGGAGGAAGCCAACATTGTCATTGGTTAGAGAATGTCCCTTTAAAGCAGTGACAAAATTACTCTGTAGCTAGAAGTGTGACCATGAGAACTGCATTTTGATACTAGGAGAATGTCAATCTAGAGTTAAATTGAATGTCTGTTTCTTCAAGGAGGATAAATTTAATCAGCTGCTCAAAATCAAATTAAGGGGGAAATCAGTTTGGAAAAACACAAGAATTACAATATGGCTAATGACCTGAGGTAATACTGGCAAGAAATTTGCTTTCACATTATAAAATGAAAAATTGTTTCTCTAAGAGGGAACTGCTTGTAGCTCTAGATTGCCTACGATAGTTCAGAGCCTGGTGTTTCCTTCAGAGAACAATTAAAATGTGCCGCCCTTCCACCATGTACTTCCCCTCTATTATAGTAGTAATACCAACAGTTATTATACTGTGATCAAGCCTGTCAATGTTTCTATCATAGTATTATTTTCTAACTTGGATGTTAAGCTGGAAATGTTTTCCCAGCCCAGCCTGGAACAGCCTCTTGCAGCTGGTGGTCCATGGGTGATCCACAAGTGTCATACTTTTTGCAAGAACACAGGCTCTGCTACAGCATCAGTCCTTACAGGAGCTCTCTCTACAGCTGGGAATAGAAAGTGAATTTGACTGCATCTTGCTGCAGAGAGGGATTTGGATTTTATTGTACAGATTATTTTGATTAACATGGGTAAGTAGAGGGACTTTATTCAGTGAGGTTGAAAGGGGGAACATCTGCTGATTTACTTCCAATATAAAGGGAAGACACTGAAGGAGCTGTGGCTTAAAGGTACTGCTGCTGTTCTCATCCCTGAAGGGAATCCCTTCTGGCATAAATTTGTCTCTCTTATTGACAGAGAATTTGGAGATGATGGCCAGAAGCTGCAGCCATGACTCAGTAAGAAGGGGAAAAGTGCTGCTCTGATGTTACCTAGAATTGCATTTAACTTAAACCAGCACAGTGCCTTGCTCTTCTGTGACCTTTACCCATCAGGAGTTATTAGCTAATTGAATTCAGAAGGTAACTCTCTAACTGTTTTCAAACTAAATTAACTTGCTTCAAGGGACCAAGTTGTGTTTGTATTTCCACAGAGATAATGAGTTTAGGCTTCAACTGAAACCTTGCCAGATAATGAGGAAAAAATAAATCAATGACCTCACTCTTATCTGGTCTTAACAGGCAGGCTTTCCTTTGCTAAAAGTGACCCTGAAATGGTCTGGATTGATTCACACAAATACTGAACCCTGCATCCTGCTAAGCAGAGCTGTCCTGGGGAACACTTTGCTCCATGAGGAGATCTAATCTGAGCATCAGCAAAGCTGCAAGGATTTAAATCACAGCTTTTCTTAGAGTCAAAATGAATGCTTCTGAGAAATTCAAATGAGCAGTGAGATGCAGAGTTAAGGAAGAATTTCGCTTCAATACTTATTAGAAGAAAAAAAACACATTCTCACACTTATGCCTGGGACTGAGCAGTCTTCACAGGCATATACTTCCCTGATTCTCCATAGACATATACTTCTCTGATTATTTAATTAGCTGGTATTGTTAAATAAGAAATGCTTTACAGATGTTGAAGGGAGATTGTTGCCTGCTGAGAACTGGTGTAGCTGTATTGGTGGAGACCCTTCCTTTTGTGCCTTGATTAATGGAAGAAGTACACAGCTCAGAAATGTTCCTCTCCAAAAGTACCTCCTTAGTCTCTATATGGATCTCTCAAATGAAGACTTAAATCTTCAGGTAATAAATGTGATTAATAATAGTTCTAGAGCATATATGAGGCAATCTGTTCAAATATGCAGAGGTAAGAGGCAGGAGATTTTAATTACTTGTAAAGAATCTATAAAACCTACTCTTAAAGTCCAAAATAGAAAATTGAAATTTTATAGTAGCAATAACAGCAGTAGTAGAGAAGACCATTCTGGTCTAATAAGAGATCTGATGTTTTAGGGAGAGATGGTTGCTTTTATCAAATTTATTGATACAGGTTGTATAGTGCACCAATTCTACTATTGTTGAAGATCAAGGGAAAAGTGCCCGAAGGGAAAACCCCTTGGAGATGTTCAAGACCTGACTGGACATAGCCCTGAGCAGCTGTCTTTTTTTGACTCTGCTCTGAGCACAGGTCAGGACTGGGTGATCTGCCTTCCAAACTCAACCAATCTATGACTTGGTGAATCTAGAATACATTTTTAATGGTGGCTAGGACCTTCTCATGGGAACTGGTGCAGAGAGCAGAGCCCAGGTCCCCTGTAGGGGAAAAAGGCTCTGGAAAGGTTTTCTCTCTCATGCATCAAACTGGGCTCCTTGCATTGCTTAGCTCTTTGTCATTTTGCAAAACCAAAGTCCCATGCAACTTTTAGACAACTTACCTCCTGGGAAGTGGCTGTGATTCCAAATTTATCAACCTGCCACCCCTGCAAACTGTGAGAAGTTGGCCTTCGGACATAAGTGAGTTCGACTCAGAGCAATCTTCGTTTGTGACTGGCTTGGGTGTGCTTCCTTTAGTGTTGCATCCAAAAGGATAAATCAACTTGTTAGGGAGGTGGTTTGATCTGGGAATAAAGTTAATTAATTCTAAAAACATCATAGGATAAAGCAAAATGGACAGAACACTCCCATAAAATAAATCAGATATGGCTATAAAGTGTTGGAAGCTGAAATCATTCTATGCAATGCATTTTATTTTTCAAGTATTTGCAGTGGGAATGTTTCTTTTAAATGGTCACATTTGGAAAATCTTTTGATTAAAGAAATTAAATGAAAATCTCCTCTGCCTTATTTAAAATATTTCAATCTTTTTATATGTTGTTTCTGTGATTATTAAGATTAGAAGAATATAAGATAAAAAGTAGATGTTTGAAAAGCTGCTTTAGGTCATTGTCTTCAAGGAATTGCCATAGCTCCTTAGTGACAACTTGAAGGTTATTATATAGTCAGAGTGCTGCAGGGATGAGAATTAAGGCTTGAACTTTAGGAAAATTGTAGGATATTTTCTGCCAAAAAAGTGAAGGGCTGAGTCCTTGCACTTGGTGGAGATCCAGTCAGAGACCATACAGAATGTAATATGCTAACATATATATACAAAAAGCTCCCCCCTCATATTAACATTGAAGAAGTTGGCTGCTATTTGATTGTAGATGTGATTAAATAGATAATTTTATCAAAGAGTCAAAACTGATTTGTTCAGCTGGATCCATCTTCATATGGAAGCAGAATATTCATCTAATATATGAACCACAACTTCTATTAAAAAGCTTGCACCCTAGTTTTAAGTTGTTTTGTGGTAACCAAACCCTTCTTTTCCTTTCTTGTCAGCGGTTGCCCTGCCTGTGCAGGGCAGTCCACTTGGCAACCAAGACTCCATTAGTTTTATCAATGGTCACCTACTATCAGCAATTACAGGTGGCAATTCTCCAGTCTCAGGGAAGTTTAAAATATATTACAGTTTCATGTTATTTGAGGAGTGTTTCCTTCTTGCATGAAGCTTATGTAGACTCACAGATGTGCACACTTAGACTCCAAGCACAAATACATCTGGTCTCCTTCTCTTTTCAGGTCCCGAAACTAAAATAGATTGGATTACCCCCAATGGTAAGACTGAGTGTCAAAACGTAGGAAGAGGGAAAGTTTGTGTTTGTTTCTGTGGTTTTGATCTTTTTGTTTGGGTCCTCTGCAGACCTCAAGCTTTCCACACACTTGGGATTTTCATTACCACTTGCTTTCTGTCCCTTGTGTGCAATCTGCTTTCTAAAGAGGCAGGAGTTTGTTCACCAGCTTTTCCCCCACAGGCAGCACTAATGAGCTCTTTCTCTTCCACCCACACCCTGTTTTCAGGAAATCTGTAGGAACTTAATGACTGTAAGACTTCTAGCTTGTCTTATTAGATCTAAATTGTCCAATGGGCTCACAAAAGGTTAGGGAAGAGACACAACAAAAGACAAACAGTCCTGGATGCAGACATGAAGAGCCTTGTTTCCTTAAGAAATATTAGCATTTTAGCTTTCACTCAGAGCTGACTAGAGGAATTTCTGGGAAGAAACAGTGTTTTTCTGCTCAGATGGTTCTTCAGACCTGGGACTTTCAGGACGAGGTGGTGGCTGAAGGAGCCTGGCTGATCTCCTTTCCCATATTTGATCAGTCTAGACAAGTCTGAACATCCCTGTCGCTTCAGAGATTCATGGGTTTCCTCTCACATGTGCAATTTTTGCCTTTCCTGATAGTCTTGGTTTTAATGTCTGCCAGTGTGTCCACTCTGAGCTGAAGGAGGTCATCATATTGTGACAATGTGGAAAACTGTTCTACTAATTCAGCCCTTTAACAAATTATTCAATTTTGCTTTCCTCAGCAGCTTGCTTGCAATGATCCTTCTTTCTCCATCTAAGTATCAAAAGCCTGGATAGATGAAACCATTCGTGAAAGAGCTGGTGTCCAAACAGGTGGGAAAGACTTCCAAAAGTGCTACTAGCATCAGCCTTCTTCTCTTGGAGGCTTTAAACTGGGCCACTCATTATTGTTTCTTTTCCAGCTACTGAGTTTCCAAGTGCAGGTTTTCTGTGCCAGCAGCAATTCACTGCCTGCAGTCACATCCCAGCACTAGAAGCACTTTCTGCTTGGCTAGATGGGTTCTGCATACTCTTACAGTCACAGCAGTGTCTTATCTCTGCTGCCTGATGAGTCCTTTCCAGGTACTCTCAACACTTAAGTACTCACTCATCTCCCTCTTGTTCCTACCCCAGGGCCTTGCCCAGCTGCTGGGGCTGACAGGAGGAAAAGGTTTGGGATAACTCCCGGCCAATGTGGCAGGCCCAAAGTCAGAGCAGTCTTGTGTCCCAACAGGGATTCTCATTTTATGTAACTGTATGCATAAAATCACTGTCACTTGAAATTTTATCACAGGCTATAGGGATGTTAGGGGATGTGTGTTTTGGAAAGAGCTGTGTTCATGCAGGGTTGTTACTGCAGTGTCGAAAGTCTCAGACCTTGGGCTCCAAGTTTCCATTTTGATTAAAAATAATTGAACTGAAATGAAACAGTCCATCCTGCCATCCTGCTCAAAATATTTTCTCTCTCGCTTTTTTTTTTCCTTTTTGTCGGGAAACTTGAAAAGTATGTTTCTTTTTAGAATTACCTGAAGAAGTGATTTTAGACCTGTTTTGTCCCAAAGTGAAGATTTTGTGGCTGGCAGTTCCTACTATGTAAAGCAGTTGTATGCTATGTAAAGCAGAGCCAGCTTGAAGGCAGCAGGTGGTTACAGATGCTGTGATACTTCAGTGATACAGTTGAAAGAAAAACAGAGATGGACTTACATGTTGTTAAAGTTTAGGTGGTTTACTGTACTATCAAAAAGACATCACAACAGCTACCTACAACTTCACTGTAGATGGAAAACACCACTTTAGTGTGGAGTTGGTATGTATAATTATGTTCAAATTCTGCTTTAATAATGTTGTCTGTATTTGCAATACTGTAAATGTGAAAATGAATTTCTGTCTGAAAGAGTGCCAGTGTGAAGCAGCATATAATTTTGTTTTTGTTTGTGCTGCACTCTGCATAATTACTGTAATTATGCATATTAGGCTGTTCTGTGTAATGGCACCAGAAGGTAGATAATTTTGCCAATGAAGCAGCTTATATACATTTTGTACCATCTACAGAAGTGCTTTTAAGATCACTTAATAGTGCTGATTTGTCCATAATAGGTCAGAAATTATTGCTGCTGCTTCCAAAATGTCTATCTGGAAGAGACGTCTTCCATAAAAATCAGGTGCTACTAAAAAAATCAGAACTTTGTGTCTGAGAAAACAGAGAAAAGAAAAAGGGTAAAAATCTTTAATTAGCTGATAGGGCCTCTATCAGTAGAATATGACAGGAGGATGCAGCACAGATTATACTCTGCATAAGAAATGGCACATATAGAGCCACAGAATCATAGAGTGGCCTGGGTTGGAATGGACCTGCTCAACACCATTTACTTATTTTTCAACAGAACTAGCTTTTAGATCAAGATACTTAATAAAGAACTAACATGAAAACTTAATTTTAAAATGATTCTAAGCAGAAGCATATCGATGGTAGAGAAAACAAAAGGGGGAGGGAATGCATATGGGAAAAGTGGAGTCAGGCAGGGTAAGGTTGGCATGGAGTAAAATACTACTTGGGTAAACTCAGAGTTTCGAAGGAAAGGTGGTATGTAGGAGATGGTTCCTTCAAATGTTCAGGAAAAATGCTTAAAAGTCATCTTGTTTGCTGTATGAGGTTGTTAGTGATGGTATTAGGGTAACTGGAGACCTCAGCCATTCCCTGGGAGTCTTTTGGGTGCAGCAGTGGGGCTGCAGTGCTGGGACCAGCTCTCCTGCAGATCTGGCTCTGTCTGGCACTCAGTTGCAGTGGCCAAGCTTTTCTCAGCATGGGAAAACCCAGCATGGGGGCCAGCCTGTCCCTGTTAGAGGGGGGTTCCTAGGTGGTGGTCTGCAGATGCTGTGGCCTGGGAGAGCCTGGCACATGGATTTGTGTGCTGGTCCCTTGCTGTCTGTGAGCAGCACCCTGTTGGCAATAGCTGTTTTTTAGTTGCTCTTTCTATTCCTCAGAGTGATGGATCTTGCAATAAGGCCTTTTTTTTTCTGCCAAAAGAATCATGGGTGGGTAGGTAGTGACTCATTTGCCAGAAAAGTTTGGGAACTAGTCACTGGAAGCAGAAGTGGAGTTGTTTGGGGAGATGAGAAGGGCACAGGGTCTAAAGCTGTTGTGATTTGCTTTTGTGTTATGCTCTGCATACTCATCAAATTAGGGCTCTGTTCTGTGAGAAGGGATGCCTGAGTGATTCTGCTGGTCAGATGCATGAAAAGTGTCTGCCCTGGTGAAGCAGGAATGCTGCTGATAGATAAGAGCAGATTCTCTGAGAGGATCTGTGTCTCCCAAGGCTGAATGGATTCACTCTGAAATAAAAGCCACATGAAAACCTTCAATGTCATTTTTAGCTTTCCTTCAAAAGGCATAGTTTGTCAGCACTGATTTAAGATACGCAGGTTGTGTGGGGTAAACTGTTATTTTATCTTGTATTGATCTGGTGATCATAACCTGTGCTTTCCTGAGATGTCTCCCTTCTTGTTTGGCAAAACTGACCTGCCACTTGCAATTCATTTGAAATGCAGCAGCACACCTTGCCATGGATCCGAGCTGGCACATTCACCCTGCACCGTTTCCTTTCTTCACCCAAATCAGGGTAGGTGTGAATACATCCAGCTCTGGAGGGGGCTGGCTTTGGTTGTATGTAATATCCTCTACTTGGTCTCTGTTTGAGGGGACTCTGCACTCACATGTCATATGAGATTCTGGGTTTTGACGTAGTGAGAGAAGTCAGGGAATAATAACAATTTGGCTATGGTGGCTCTGACAAAAGGCCATTTATTCCTCTCTGAAATTTGGCTGAATTAATTTCCACTCATAAAAGCAGCCACAGATAAACATTTTTCCCTGAGTGATTTGAAATTATGATTGTTGGTTTATTGACTGATGTGAATTTCAGCCAACCCACTCTTCTTTTGTTGACAACTTTGTAGAATATTTCAGGTAATAAAAAGCTGTTTTCTCTTTGTTGGTCACCTCACATGTATTTCTGTTCTTCAGATAAAATTGTTATTGCTTTGGTTAATGTCTAAAAGAAAAAATGGTTATGGAAGTTGTAGAGCCTTGTTTATCAGCACACAGTCTCAGGGAAGGGTGCTGCCATAATATAAAACTCAAGTCCAGCCTTCTCTTTAATAAGGAAGGTGAGAAAATCTGGTCAAATGACATAAAAAAAGAATTAATCTTAAAACTCAGAATTAAATCAGATGGTGAGATTTAACTGTAGACTGGTCAGCTGAGTGATACCTTCAGTTTGGTATTGGGAAGGAAGCTGTAGTTCTCAGTGACCTGGAATCACTGACATGGCTGGGGGTGGTTTTGCTCTAATGTGCACAAGGTCTGAACAATTTTTTCAGCCACTGCCAACCTTATTTCCCCAGGAAGTTTTCTAGCTGAGGTGTCTCTGCACTGTTCTTTTTCTACTAGGACAGTTTGTAAACTTTAACTACTGCTGTGCTACTAACACCCTTGTTCTGAGAACATCTTGGACTTGTTTTTTAATGTGTACTTTCATTCCTGAGATAATTTTTATCATTCATATAGAAGGGTATAGCAAAGTGGAGGCCTCAGAGGTAGAAGCATAGTTTCACTCTGTGCTGCACTTCCCTGGGTGATACAAGTAGCTCCCCTACAAGGTCAAGCAATCCAAGTGTACTTGAAGAGTTTGGACAGTTTCACTCTGTTTTTCAGGAGATCTCAAATGAAAGTCTGTCTTGTTTTGATGCATGAGACTTTAGCAGTACTGCTTGCCTAAACTAAATTCTCCAACATAAAATCAATCAGATATTCAAACTTGTATAGTGGAAAGTCTAAATGTCATTCATTTACTTGCAGGGACATGACAGTCTTCATTGATTTCTTAAAACCAGTGAGTTATTTGCACTCCTTGGAATATCAAAAAGAAAAGGGAAAAAGGGCATGAGGGAAACTTATGTCACCTCATTCTTTTTCTGAATTCTGGATATCAAATTTTGGCCAGTAATTCCTAATGAATGTAAGCAAAGAAACACGATTTCAGACCAGTTATCCTGCATTTGTCGAGCTGCAAATACTCGAGTAAGAGAGGAAGATAAGAGAAAGTACACAGTGATACTTCCTTAACACTCTCCCAAATGCTTGGGATTTGTGGCTTAGGGTCTCCCTCACTGCAAGTCCACCAAAAATCTGTGAGCATGTTTCATACTCTCAATCCAAAAGTCTGGACTTGTTGCAGAAAGAACCCTAATAGTTGAATTAATGACCTTAGAGGTGTTTTCCAGTCTAATCGATTCTGTGATTCTAAGCTGAGAGGAACACTCCAGTGTGTTGCAGGTGTTCCTGGAGACCTCTCTGGCCCACAGGAGGGAAGGTCATTCCAGTTTTGTGAGACATGCTGAACTTGGCCCAGTTGGAGGAGCAGGACAGAGGAGACCAGAGGTTAAATGTCATGAGCCACACAGCAGGTGAGTGGTTGGTCTGGTCACCAATAGTTCTGTTAAGTTAATAATGCTACGTGATTATAGAAAAGTTGTGTAAGAAACAACTTTGTCCTTCTATAAGAAGTACAGGACAGACTTGCAAAAGTTTTTAAAAACAGTTGTGACTCTCAAACTAAATTTGGGTACAATCCCAGTGATGCTCAATAAGTAAAGACTTGATAATTGGCAATGCTTAAGTTAATTTATTTCAAGTAAATAATAATATATGAAGTAGGTCATATGCTGAGCAGATCATGGACAAATATGTTTATTTTAGTTAAATTTTCCAATGTGTTCCTGAAGATGGACATTTTATTTTGTGAGAGAAAAGCAGTTTGATTTGTTTTTCAATGAGTTACTCAATTTTTTGCTTCCTGCAGCTTTGCTTGCAGAGGATGATAATCAGCTGAAAATTGGACATAGTACCGTGAATATTTTTATTGTCAGTCTTATGGATTACAGCTCCGACTTAATGAAGAAAGTCAATGTTCCCACAATTTCAATATGTGAGAACAACTGGCCTTAAAACCAAATGTGCTCCCAAGTATTACTTAAAGGAAGAAGTTTGGACAATTTTTCAGGAAAAGCACTAGGTCTCCTCCGTGTGTTCTTCTTGCTAATGTGATTTCTTTTTACTCCATGTTCTGTATATGTATAGAAGTAATGTATTAAGAGTTGCTTGATTATTCTTCACCTTACTTCTTTTGCCTTCAGCTGCTACATCAGCAGGATGTGGGTAACATCTAAGTGATTTCAAATGTAAGATCAGTGATTGAATTCTGTTACTAGTTTGTGGTCATAGTGGTGGTAACTAAAAGTTAAGAAGTTACTACTTTTTTGCCTTTGCCTTTAATTATCTGTTTTCATTTTCCAATCTTTTATTAAAACTCAAGTTAATTTTTAGACTGACAGAGAACTCCAGACAGACACTGCCATGTGTATGTGATTACATCAAGCACTTACTGAACCAGTCCAGTTACTCCACAGCTACATTTCATTAAAATATTTAATATTTCCATAAAATATTTTCAGATCTTAACTTTAGTGCTGTGAGCCTTCACATGATTTGAAGACTACTTATATTTTTGTGTAGAGAGCTGGTGCAGCTGTAGGTAGAAATCTGTCATGGAAAGCTACCAGAGGCTGTATTGTCAGTAAATCTCCACATTAGGAGCGAGTTTACCATAGCAATTGTCCACTCCACTTGTCCTATTGCAACAGCGTTGGAACAATGTTGTTGCAATGACAGCATCCCTTGGGAGATTTCTTAAGTAATTTACAAACAGAATATGCAGCAGTATTATTATTGGGAGTCATTAATAACATATTTATATTATTTATGTATCAATATAAATGCACACATATGTATGCAAACACGTGAAAAAATCGAATTGTTATGTGCAATTATACACAAGAGATAATTTTCTGTGTCTATGTATAGCATTACAAAAAGGATTTCCTCACTTCTATTTAATGAATGTCCTATGAATTATTCTTTCAGACAGGGCACTCAGAGACGATGTTCAAATGGGAAGTGATGTAACTCTGCTCACTCTGAGACACAGGGTATTTTGAGTGAGTACCCCTTTGGAGGATAAACCTTGCTTTATAAGTTTTTAAGCTTTTCTCATTTTTTGAGAGAAATCATTACTCTCCCTTCCTAGCTCCTGCCAGATAAAAATTGAAATTATATTTAGGAACAATAAAAAAGTGTATGTATAACAAAGGAGTATTTTACTTTCTGGACTTTTTTTTTCTTTAGGTGGTTACATTCAAGGTTGAAAATAGCAACATGTACTGATGTAAAGGATTTACCAGTTCTCTAACAGATGGTGTTGAGAAGAAAACAACAAATCCAACAAGGAGAAAAAGCAGGAAGGGAGTAGATGCAAATTTTTATAGGCTTATGAGTGAATACAGATACATATAATTTGTGTTGTGCTCTGTCTTACAAGAATCCATCTTAGAAAAGTTCAGGCAGTAGGGAAGTACAAGTGCTTTAAAACACTGTAAATGAACTCCCTCTTTTGAGCCTCTGTTGAAAGGAAATTAGGCCTAATGTAAGAGTACCATATTATCATTAAAATAACTTCATAAAATAATTTCATTTACATAGCAGAGGGCAAAAGTTGTGGGGAGGGACCTGCAGATTTAGCAGGGTCCATTTCATTGTGTACAGTGGAGATAACAACTTGAGTTCCTGTTCTCAAAGCAGCACAGATGCTCAGATAAGGGAACAGAGAAAGAAATAAAAAGTCTAGACATTTTTAACAGACACTAGCAGTGCTTTTAATTTTTGATTCTTACTGAATTTTGAAATTTCTAGAATAAATGCGTGGGATGGCCTGCCACTAATAGGGCTTTTCTGTCTACTAGTTAGAAAAGGATCCTAAAGTTTGTGGTTTTAACAAGCAGACCCAGACCCAGGAGGGAGTAGGACCCAGGACAGCAGTAGGCAAAGACTTGCCTCAGCTGTTGTGTGTGTCAGCTGCAGATTTTGTTCTGCTGAGAGCTTGGATGCTCTCCTGGTCCTCTTCTGTTGTGTCTCTAGATGAAAGAAGAGCAGCTGTCCCTGAAACCTGCTCCTTCAGTCCCTCCCTGCAGCCTCTGGGCGAGACTCAAGTGCCCTGGAGAGAGCATGTACATCTCTTCCTTGTGTGTTTTGTGTGGCCTTGGTGGAGGGAAGTCTGAAGTCTTGGCCTGACTGGAGGCATGAGTTACAGATGTCCCACACAGAGTCAAACCTCCCACTCCAAGGTGTGCATGAGATGCGTGGAAACCAAATCAAAATCTCAGCTCTCAGAAGATGGCTTCCTCAGGCTGGAAAAGTAGGGCAACATGTTTGACTTTGATAACTTTTTTCTGTGAAGAGGATGGGGTGAAATGCACTGAAATTATGGATGAGCTTGGGCTAGAGAGAGGCTTTGCTGTAGCATGAGGCAGTGCCAGCATAATAATCAGTGGTGCCAGCACAGGCTCCGAGCTGACAAATGCTGACTTCTACAGGGAGCTCTGAAGACTGCAGAGACAACTGAAGTTATGCACAACCATAAATATTTAACTCCTATTATTGCATGCTGAGAATTGCAAGACCATCTGCAAAACACTGTAACACATAGCAGCATAAAATATATCAGAAATGCAAATATGCTGTAAATATTGGAGGGAAAACAGAAGCATAAAATTAACTCTTAAGCTTATTTATAACTATAGACCTTGGGATTCTCTTGTGCATTTTGGTGATATTTTGTAATTATACCAGCAGGTAAAAATGACCAATTCTCTCCTGGCATAAAATATGCTGTGATTTAATTAAAGCAGAAAGCTAATTTAAGTGGAATTGAGAAAGACTAAATCAATTACGAAGAATGCTATTATTAGATTTGAAAGTCTTGCAAAATTAGTCAAGTACTATAGCACCACATTTTCTCCTTTTTAATGTAAGAAAAAAGATTAGTCTATCATTGCCTCCAATGGTTCAAGGAAGGTAATTCACAAAAATTGAGAGGTAACATTTTCAATCAATTAAGATATAATAAAATAATCACTTGAACTTCAATAGCATTTTGGCAGAAATAGGTGCTTTTCATTGAAAACAGAGGTAGTACAGCCAAGACCTGTGCCTTTGGTTTGGTTTGGCCATGCCAAATCCTTTGGAAAGCTGTCATTTGTTTTCATCATGCCCCCATTTTGCTCAGTAAGGTTCCCCAGAAGCAATGGTTTTCATGTGTGAGGGGGACTGATATCTTCAGGCATGACAGGATGTACAACTGGATACAGAGCTTGGCAACATAAGTCACTCAAATGATAGTTATTATTCCTGCTTTCCCAGTGTTTTTGGTGAAAATACGTTATTTTGGTTTTTTTTAAATTTGAGATTTTGCTTTTCTGTGGCAAAAGTCAGAAATAGTAACTTGATTTTCAACTCTCTTTGTTTTCAATCGGATTTCTTACTCAGCCATTTTAAAGAGCTCTCTTCCATTACCCTTATCCTGACCCTCACAAGCTGTGTATCTGGACTGGTGATTACTTTTCAAAAACATCAGTATGTTAAATCTTTTTTAAACATTGATCAAGTAGGTAGTGGAAGTGCTAGAGGTGCAATTATTATTCCTGAACATTATGATGTGCCAGTCTTCCCACATTGCCAGAGGAGAACATTGTGTCTTCTCAATACACATCCTTCTGCTCTTCCCTGCCCACTCAATGGCTTGCATACAGGAAGCTAATGAATGCTTAACTGAAATTAGGACATTATCGACTTTTCTAGGTGAAGAAAACTCCCCAGGGAATAGTTTAATAGGCTGGAACTGCTTACACAAGTTGTACCAGTGTAGCTTCAAAGAAGCCCTACGTATGGCCAGGGAGCCGAGGTCTGGAAGAGTCAGAGGGGCAGGATCAAATCTTTATTCATCTGTGGTTTGGGGGCTGATATTTCTGCCTATTCATAAGAGGGTTGATCAGAAATTGTGACAGAAGAGTGCAAGTGGAGCCATAGGATGTATCTTCTTGAGTCATGGCTGTAGGCTACTCTAGAACATGTCTAGTGTAGCAGAACAGCTTCACAGCCCAGCCCTCACGATATCAGCAGGCACGTGCAAGACCTTGAAGTGATTCAAGAGGTTTTCAGTGCAGAAGCTGTGACTGCTTAGTTTGTGGTGCTGTGATTTCTACCTTGCTATCAGTGGTGTCACAAACCATCTGAGTTGAAATAATCCAAGCCACTGCACTTTGTAATAAACTGAACTGAGGAGACGTGAAAAACCATTCACTACATCTCAGATAACCCCTAGATGAGCAGTAGGTTCATTTCTCACAGTTGTCTAATACAGTTGGAGTCTTTATAAGCTTCTAACAGCAAGAAAGTTACACTTGACATTGTTTATACCAGGTATATCATAAAACAAGGAATAAAACAAATGAGGTTAGCTAAAGTGATTTTCCAACAGAAATATATCTATGCTGGCAAGTCTAAAAATGTCCTATGATCTCATTTCTCCTCTCCCTTGTTTCCTCCCCCTCTCCCCTCCTTGCTCCCTTCTTCCCCATATGTACATAGAAGATGATTATACTGGCAAATATTCCAAGAGCAGAGCTTGCCTGAGACGAGGTGACAATAAAATCTCACTGCAGGGGAAGAAAACTCCAATAGGTATTCCCACAATGCAGATTAACTCAAATGTCTGTATACTTTCACTTTTTGCAGTAAATCTGTGTCAGTCTGACTGAACACTTAAATTCTGAATGTTCTTGCTTCTGATGGGCAGGCTTACCTACTAATACTATTCACCAGTTTTGCCATTCAAGAGTTTATTTCTCCTATAAAAACAAACAAAAAAACTTCAAAAGTTTTTGAAGTGCTGTGTAACGATTGGTCATATGAATTTATAAGTTAATTTAAAAAAAGTGCTTGGAAGTTGATAGATCTTCATTGGCCATTTAATAGTCCAAGCTCAAGAGGACTCTCAGTGTCTTTTATCAGCAAAAAACCCCTTTTCAGTACACAGACAAACTACTTTGCAGCACTCAAGCACAAAACCAGCCACAATAAAGTAAAATCTCACAATGCCTTAGAAATGAGTTTTAGAAAAGAAGTGGCAGTAATAAATGTTCTCACAAACCCCAAAAATCTTTCTCATAACTTTATGTATCTTGCTGAGAAGTTACTTTTTCTAGACTTGCATGAAATCAGCTAATGGTGTGCTGTCAAGGCTCAGATTTCTCTTCAGAAATGGTTTATATTAATTTAAAAAAAATTTACCAGAACTGTCTTAATCTAAACTGAGAGAAAATGCTCTTAATTGAAATATCACTTTCTACAGATGGTTGTGCAATAGTGCAATACTGGCTATGAAACTGATTTAATTTAATTGGTCCAACCAGTCCTTTGGGGCCCTCATTATAGGAGACACCAATATGCATTTCCTTCACATAACGCCCTCTACTTCCATTACCCAGAACTCATTTGCTGCATTTATTTGGCAGGAGGAGCAGGTTTCTCAGTTCAACTCCTGCTCTCCAGCCACTAATCCTTCTGGATTTGTCTGCAAATTCTGCTGCAAAACGCCATCCCAGTGAAATGAGCTGGTTCAGCTCAGAACACAGCTTGGCCCTTGCAGCATCCAGCTTCAGGTGTTCCCATATCTGAGATGCAGCTTTAGTGTGATGGAGGCAGCACACCTGTGTTGTGATCCCTGCTCCTGCCTGGCATAAACCTCTGCAGGACCTTGGTATGAGAGACCACTCCAAAAATGTCCCATTATAAGTAGGTGTATGAACACATAATGAAATCTTAGCTGGTATTTAGTTTCTTTTCTTTACTATAAAAAAGCCTGCAGTGTGCAGCGTTCTTCTAAAGTCCTAAGATTCCTGTTAAATATTAATTTGCCAGCAGGTTCTGAATCTGCACTCCAGGTAAGAACTTGTACATCTGACATTGCAGTTTAAGCTGGTGCTTGTTTCAAGTCACTCAGAGATGGTGGATTTTCCTCTGTCTTTACCACATGAAAAACAGTGAAATTCTGGCCAGTGCTAAAGATCAGACATATTTTAATGTGATTCTAAAAGTCTCCCCCAGGCTCTCCAAGGTTGCCTCCTGGGAGAGTCCTTGTTGCTGGTGATGACAAAGTTGTATTACACAGTTAGTCTTAAAAATTAAGGGAATATGTCCAGTGTCAGCTCAGAGATGGCCTTGCTTCAGGCCCTGCCAGGTTAAGAGCTATGGAAAGCTCTTTTGGATGGATGTGAAATCATTAGTAACAAAATTTATAAGGATAAAAATGATCTATTGGGATTTTTTTATGGTTGGTTCATTTGTTAGTGCCAAGAGTTGTTCAGGCTGGGGCTGGTTCATGGTCTCCCTGCCAGGCTGCTGCTCTGTGCTGGTGTCAGTCTGGTTGCTGGTCTGTGCGCACAGCTCTGGACACGGTATTTACTGCACTCTGTTTTTTTCTTCACCCTGAAGTACATGGGGGCACCTTGTGTTCACACCTTCCTCTCCCTGGGAGCGTGTCTAGATTTCAGGTCCTTACAAGCTGCGATGTAGCTGAGGTGCGCACCTAGAGCTGAGGAAGAGGATTGTGTTCCTGGTTTGCAGAAGAGATGTCCCATCTTCTACTCCTCCTGTCTTTGATCCTTTTGCTTCTTTGGGTTCTCTTCCTGCTGGTAGCAGCACTTCTAAAAGCCTGAGATGATCTTGTTTTTCTGTACACTACCCTTGTGAGTCCCTTCCAACTCAGAAAATTCTGTAATTCTGTATCGTTTGGTTTGTTGTTCTTTAGTTCCTGTGCCAACATCCTGCCAGCCCATTATAACTTGTAAAACTTACAGGTGAAAGTCCACAGTAAAATATCAAAGTAGCTTATGTTAAGTTTCTTCCATGAAAAGCATTTCTTCCCCACTTTGTTTTGAAATACTGTATTTTGAATGCTTTTCATGGAGGAAACTTAACATGAGCTGTTTAATGGCCATGCAGCCCCTAAAAGTTTCCAGGATTAACTGAATGGTTTCAGGATTGCTCTTTTTCCATGAGAGGATCCAGTACTCAAATCCTAATTTGAGGGCTGGTATCTAAAATAGGAACACTGGCATCTCTCAGTTTGCTGATATTAGTGTTTTCAGAGAGTTTCCTGGCAGCACCCAGTCTTTACCCAGATGTGTGGAGCAACCAGATGTAGGTATTTATTTGAGGCATTCCCTTCTGGTGCTTTATTCTGTCACTGGCTGTTATTGCTGTTGTTTTTCTTTTTTTCTTTTTCTTATCCCTGCCTCTTTCTCTTCTGTTTTTCATCTGCTTTTCTTTAAATTTCCCTTCCTCAAAGGGTTTCACTGACCACCTACACCCTTTTCTTCCAGTGTTCAACCCCTAGATGGCTGGTGCTGACACTACAGTGTTACAACTAAACCTGGTTGTGCTAAAACCAAATAAGCAAAATTAAATGCACATTAGCTCACCATTTCAGGATGCCTCTGGATTACAGTTAACAGTTTCAAATCCATTAGTGCTCAACCAGCAGTAAAACACTCTTCATCATATCCCTAAGAGTTGGAAATGCATATTAAAAACCATGTAGTTAAGGCTTCTGATGATCCAAATGCCCCCTCCAAGCCTTGTAAAGTTGTCAGGTATTTCATGCTTGTAATTTGTTGTGGACGTCAACTACCAACTTTTGCTTATGTAACTTTATTTCAAAGCCAGAAAAGAGGATGGGAAGAATGGGAAAAACACTGGGTGAAGGATGATTTGTGCTAGCACTGGTGACATTTATCAGTTATTAGGCTGCTTGCTTTTACCAGCTGCACTGCCACAGCTAAACAGCTCAGGGCTGTGGCAGTTGTTGTGTGGTGTCTGCTGTGTTTTGGGTGCCCTGAGGACCCAGGTGAACAATTTCAGCACTTACAAAGGATCTGCCATTGCTTGAGGTGGAACATGCAGAGCACATACAGAAACCAGGAGGTAAATGGCAATGTAAGCTCACCTGGGAGCTACACTTGACCTAACATTTCATCCAGTTCTGTATAATGAACTTGAGAGAGTGGTGCTTGATAGCACTTATTAGGAACTGGGAATTAAAATTGATATTGCTAAGCAGCAAATACAGTTGCAACAGAGAGGATTAAAGGAACAGGCACAGTTCAGGACTGAAATGTTAATATCATTATTTCCAATTCCAGTTATGCCCAGTGCATGAACTGAATGTTCAGCAGCACCTGGTGTGTCTGCTACCCACTGAGCTCCCAGCAGCAATAGTTTTCACTCATTTGAAAGATTGTTTTTAAAGGAGATCCTAAACTCTATGGTGAAGCTGCCTTTCCTGTAACTCCAGGGACAGAAGAAACACCCCAAAGTGTCAAATACTTCCCATGATGTCTGTGCCAGGTGAAACAGTATTTTTAGCTGAACATTAAAGACCACAAAACCAGAACTGAAACATTTTTGAATACGTACTAATCAAAACCCAGTGACAGCAAAATAATAATATTCTTGATAAAGATTCAACTGAAAAATACTAAGAAGATATTGCATCTTCCTGGAAGCTGTACTGGTGTAAAAATGGTAATCAAGTCTTCAGTGTTTTGCATTTCTGTTCAGGAATTATGCAATTCAACTTTAAAAACCCATATGCGTATGAACTAGTTTTGAGTGTTCTATGTTTTGCACTAGAGGATTTTTGCCACTATGTTTTAAATGTACATACACTTGTACTTTGTGGGATACTTTCCAAAGGTGATGTAAAGGACCCAGTATAAAAAGAATAAAATATTTTATTGTGTGAACAATTAAAAAAGTGATTATGTAAATGTTGATTTTAGAGATTTGCATGTGATTAAGCAAGGTTTTAAATGTCCTGCAGAAGAGCATTGTTTCATTTAATCATAATTTTTAAAATGAATTTGTGGTTGTTTTTTTTTTTTTAAATTCAGGAAATACAGATTCAGATTAGTGTTAACTAATGAAAACATAATTGCTATTGGTATGATTCATCCTTCCAAAAAGGATATAGATAAGGGAATGGATGTTTTGATCCCTGCAGAACAGAGTAGATGTATGTGCTTCACATTATCCACCTACTGTGTCACCCTGACTTTCATGTATAGTGTGCTGTGTGCTTTGCTGGAGCACCACCTCATTCCCGGGAAATGAATCACAGAATCACACAGAATGGGTGAAAGGGGTCACTGGAGGTCATCTGGTCCAACCTCCCTACTCCCCTAAAGCACATCACCCAGGAATGTGTCGAGACAATGGATCTCCAGAGGAGGAGACTCCACAACCTCTCTGGGCAGCCTGTTCTGTGCTCAGAATGAACAGGAAGCTTCACTTTCTACACCTCTGGATTCTTGACAGCTTTTGTGATTGCAGGGGTGACAGTAGCTGTTACAGATGGTTTTCCTTTCTGTTTTTTAAAATCTTTTTGGTATGCCCAAGGCAGCCAGTTTGCTGCATACAATATGGATACAGATTTATTGCTGCTCAAGGCAGCATGAGGTTGGAAGATGGGGCTTGCAAAGGCAGTGTCAGAGCCCAGTGCTGGGAGTGTGTTTGCCCTCCCTGCTGTAAATGGCTGGTGTGGCACTCAGGCAGCCGTGCCCTTCTGCAGGTGCATGGTGGTGGCCTCATGGTGTGTGTGCCACACTCAGGATGGCATCTTCCAGTTGCCCTGGTTGGCAGAGATTGCTTAACCTGACTTATGCTGGTAAAGATTCTGGGAGGTTGATGCTGAACAGCTGAGGAGTGTGGAATATGCCCAAGAGATTTGCTTTCTGTTTTACTTATTCAGTACAAAGTAAAGTACTTCCCAGTAGGAGCCCATGGGAGCAACTTTTGTCTCATCTGAGTTTGCTGTTTGAGACCAGATGAACCAAGAAGAGTTTCTGCAAGAGTAGCTCCTTGCTCATGGAAACAGAGTCTCTGGTGGCAGGCTTCACTGTGCCAGTTTGTACATTAGAGAACTGGATGGGGGGAGAATATCTACAGGCAGGGACTGCCTAATGCTTTTTAAATTCAGTCATGCCCCTGGTCCCGAGTGTGCTGTGGGTGGCACAACCCATTTATCCCTGTTTAATGTTGAAATTCAATTTAAAAAGAGAACTGGTTGAAATCTTACACCTCTCTATGCCAGGGAAAACACTCTGAGTAGGTTCAAATAGCCAAATATTTATTCTCCCCCTCATGCTCCAAGGTTTAAAAAGAAATGATAACCTTTATGTTCCCCCAATTGTATCTTGTGGAATCATTTCCAAATTCTGTAGCTGAGATGTAAATGTGATGGATGTGATAGAATTACTGAGTTGACTAACAAGCACATTAAGTAGTCATAATGAAACTTGGATTAATTGCTTGGGTATACTTGTTTTTTAAAGTTTTTAACTTACGATCCTGCCCACGCATAATCTGTGTGCTTCACTGATCTTATTCTCCTTTGCTTCTATGGAGAACCTCTGTCCCTGGCCCTTTGAAATAAGTGGTCAGTCATATATTCAATTGGACCCGCTCTGTGAAGGCTGTTGCTCATAGAGTGAGCAGAGAATGGGAGAAAGCAGCCTGCAAAAAAACCCAGCAGTGTGTTAAAGACAGAAACAGCAATTCCCATAAATTACATGTATTTGAGGAATATGTCTGCTCTGGGAAATAAAGGTAAGCAAGTTGAAGATGGTTCCATGCTGTGTTATTTCAGCCCATATTCAGTACATTTTAACAGCTCATTTTGAGGACCCATTTCCTACATGATTCAGGTTTAACACATTTCTCCAAGTGCCAGGCAAACTGCAAACTGTATGGAAACACTGAGCTCTGGTATCTGAGGCTGGACCCAGAGACAGACACGAGTGGTTGTTAACATACAGAAATGCAGATTTACTGTGTATAATATTTTTTGCAATGGTTAAAAATTCTGTGATATAGAAATCAATAGTGTTAATAGTTCTAATGAGAAAAAAATTAAAGATTACTGATTTTAATGTGTTGTTATAGGAAAAGCTGAAGGCTTTGATTCTACTATTTTTTCCCCCACATCTTTTAGAGAACAGGCTGCTGCTTTGCACACACATATAGCATACTAATAGGATATTATTTTCCACCTCTCAGATCTCTTTTGAATTCAAATATATCTATTAGCACCTTTACACCTTAGCTTATGCATATCCCAAGCCTATGTGATTAACTATTTCTACAGTACCATTTGGTGGGTGGCATTGCAAATTACAGAATAACACAGGGAAACAGAATTTTCTGCTGTGGGTTTTAACACTGTGTATGGAAAATGCAGAGAGGGAAAAAAGAAGAGAGATTTAAAGTCATTTGGATCTGCATTACTTAAGCTGGCAGGGATCCAGGGCTTGTAATTTTAAGGCTGTGTAAGGATGATGACAGGTGAAGGGAAGCCTTGATAAGGGGTTTGAAGGCAGTTTCAGGAGAAGAGGTCAGTGCCAGTACAAGTCTGGTGGAGGAAATATGTATGGCTGAGAACTGTTCCCCAAAGGAGGGTGCAGAGTGAGAGCTGGCTCAGGACAGCCAGCAGGGTGGGCATTACATTTTCTGACTCTGGGCTGAGGTATTTGGCTGTTCCTTGCTATAGAAAGATGATGGTGGAAGATGGACACAGACTTTTCATGGGGAACTGAGGGAGCAAGAACAAGAGTAAACAAGGGACAAAACATTTTTTTGATGTGACTGAAATGTCACAGTGGTGAGGCACAGCTGCCTGCATATCCCCTTGCCACCTTTGGGAGCACCCACTTGCCTGGCCTTTGAGGGCTCTTGATGTGGGTGAAAAAGGCAGTGAGTTCACTCTGCTGCTCCTGGTAATCAGTTTCTCCACGAACTTTGTGGGAGCCTGAGGCTGTCCTCACCTGGCTTCTGAGAGCAGCTTCAATACCTGAACAGTCTTGTCATATTTCATGTTTCCAGGCAACTTTGAAAGCTGCACTCCACTCCCAGGAGGGCATAAAGGGTCTTTCTGCTGAAGACAATGAACACTGAGTCAGGTCTGCGGGCTGCATCGATCTAGGGCTTTTTTTTTCATATTATATACAATTTTTTCCTAGCAGACAAAAATAAAGTGTTGGGTTATCTGAAAAATGCAGTTGGTGGGATGATCCAGCTCTGGCAGTAGACTTGGGGTATGGCAATACTAACTATCATCTGCTGCACCGCTCTCAGTCCTGGTGACTCTCCAGCTAGTGTTAAAACTAGCTCAAAACTGAGCTGTCTTGATGCTTTCCTACTCAGAAACTTTGGCATTGTGGTTGAAGAAGAGAGGATTGGTCTGTCAAGTGGTTCTGCCTGTTGTGTTTGAGGTATGGGCCTGCACCACTTACTGCAAGAGTATAAAATTGGATTGTTTCCTTACCTCTCCTTGAATTTAACACCAGTTCTACACTGTCTTCTGGAGTGATGACCTGCTCTGCTTCTCATTTTTGAGGGCAGGTTTGGACAAGCATCTTTCTGACCCTGATCTCCAAGTGTTGCTTTTCATTACAGTCCAGATAGGGCAGGGACTATGTGCTCTTCTATGCTTACTTCCAAAGAACTCTCCAGAGACTTCAAAGCAGTGTTCACTATGATTTCCAGCTACCTGCATGGAACAGGTATTCTAAATAATTTCAATCCTGTCCTCAACTTTTGGGACCTTTTTTGGAGATATTACTATTTAAAAAATTTTTGGTTTTTGTCCTTAAAATCCTTGCTGTTAATGAAGTTGCTTGCTAGGGACCTTTTGTAGAGCAGTGTTGTCTCTTGTTCTATAACCTGCTGGCTTGCTGTCATCATGAGCCATAGCCATAGAGAAATATCTGCCTTTGCCTTTACAGTAGTGATGCTTAATGGATTTGACAATCAAGTAGAGTTGCAACATGAACAACTTCTGCAAGTTAGGTAAGTCTGAGAGCCTAATTGTTATCCTAAACTCCATGAGCTGAGTTTAACTTGGATGCTCTTTAGTTACCTTCTGGTCCAAGACTCTGAAGCCAGTGTCAACAATTTAAAGTAAATCCAGTTAATGACTTGTCACATTATAAGAATAGCCCCATTATGCTCAACCAAAGGCCCATCAAGCTCAGTATCCTGTTTCTGACAGTAGCTGATAATTAAGGAAAGGTGTAACTGCAGGGAAAGTATTGAGTGATATTTCCCCAATATGTTCTCCCACCCCTCAGCAGTACATGGCTTAAAGATTTTCTGATCTCTGTGTTTAATAAGTCTTTGTGGCCTTATCTTTGGTTGATCTGTCAGATTCTAGTTTTGCTTTCAGCATCTGCAGCACTTTTGGCAATGAGTTTATCAATTTAATGATTCACTCTGCCAGAAAGTCCTCGCTTTTGTTTCTTTTAAAGTCCTGGCTGAAGATTTTATGTGATGCACCCCTATTTCTTGTATTTTGGGAAACAAAGCCTTTTATTCATCTCTTTCAGGCCACTCATTTTATAGAATTCTAATGAGAACCTAAACGGAATGATTTCTAGCGTGATTTAAGGCTCTGTATTATGTCTTATGCTTTCTGGCTGTTTATATTCTTTGTTTTATGTTTATTTCATCTTCACAAATTTAATCATTTTGAGAAGATTATTTTGTCTAATTAAGGTAGAATTAATCCAGGGGCAGGGATAATTTGAGAGCCAGGATTTGAAGGTAGTTTATTTAATCTATGTGTCTTCAAATCCTTTGGATTCAATTTGCCCAGCTTTCATACTGATGGATGCTGTATTAAATTATTTAAATAGATGAATTAAATTTGGAGCAAACAGAGGCTAATGCATTTCACCCTCAAATAACACGCCTCTGTAGCCAGGGAGCTTTTCTAGGAGAACTGAGGAGACTTGTGAGCTGGAAGCACTGTATGCAAAACAGGGAGTAAGGGCCACATGAAAACCCCTTTGATTTATCCTCTAGAACTAATTTGTTGACTCCTTGTGGTCAGATTAGCAGAATGGAGCCAAGAAAGAAACCTCACAGAGATTGACCATGTGAGCTGAAATAATAAGCAGCTGTTGCTCAAGAGAAAGCTCAGACCAGACTTGCAGAAATGTAATTAGCAGTGTTCTGGCTGAGCTGCTTGCATGCCTAGAGCCTGCATAATGCCCTTCTGGGGGACAGTGGTAATTTTTGGTCTCTCTTTTGGACAAAGCTTCTTTCTCACTAAGAATCAGGAGGACTGGAAAGGGATAAAAAGAGATGGAAAAAGAGAATATACTCTGCAGTACTCAGGGACACTAGATGGGGATATTTGCTCACTTTGTGGCTCTCGGCATCCCTCACAGCTTTGGTGGTGATGTTACCGAGGTACGAGGAGGGTTGGTGACATCCAGAGGAAGGGATTGATCAGAGAGGGTTGTGTGGGACTTGAGGGGCAATCCACAGCTTTGTTGCCATTTCTCACTCTACGGTTCCCATCTCAAACACAGATGGTCTGTACAGCTCAGGACACGCTGAGCTCTCTCTTCTGGCTGTGAAACACAGCTCAGTATCATGTGGGACAGGGTGATCATGGTTCTTCCTCTGCACTGGGAGAAAGAAGGGCCAGATCTTCCCTATGGGAGAGGGAGAACCAAAACCATGGCAATATTACCATTGTGGGCCAGAAGCATTGATGCTGTAGGTGTCACTGGTGTGTTTTTGAGGGCAGGAAAGGGACACAAAGCTAGTTTTTGTATTCCTTTCCTTTACACATGTTTGGCTTGGCAAAGCAATGTTGTTTAAAGCAGGAGACTCCTTCCCTGACTCAGAAGTCTTGGCTGCCTGTTATGTGTGGCCCAGGGCTGTGAAGATGGGCTGCTGGGACAGCTGTGTCACCAGGACATGACTGCTGCCTTTGCAGCCCTTTCAGAGCCGCTGGGCTGGAGTGGGCTTTGGGCAGTCCCAGAGAACAGCACAGCCACAAGCACAGGGATTCACATGTCACTGGACAGACTGGGACAGATTTCAAAGGTGTCCATGGGATGCAAGATAGAGCTGATGTGTTCTGGCTCTGTGGGATGCTGGTGGCAGTGTTGGTAAATGCTGCTGCATATATTCTTTGTGTGTGGTCAGGCTGAAAAAAGGGCTCTAAACAAAATATGAAAGCCTTGAATTCTCTTGTTAGGCTGGTGAGTAGACAATGAGGAAAAAAGGTGTGTTGTTGACAGTCTTCAAAAGCCATGAAGGATAGACCATATCTCTTACTAACAATTGTGGGACAGATGTAATAAGAACAATTTGCTTGGATCAAATATCTACATTTAGTGTATTAGGGAGCCCTTTTGATTTTTTTTGTCCTGTTTGTTTGTGCCCACATACACTCAGAGGCAGACATTCTATGTAACAATCATTTGTCAATACCTGCTAATATCAGAATTTGTTTCAGACTTGAAAATACTATTGAGTGCTCAGTGAGGCCAAAGCATAGAGAGGAAGCTGCTGAGTCATAGATAGGTCTCCATGTTTGCTGTGTTCTAATGGCTTTAACCACTCTGACATTAAACGCTCCCAGTGCCCTCTTCCACCATCTCTGATTGCTGTTATTCCCAGCAAGGAAGTTGTTAAGTTATAGATTCTAGATGATTGTTAAGGTCTCTTCCAATCCAAATCATTCTATGATTCTACTTCCCAAAGTTCATTTGAGGTGAAGAAAACTGAGATCTTCTCCAAGTCCCCTTTTGTATTTTAGAAATTTTAGGAAGTTTAGGCTTCGATGTAGTAAAAGCTGTAGTTGATTTTCGGAAGCACAAATATCCTTTTTTTCTCTACATAGGTTCATTACTTCATTGTACTTCTCTTAAGGCTTGCCTAATCCAGGTTTTGTATACAGCCTAGCATTCAGCATACAAACACATTCTGTGTAAAATTAACAACTGATGGAAATGTTTGGCTGAGCTGGTGGAGCTTTACATTTCCCTTTTCTCAGGATCAGAAGGCTGCCTGAGCTAGATTATTTTCTTGGTTTAGTTTCTGACTTATTTTTTGCTCTTTTGCTTTGACAGTATATGTTTAGATTAAAAAAAAAGGGGTGAGTGACTCCTTTGATGAAACATTAATTGGTATCTACACATGCAGAGGTAACAAACTGCTATTCTTGAAATAGGATCTCTACCCTTTTTGTGCAAGGGTTTGCATTTCTGAAAGGGATGGACTTCTTAAGCTCATTGGTTTGGATTTTTTTTTCAAGTGGAAACAGAGTTTTCTCTTCAACAAGCTCCCAAGTCTCCAATCCCTGACTTTAGGCTTGCCTACATTTGGAAATGTACCAAAATAACTATTCCAGAATAAGATCCCAGGAGGATATTTTAGAACTAGATTAAATTAAATTGGAAATAAGAACTCTTACTTTGGAATAAGAGGATTCGCTTTGGGATTTATATTGAAATAAACCATCTCAGAATAATTGAACCTATTTTGGTATATTTCCAAGAGCAGACAAGAGCTGAGCAATGTTCTGAAATAATTATATTAAAATCTCATGGATGTGATGGATAATGGAGAAATTTCAATACTGAGTTAGAACAATTTGGAGTGAGTGTGTCTGATGGTGTTATACACCTGTTCAGTGGGGTTTTTTGAGTTTAAGCGAAAGATCCCACCCTTCAGGCTATGTATATAATTTGTTATTAACATTTTAGTAGCAACACTACTGTGCTAGGAACAGTCGTACAGACACAGGTCCCACCTCTGCACAACCTGCAGTCTAGAAATAATCCATTTGCTTTGTAATTCTATAGATGTCAGCATGTCTGTTCTGCAGATAAAATAGGAGTTCTCAACTCTTTATAACACTTGTTTACAACACTCCATGTTTGTAACACTTACTGATAGCACTCTTTGTTCAGGCAAAACTGCTACTTAGGTTTGGTTTCCTTTCTCGAAGGAAAACAGAAGAGGATAATTACAAGAAGATGGAAATGATAAACAACCACGCATTTGTTCTGTGTTTGTAGTTACTGTGCCACCCCCCTGCTTAGTTTACTGTAGGTGGCACGTGAGTCATTACTGGTAAGGCAAAAGCCATGTACCTCATCACATCCTGTGGCATGGAACCTGTCCAGATGTGAAATGAATATATTGCCCCTATTTACATACACACAGGATGTATGGAGTGATGGTTTAAAGTAGCACTTTCTCATTCAATAAGGAATGCTCATGGCTAAGAAAGTTTTGTTATCTTCCTGGGTAAGATTTTTTTCTTCTCCCTTTAGGCACTTTCATTTGTGCCTTGACTCCCCATGAGTGGAGGTGGCAGGGATTTTCTCTGTGGCAAGAAAAGGTCACACTCTGTATTTGCTCATATTCTAATCTTCCATGTACTTTCAATACTATTTTGATTCCATACTGTAGGTCTGAAAAAAAACCGTGGAAATTCAGTGGCACAATTTCAAGGTTATCCCACAGGTCAGCAAATCCATAATGTGATTTTTTTCTCCCCTTTATGATACGTCATAATAAAAGAAGTTGATATAATATGAAAGTGAAAGGCAGTTTCTTCCTATCAAATTATCATATCTAGCATCAAGACTGTGCTCGAAGGTAATTCTAGCTAATCCTTTGTAGCAATAAATATCTATTACATTTATCACATTGACTTTGTTTCTCCTTCATTTCATCCAATTACCTTTTCTACAACTGGTAAATATACCAGAGCTGTCTCAACACATTTTTTATGGATGTTAACTTATTATTCTCTTCTTGATCTTCTGTCAAGATGTGCTTTAATTAAAATGTTCATGTAACTTGTTCAAGTTTATCCTTCACTCCGTCACTATCCAGATAATTGATGGGTTTGCTTTTAAAAGTGGAATATAGCAGTCCCAAGAACTGGGCTAGGACTGAAATTCTGTAGGTGTAGAAACTTCTAAGCAAGTTGCTATAATGCCAGAGTTTAGGATGCTATAGTCAGAGGTCTGACAGCATCACTATTACACATATCTTTATCTGGTGTTTTGCTACTAAAATTTACATAGGAAATACATATATAAATTGCCTCAATCAGCCAACCTTTTTTCAAATTAAAAAGACATATGGTTTCATAGTGTGAAAAGGCAGTTGGTGCTGCTCACTCACTCAATCACTCTGTGAGAATGACACTGTATCAGGTCCTAGAAAACTGCAGGTTTTCCCCCTGCTTTCTTTTAGAGCCTGAGCTGTGGGTTCCCCATAGGATGGCACCTCAGGGATTCCATTTCCAATGGGAGTGTTTGTGAAGTTTGTGTGCACAGTGCAGGGATGGTGCTGCTGTCTTATCAATTGCATCTCATGTTCCTTGCAGCTCCTTACCCCATGTGCAAGTCATGGTGTTAGGCAAGATGTGTGGGTTGCTTATTTGTGTTATTCATATCTAATACAGGCTTTTTTAGCTGAGGTGGTGTGAGGCCAGAAGATGGATTAAGACAGAAAGAATGGAGTGATTCAGAAATCTGTGATTGGTAAAGGGTTGTCATTAAATGGGGGAGTTTTAATTGAACTCTGCAGCCTTGGCTGCTTTCCTTCAAACTACTACTCACCAATTCTGACAGTAACAAAAAAGGTGAAAACCTTTGTGATAGGTATCTTGTAGACATCATGGTGGCTTCCCCGTGCCAGTGATGAGCAGTGGGCTGTTGGGTGAGCTATCCACACTGCTTGGCTGTACACTTTGCTTTGCCAGATGTGCACAAAGCTATTGTGAAAGCACATTGGAATAAGGAAAGAAAATACTGGGGGGCTATTTCAGCCAAGTGGCCTTGAGAGAAACATCTACAACACTTTACAAGTGGACAAAACCAGCTCCTGCTTAAGAGAGGGAAAAGAGTAGATGTCCAAAAGCTCAACCTTAGGAGCCTTTCTAGCTATCAGGGAGAAATTTCTCTCCTTTTTAGGGCCAGCCTGAGGAAACAAGAAAAAATATAGGAAAAAGGATTAATTTCTTTGAATGTCTTTATTGCCTTCTTCTCAGCATATGTCCTTTAAAGGAGGTAATACAGGAGACTAATTACTGAGGTTAATGTTCTGAAATCCTTCCTTACTCAAGGCTATTTATGTGGTTGAGGAGATGTTAATACCTGCAATCAGTCACAGATTCACAGGGGAAGGCGCTGACCTTTTGAAGACTATGGGGCTTAGGACCCTGAATCCAACAGCCAGGTGTTGCCTGAAATCCTCTCTTTTTATTTCAACTGTCACAGAAATCCCAAAAGGGTTGGTTGCAACAAAATATTTGCAATATGAATGCAAGAAAATGTAAATCCTGACTTAAAAAGGGATGCATCTCCCCATCTGTTTTGATGTCTATTTAGAAACTTTCAGGTTTTAGGGAGATATTGGCAGCTTCTTTTATCAGGGAGGATTCCAGGTGGTTACTGCTCTGCCCTGAGTTCCTTCAGAGCATGGCACAGAGGGGGATCTCTGCTGCTCTGGGATGATGTGCTGCTGGAGAAGAAATAAAACTGCCCTAAGGCAGGCTCACAATGCAACAGCCTAAAGGAAGATCTGGCACATGCCCAAAATGTCTATTCCCTTCTGCACTCCTAATGCTTCATCAATCATATCACCTGTGTGTCATGATTGTCAGCATGGAGAAAAATATTTGGAGTGTTCTGGTTTCCTTGTATGCTGGCAGGGTGGTTTGTTACTGGAAAAAAAAAAAGTGCCTTTTCCTGGATACTAGCTCCTTAAATCAGGATTATCCACCTAGGAAGAGAGCTCACAGAAACAAACCCCCTGTAGAAAAAGTCTGTGAAGCTCTGCAATTTATATTTTTTGCAGGAAGATGAATATGGATATGTTAATCCATATTAACATACACATGGCTACATCAGTTAGACAAAAAGGTGAACCACACTCAGAACAACCTGTTTTTCATACATGCAGACACCCAGACCTGCTCTGGTGCCAGTCTGGTGCCTGACCAGACTGGCCAGGTGCCAGTCTTCTTTGGAGATGTGGAAGCTCCTGACTCCAGAGAGTCAGCAGAACTCTCAATGACTGCCCCTCAAACAAGACACAGAACCTGCATTCTTCATAGAAAAAGCCAGCAAACCCAAACAAGCCAGACTCCCAGCTCTTGCAGATGTCTCTAACACACCAAGAAGCAGCAAGATAAGGGCAAAAGGACCATTTCTTTCTCTCCTCCCAGGCCACCTTTGAATACTGATAGAGGCACCAGTAGAGGAAAAGTGCTTAAAGCAGTTAAGAACAAGCTAGGGAAACTCAGCCTGCACCTTGTCTCCTTAAACCACCTTACCTCTAGAGCACCACACCAATGTAGACTCAAGTCTCTGAGTCAAAAGGGCAGCTACATCAGCACTGGCATCCTTCACCTTAGAACTACTGAACAGAGCACCTTCACATGAGTCTATTTCTTTTCCTCTGGGAGATCTATGCCACACACTTAATTTGATGTTAAAATATTTGACCATTTTTTCTGCTACATAAATAAACAGATTTTAGCTGAATTATATGGAAAATACTATTTTTGTATTTCCAAATTTTTCATGAAATAGTATTAGATAAGCCACCACTTGGACTGAGGGCAAGTGTAGCACATTAATAATTTTGAAACATTTTAAATATTGGAAATGTGTAAAATGAAGATTGCATTCAAAGTTTTTTTCCCACCCTTTTACCCACCCTCAAAGCCTTGAGCAAGGGAATAAGTGTAGCTTCAAATGGGAACTTCAATAGAATTCAATTTTAAATTCAGCAGTTGCTAATGTTATTATATCCTTTCTGTAGTAAAGCTCAAATGCCTGGCTCTCTCTGTGAGTCCCTGGCTGTATGCAGCATTCACCATGTACCTTTCCAGAGACTGGAAGCACTTTCATAATACTGATTTTGGTGGTGCATCTTCCTTGTTTCTTTCTTACTTGAGGGGAAAGGCAGATGATCTTGTTATCAGGAGCTCTGACAGTGGCTATTCCATGTCTGGCAGTCACTACAGTCTAATTCTGCTGGACGTAATTACCATAATTTATTCCCTGTAGATGGTTTCCAAAAATAGAAGTAGGTATGATCCTTGCCCTACAAGGCTCACACGAAAGACAGAGAATTAAAAAGACTGGCAGATAGAGGAGAGAAAGTAAAAGAAGCAATGGCTATGGGAAGTACACAGAGAGAGAGAAATCAAATCCAAATTAGTCCTTTGGTGTGATAGTGAGACTGAATAAGCAAGTTTATTAAAGGGAAAAAAATATAATTCAACTAAAAGATAGAGATGCATGAATAGCTCTCAGAATAACACATAGAATGGCAGCATCCTAATGGCATAAACCCTACACTACAATTGAAAACCTTTCCTTCAGTTCAAATCACTTGTCTCTGGTGTCACCCTGTCAGTGTGATCAGTAAGTAGCTTTATCCTTCCTTAGGAACCCCATCTCTTTCCTACAACTAACTTTAAAATGCATCATTATCTAATTTCCTTGTCACATTCCAAATTGTTTTTAAAGTCTGTTGGGCTCTCCACAGGTGATGAAAAAGCTGTGAGCACAGGCCTTGATGTGCAGACCCCTCAACAGACCTTGGATCACACTTCACCTTCCAGACTGGATGCTCTCTCTTGTTGCATGAGGATTTTCTGAAGGTAAGGAAGCCCTTTTGTAAGGCAGGGATGGGGATGCTTCAAACCCCAGACCTGCTTTTCTCTCAGGGTTTTTCACCTCTGTTAGTACCTGCTGCTGCAGCCTCACATGTGCTCCCATGTATTTGTCTTCACCCTGTCCCTGTGATGTGTGACCCTGTTGCTGTTCCTCCCTGACATATGACTGAAAAACTTGCTTGAGGTTTGCAGAGGAAATCTGCATGGAACAGGCTTGAGCCTGGCTCTTCTGTGGTCTCATGTGGAGTGGAGACCATGCCTGGCTGAAGTACCACACAGAAGAAGGGAGTGCCTCAGGAATGAACTCCTGTGATCACCTGGAAATCTTATCCCCTTCAACTCTGGGTGCCATGCCCTAGGCTTTACTGGTTGCTCCTGTGTTTTGCATTTCTGTATCCTGAGTGTTTTCTGCTGTTTATGGGATTTCAGGCTTGACTTATCTTGTTGCTTCCTGCAAGTTTCTGTGGATGTGTCCTTCATGGATAGTACAGCTCCTGTTTATGTGTAGCACATTTTACCTTGTGGCATACCTGGTGTCTCCAGCACAGGGAGTCCTTCTGCCTTCCTTGGCCTTTGGAACAGGCTGCTTTTGGGGAAAAGTCTATATCATAAGAAAGCCCCCATGGATGGGGAAAAGATATCAATAAAACAATTAATTGCTCTAATTCTGAAATCCCCCTGCAACCTTTACCCTAATATATCACTCTGCTTGCAAGTATATAATTGGTTGATTTCTCCTAAAAAGCCATGGAATTTTCTCCTTTCCTTTGTGTGCAGGAATTTCTGGATAATCTAGGGTAGGAAAAGGGATGGTGCAGATTTTGCTGTTACATCAAATCACTTGTGCATATTTAGTGCTGTCTTTTGTGTGTTGATTTTGGGTTTGGTCTCCCGGCCTCCATACTGAAAAGCTGCTCCTGACGTTGTTTTGGCTGTTTATTGCTTCCTGTCTTTCAGGACAGTGAAACATCTGGCCCACAGCTACGAGCTGCTCTCCACAGTGAACATAACAGTGATGGCCAGATGGAAATGTGCCACATTCCCATGTCACCCTGCACACTCAGGGAATGGCACGAGAATTGCAGCTATGGAGGAATTCCTACCTGTAATCCCTACCTGTAATTCCTACCTGTAATTCTAGCTGTAATCCCTCCCTACCTGTAATTCCTACCTGTAATTCCTCCCTGCCTGTAATTCCTGCCTGTAGCAGTGGGGCAGGAGCTGCTGTGTTTGAGAAGGGAGCTGAGGGCACCACATGCCGTGGGCAGATGCCTCTCAGGTGTGGAGCAAAGGGAAATCAGGCACTCAGCAAATGCCTGCTTTCCCTGCCTGGAAACTGGCTTAGCAGATGTGTGGGTGTACATGCTGTAGGTGTCTCAGGCTTGCTCATAAAGCTCAGGATATGAATAAAACTTAACTGCTATTGCATGGTGCTTCTGCCACTGGAGTTTGTTGATAGCAGTAGTTGGGTGAGAGAGAGGATGCTGTGGATGCACAAAACCTTCATCTTCCTGCCATCTTTACCTTCTGATTCCATTTCACTGGGAATCAAACAAATTTATGGTGTTTTAGCTGGAGAATGTGTTGCTTAAAGTTTCTCTTTAGAAGGATAAATAAATCTTGATCTTGTGATTAAGAAGGTACAATTAATGAATTAAAACATAAAATGTTTGCTGATGGGATGTGTTCCACTAATGGTATATAAATTCAATGTAAGTTTAAGATTATGTCTTTCTTAATGTGATACATATTTTCTTACAGATTTTTTTAATGCAAGAAGAATGCTCTTTTATATATCTTTTAGATAAATAGATAAAGATTTAGATAAATTTAAAAAGAAAGAATACTTACATTTGTAGTTTATTATTGTAAATTGCCATGAGAGAAGGCTATAAAACACTGTTCTGGAGAAGACAGTGACCAAAAAATAGCTTTTGAGGAAAAGTAAATAGTGGGGGGAAAGGATGCACTAAGCTAAGACCTCACCAAAAGAACAAAGCACCACGGAGATGTGTCTGGCTACAAGTACAAAGCATAAACACAAAGCACTCTAGTCAACTGGTCTGCTTTTTAGGTTTATTAAAAATGACAAGAAATGTAATGACAGAAATCAAGGTATTTGTAAAACACTAAAGGTGAAACTGCTTGCTGTTTACAACCAGTGATTTTTATGTTGTATTTCATAAGAACTGCCTGTCTCTGTCCAAAGCAGAACCAAAAAAAGGAATAAAATAAATAAGAAATGGTGCATTGTGATCACAATCATAGGCTGTTTATATGTATGCTTCAAATTAAGGGTTTGGTGTCATGGAAACAGCTTCTTCATTTGGAAAGCTCTGCGGCAGTGTGAGAAGGGAAAGACTGGAGAGGGCGAGAGGAAGAGGGAGCGCAGGAGCGCGGCCGTGGAGCCTTCCCAGCATCAGCAGCTTCCTCCCTCCCTCCCTCCCTTCCCCGGAGAGCAGCCGGGCAGAGCTCTGCAATAATGCACAGCATCCCCCCTTTGCAGCTTGCCATCGACATGTGGCTTATTTTGTAGTTAATGCACAGTGTAGTTCTAAACACTTTTTAAGGGAATTTTCTGCACTGAAGGGATGTGTGTATATATATATATCTGTGTGTGTAGGCACACACATATATAGATGTGTCATGTATTTTTGTAAATGGACTTCACCTAAATACAGTATTTATCCACCAAAGCAAATGAGTCCAGAATTCCTATAAATACCGTTTGTTCAGTTCTGCTTGTGTACATATATGCATAGTATGGTTTGTGTAACTTTAGTGCTAAAAAGACATTCCCTGTTGCTCCACATCAAAGGAAAGCAGTCATTAGTGTAAAGAGCTTCTAAAATTTACCAGGAGAGAAACCCTCCAATGAATACCAAATTACAATAGATGGCTGGGATTTAACACCAGCACTTGCATTGTCCTAGCTTCGATGCCAATTTATGCTCATTTTGTGGGCACATTTCAGATTACTCAGTAATTGATTGCATTAAGCAGTAGCAGGAGAGCTTTACAGGGACTAAATTAAGGGCATGTGCTATATTTCTGCTGTGTTGCTGTCATGAACATCACCAAGGAGCAGAAAAGGACCAATCTTATAAAACATAATTTTTTTTAAGCATAGTAAAGTTAGGTCTAAGATCCTGAGGTGGGATCATGTGAAAGGAGTGGAGTTGTTCCCCACTCCTTCACAAAGCTCAGCTGGCATCACGGAAAGATCTGGTTACAGGCCACTGTAAATCCTTTGCTGCTTTCACAGTGGGGCCAAATGTGTCCCTTCCTTGGCCTCCCAGATGAAAATGCTGCTCTGCTCTCCACCTAACTTCCTAACCCAGCTAGGTGTGAAAATTTTGGTGATTTGGGCATCTTGTGATGGTGCCCAGATCTTGGGAGACCGGTTAGACAAGTGGTTTAGTTCCAAAACCAGGAGAGAGCTTGTCCTCAGCCCAGGGGGAAAGAGCTGCCCAAAGCAGAGGCTGAGCTTGGGGCACAGTGTCTGTGGAAAGGGAAGAGCCACTGAGGAGCTGCTGGCTGCCTACATAAGGGGGCAGCCCCAGGGGCAATGAGGGCATCCACACTGTGGGTCTGGTTTATAAGAAGCTTTCACTGGGCTCGTTTCCTGCCCTCTGCTCACCCCCAGAGGTGTCTGCTTGTGGTTTGGCTTCCTGGCAGGGAGGACTCTCTGTACCCACTGTTCTCCAGTCTGGGCATGTGGAAGAGCAGGAGAGAAGTTTCAGGGAAAAAAAACCCAACAAATTAATTTGTCTGAAACAGGTCACTTTGGTTTAAAGCTGCCATTTATCTCCCCTGTACCTGAAATAAATAGTGTTTCTTTTAGCACCAGAGCTGAAAAATGAGTAGCCAGGTTTTTTTGTATGCTTTTCTTTTTTTAAAAAAATAATTTCCAGTTTAAGAAATATGCTAAATGAAGCACCTGCCCTCACAGACAACCTGGGAGAAAGAGAGAGGCTGCAGTTCTGCCTGCTTTCGTTATGGTTCCTGCACTGGCACAGAGGTATCCCTGTTAATTCTGCAGGAAGGATTCTTCTGGTACAGCAGTGAATTCTGCTGAATGGAATTCTGGTGCAGCAAAATCAATGTGCCGCTTTGGCACTGAAGGTTCATGAAGAAGAGTTCGGTGTTGCTGTGAGAAGTGCTCAGCACTGCAGTGTCAGCATCTTGCTGGGAAGACACCACCTAACAAAAACAGCTCGTTCTTGTCTGCTGTGCAGAAACAAGTGTGTTAAAGAAACTGGAGGTGGAATGGTAATTGTGAGAAAAGTGCTAAATTCTCAGAGGAAAAAAATCTCATTAATGCAGAGGAAAAAAATCCCAACAAACCTTGAAAATTATAGAAATCTTTCTGTCTTGGAATAGCAAAATAGGTAAAGTAGAAAAGCTTGAAATTTCTTTATTTAGAACCAGGCAATGGAATGTAGTTTAGTTGAATAGTTCTGTTTCAGACTTTCATTCCCTTTATTATTAAAGCAACATGAAAGGCATAGAAGCTTGGGCAAAAGAGAAATGATGTGCAATCTTCTCCTTGAGTTGTGCCTTTGTGCATGACTTATTCCAGTGTTTTCAAAGGTATTGAGGAACAGGATGAAGAAGTGTGCATTTACATTAGTGGTTTTATTCAGATCTGGAATGTATTTTGAACCAGCTCTTCCAGTTGCTTGCACTAAGGTCATTTGGTTTGTGGTATGGAGTGGCCTCAGAGCTCATGAACTCAGCTCCTCCTGGATGGAGACCAGAGCTCCCATCACTAACCCAGCACATCAGATCAGACTAGACCATGCCTGAATACATTCCCACTCTCCACCCTCCCTGATTTTTAAAATAATGTGGCATTAGGTCCTCAGAACTAAGCGTTTATCTCCCCATACATCTTTTAATTGCAATACAGACACAGCCTTAGGCAATGGAAATGGATTTGGTTGCTACCCCACTGCTCCCCATCTACATATTCAGAAGATCTTTGGCTTTCCCTCATTCAGAAGGTTGATAGTATGTGCCCAGCAAAGCTTTTTTTTTTTGCAGGAGAAAACAGCTGTTTAAACAGCAATTATTATTGGTAAACGTTCATGGTACAACCTAGTGCCATCTTTCTCCTGAATATTCAATGCACAAGATTCCCCTGAGAGTCAGGGTCATTAAGGAGCTATCTAGATACATATGCTTTTGCAAGTTTTTCATCTAACTCGAAGGTGGGAATGCAAATTTTGAAACTTGGGGACATCCTGTGGCTTTGTAACACTCTCCAGGAGAGGAGTGCTCATTGAGATGAATAGCTCTCACTCATTCATATTCCTCGTTTACTCATGTAACATTTATAATATGGGTAATATTCCTCCTTTTATAATAGCTCAGTGTGAGTTACAGATAGAACTTAAAATGACACTTCCTTGTACTTGACTGTTTCAGATGAGGCTTTGCAGAGCTGTGCAAGGGGCAGAGCAAAGGCTGCTCTGTTGCAGTGGGAGCCTAGGGAATACTTTGCTGCAGGCAGATGTGAACACTAGATTTCCTTCAGCAAAGGAGGTGGGGACTCAGGCCTCCCTGGTCTCCTGTCCCTGGTGTCCTTCAACGCTTTGGTTTGCTCTGGGAGCCATGCTTCCTCATGGTGCTGCTTCCACCTCTTCTATCCCTTTCCTGGGTCCTGTCTTTTGGGTTGGGAGCCAGCAGAAGCTGTTCTGGTGATGCGGGGAGGCCACAGTAGAGGAATGCTTGTCCTGTGGGCTTCTTGCTCCTACTCCACATGAGTCTGGCTCCACATTATTCTTCACATGCAGGGATGCATGGTTTGCAAACTCATGGCATGTGACAGGGTAATATTTTTCATGCAAGAGCACACAAACAGCTGCTGCATCTCAAAAGACACCTCTCCTGTGCCTACAGCTGGATGGTTGGACTCAGTGATCTTAGAGGTCTTTTCCAGCCTTAATAATTATATTATGATTCTACACTTGAAACAAAGGCTCCAGGTGCTGCCCTGTTTCTCTCTCAAGCTATGCACTACCATCCTTTATCTCACTAGAGATTTACTTTTTTACGTCAGTATCTACAACAAACATCCTAGTAGATGTTATGCAGTCCTTGAGTTTCTTCTTTCTTGAGATGTGACTTTGCTTCAGGGTAGTATTTTCTGTATTGTTTTGGTTTTTTTTTTTTCATTTTCCTCAGTGGCTTTTTTTTTGTCTGGTTTTGGAGGAAGATCATGGTGACTTCATGGAATCAAAGCCTGTGAAAAGATTTCTTAGCTAGTCTTTTTAGATGTAAAATTTTCAATAAATACTTTTCACAGAGGTTTTGAGACTCCTGCTTGCCTAAATAGCTATAGCACAAAGACTTGAAGATGTTTTTGAGTTAATGGAGGTCCTTAAAATAATTTTTTAAACCACAGAACAAGAACTTTCTTAAATTACACTGTGATGTCAGGGGTGAAAGTTGTTGGTACTGGTGACCGAGATGCCAAGAGAGGAGAGAAAGGAAAAATAAAGCACCATCAATAAAATCAAGCAAGTTTAAGAACAGCTGCTCAGTCCTCACAGTAGATTTTTCAGTTCATCTCTAGGACTATGAATATTGTGTATATAAAAATTATTTACAAAAAAGTATCCACCTTGTTCTCCTCAAGACAAAAAGGAATGACTTGGCTGGCTTCATTGCCAGTATAAATTAGGCAGTAAATATAAGGAAAGTAAATAGAAAAAATGTGGACAAGACTTTGAGCAACTGTCCCAGCTCAGGAAGGAGTGGGGAGGAGCTTGAGACAGGACTGGTGTGTTGCTGTTGCTTGGGAAAAGGCTTTTGTTTTCATCTGTATCTCACGTTGTTAAGACACGTGTGGGAAATGCTTCTGACATTATGGAATTGGTAGCAGTTTGATGTCCTGCACTGGCCTTTGTCTTAGCAGAAATACAGGAATATTTTCTATTCTGAAATAAAGAAATAAAATCCATCTTTCTTTCCATCTGCTTGGATAGGAGCTAGATTGGACCCTAAGTATTTTAAACAGCTTCGTGTTGAATTTCAGCATAAGCTTGGTCAAAATGAAAACTTTAACTTGGAAACATAAATGAAAGTATTGGTGAGGGCATAAATGAAAGCTGGGGGAAAAAGACCAGTCAAAAAGTTATTATTTTAATTTCCCCTTTCAGTTTTCATCACACATCACCTGATACCTAGGAGGGATCAGTTTGCTGCTGAGAACTGTAGGCACCACCTCAAAACAAAGAAGAGTAACTGTGAAATGCAGAAACCCTGTAGCACATGAGTTCAAGATCTTGCTGTAGCCATAGTGTTTGTTTTTTTGTAAGCGCCTTGGACAGTGGCACTGCTGTCAAATCCAGAATCTTGAGGACTGTAGATTACAGCAAATGGAGGAAGAGGATGCAAACAATTGTAGACATTTAGATAATCTATGTTTTATCAACTTATGTAAAAAAATATTCAAGGAAGATATTTCAGAAAAAAAAAACACACAAAAAGCAGCATGATGTGACAAAACGCATTGTTCAAGGAGCATAACACAATATTTTAAAAGATGAGCTGTTTTTTAGGCTGAAGAAGCACTGACTAGCCTGCCATACAGGGAAGGACCTGCTCTGAGTAAGTAAGACAAGCTAACGTTGTTCTCACAAAAGAATTAAAGCATATCTGGAAAGTCCTAAGAATCTCTTGATCTAAGGAAATGAAATGTTTTGCTCAATTCCAATTTCAGTTGCTCCATTTCAAATGTAAAAAAGCAACTTAAGTCAATAAATGCCTTTGGAAAAGGAAGGAAGTATTTCAGAATAACTATGTTGGAAAAAATCAGATTCTACTTGATTATAAAAAAAATATTGAGAGAAGGGCTTTCTGTGTACAATTTATCAGATTAAAATGAAAAGATGTGAAAATAATGAAAGAATTATTACTGCATCATAGTGGATGTTTCTAAAAACACAGTTTTTAGAAACTTTGCACTTTTTTGTGTGGTTTTTTTTGGTTTGTTTTTGTTTTGTTTTGTTTAAATCTATGTTATAATTTTGGGGGTGCTGTGTCAGACTGTGTGTGTGCATACAAATAACAGAGAAAAGCAACTTCAAGTCCTAGAATTGGCAAGCTTAATTTAGGTTTTTTAAAACAATCAATGCTGGTGGTGATGGTAGTAGTTCTCTTTCTGTGTACTCTTTCTAACATGACTCATTTGTTTGTGATTAAAAATTTAAAAAGTCACTTCAGGCATCCTGTGGGGATTTTCTGCAAATCCCTGTATTTGTGTCAATGGGCCCATATGCAATTTTAGCTCGAAAAATGCCTTTGTAAATCTGCCTTCTGGCATCTAGGATGTTAATAAAAGACAAGGTCATGGCCAAAATTTGCCTCTTCTATCGATGCTGCTGTAAATGGGAGATGAGCTTGTGCTTTCAGAGCAGAGTTTGCCCTTTAAGTGGTGTTGGCACATCCTGTGTGATCATGAAACATTATAGTAACACACGGGGTTTTATTGTAATTCCTTTGCAAGGGACATTCTTGCTTTTTTTCTTTCTTTCTAGATTGCTGTTTATCAGCTCTGCCCAAAGGAGAATGCCATTTATTCTGTAATGATAATTTGTTCTCTAGCCTGATGAGTGGAGTGGATGCATCAAGATTTGCGTGTTTGTGTTTATCTCAGCTATTCGGTGAAACTGTGGAGGCAATTTTGCTAAACCCATCCCCTCTAGCCATGTGTTTATTTGGCTTTATTCATGGGACAATCTTTTTTGTCTGTATTAAAAAGGTTTTCCCGACACCTTTTCCTCATCTTGTAACCTAAACCTGCCAGTTCTCAGCCAAACCAACTGTTCATGTTCAGGACCAGGCTCTTAACTTTTGAAGGATGTGGAGATCTGAAAAGGTGATTTTAGCCAGCTGCTTATTTTGCCTAAAGGTTCTTTGTGGGGCTCCACAAAGAGTTTTTATGGTATGTATTTCAGACTACTGAGAGGGTTAAAAGGGGACTTGTGTATTTGCAGTATAGAGTAGGAGAAACTGACACTTTAAGAAGGCTGAAGTCAAAGCTGGGAAGTCAAAGGGGATAAGGAGATATTTTGATAAACACTTTTGTCTGCTCCTCATCTGTGTTTATGTGGGCCATCTTGTACTTAATTATGCATCTGGTTCTGGTTTTGGAGCCTGAGGTAAAAAGGCTGTTCTATACTAGAAGTGTTTTAGAATTAATTCCTCCAATTTTTTTTATTTTGTCCATTGTACAATGGTGTTGTGTGTTATTTTAAGATGAAGACTAGCATGACTATGCTGAATTTTCTCAAGGGTAAACTACTGCCTCTATCTGAAGCCACACTGAAAATCAAGGTGGAAATCCAAGTCAGGACAAGGCAATTTGTTTTATGAGCAGGGTGATTCACCAGAAGCAAATGAAAGATCCAAGAGAATCAGTCTGATGTCAGCAGAAGATTAGTAACACATGAGGATTTCTCATAAAAATCCAGTTCTAACTAAATGTTTTTGTTGTAAACAACTGCTGTTGAAATGATACATGAGAAGAAATACCGTACTTCATTACAATGCTCGGAGTCTTTCTCTTTTCACAATACAAATGAACCAATTTTCTTTGGCTTTTATAGCTCTAGCAGATAAAGTGTAGAGGGCTGCTTGAAGGATCACCTAGTTTAACCTTTATTAGCACATGAATGCATGAAACAGTATTAAATACAAAATAGAAATGCCTGAAGATCATATCAAGTGCTCTGTTTGTATTTACAGGTTGGACTGTAATTTGTGAAGATGCTGGATGACAGGTCTTTGTCTGCCTGGCTGTTAGAAAGAAGAGGTTGGCATTTTAGAGGTAATAAAGCAAGAAAGATCCTCTCTTTCATTGTTTTTGTTTGATTGCTTTACTTTTTTTCTTAAATATATTTAATAGTTTCTCTCTCTCCTGGAATAAAAATTTGTAAATTCTATGTGTGTCATTTGGCTTTCATGACATTTTATTCAGTGTCAGAATGTGACAGTGCTCATTTGTTTCTACCCTTTGACATGATAAATATGGAAGTACGAGGTATAAATCTTTTTCTGGAGATGCTGTTGAATTAAAACTCTATTGTAATATTCCTTAAAATGGAAAGATTAATTGTGAGTTGAACAATGTGAAAACATGCACCAAATACACAGATTTTTCCCATTTGTATCTTGTATACTGGGCTCTTGAAATCAACCTCTTGGGTTGAATAAGTTCTTTATTGTGAGATTTGACTGGTGTGAGTAGGTTCTCTAGTGAGGGAATTCACATACACAAATTGAAGTTATTTTCTAAAGTTCACTGCTAAGCTCATTCCTTCCTCTTGGAACCCAAAGAGACAGATGTAAAAGAGCAGAAAGGGCTCCCCTATCAGCCAAAGCACATCAGTTTGTAACTCATGCACAGCCCAGAGGTGCTGAACAGAAGATTCCTGAGGTAGACACCACAAACTCATTTTCCATGGGGTGTAAGGAGGCATTTTCCTGTTCAAATTCCATTTGCTGCAGATAATTTAGTTCTCTGCACTTCCTAATTGTCCAAGAATTCTCCAAAAATGGAAAGGGTGGGCTATAAGTAAACCTTACCAGAAGCTACGAGCAGGTTGGCCAAATGTAGCTTTGCAGAGGCAATGGACGATGCAGACTTTCTGTGCCAAACCAGGTTCAGCTGCCTCTAACCCGTATTCTGCTGCAATTCAAGATCCATGTCCCCCTCCTCCATCAAAGTCACCATAATCTTTGTCCCTGCTTTTCTTCCTCATGCTCAGGCTGCAGGGCTGAGGGCAGTGAGCTGTGAAACCTCCTGCTGTTGCTGCTTCCATAGCAAGGCACAGGGATGCTCTGCATGGAGTGGGGAGGGGTAAGGGGGGCACACAGACCAGAACTGGAGAAGGATGGGGTTACTGGAGTGTCTAAGGGGTCCCTTCTGGGACCACAAGTATTTCTGAAAGGATTACAGTACCTCGTCCTTGCCACATGCTGTAATTTCCCAAGTGTGTGCATCTAATCATGACTGTCTCTTACTCAGATAGATGAAAAAGATTTGAGATTTTTTTTTTTGCCCAACATCCAATCTTCCTCACAGACCCACATAGCTCTGAGTAGAACTTTTTGTTTTGTGTAAAAAAAGAAAAAAGGGTGTCTTTTGCTTTGTTAGAGCCTGTCCTGCCCTCTGAGGTTTCTGTCAGGGTGGCATGGGTGAGGTTGTGTTTTGGGTTTGTTCTGCATTGTGGCAGCCCGGGGGGGTGAGTGTGGGCACTGGGGCCAGGGCTGGATCACTGCTGGCAGGCAGTGCTCAGGCTGACAAAGATGACAAAGGGTCACCTTTAGGGCTTCAGCTTCAGCGTGCTGAGCCCTCTGCCGTCTCAAAATTGCCCAGATGAAAAATGCTCTAGTGGGAACTTGACCTTTTCCTTCCTGGTCACCAGAAGTCTGGGGGAAACAATAAACTTTTATCAAAATTGGTATTTTCTTGAGAAAAGGTCACTATTGTTTAAAAGAGAGGAATTTTTTTGTTTGTTTTTACTGGCTGGTTTTGTTGTTTAGTTTTTTTGTGACGGGAGTGCAAAAAACCTGTCTGTTTCAAGGAATGGATCAGTTTGCTATAAATCAAAGAGAAGTGGAAATGGGCTGGTCACTCCATGAGAATCATAAGCTTTGGCTGAGGAACAGATTTCTTTGTTTCCAGTAAAATTGGCCAGTTCAGGACTTCCACCTTGTCTTAACAAATCATTAGTGAATTCCCTCCTCTCCCCTACAAATTTTATATTAAAGAAGAAAGCCCAGCAGAGGTTATTTCTGTCTCCTTGGTGGAGGCTGGGAGCAGTAGAGACAGAGGGTCCTGTGTGACCACTTCATACTTATCACTTGAGCTGATTAAGATGGCTTTTCATACAGCTTTGAAGAATTGGAAAAACTGTCAGAAATTTTGATTTATGTTAGTTGACTGCTGAAAGTCTGAATTTTGAGAGTAAAATAAAGCCAGAGCCACTGAGAAGTCACAAAATGCTCAGTATGTTTTATCTTTCTTTGTTTTGACCTTGTCAATGTAGAAGGTCTTCAATAAAACACAGAACTCAAAACATGAGCTTTTGGGGACTAATTCTTAATTACTTAGCACTTACAGCCTGAATTATTGTCTTTCCTGAAAAACCTCACAAACCTCAAGTTTTAAAAAGAGAGTACATGGGAAACATTTGAGGGTGATACTACATGTTTTGCATGTTAAACAACATGATAAAACTTAATGCAGCTTAACTATGGCATGACAACAGGTCTTCCAAAAATAGCTGTGCCAGTTGCAAATGAGTGTCATCAATTTGTTCCAAACTAGGCTGGGACACCAAAGTGTTTTAACCAAAGTCTAGAGAAAAAAACAACCCTTGGGTGAGTTAGAAATATACAAGAAAGATATAGGATGATAGAAGGGGTTGATTTTTTTTAACTTTTTCAGGATATTTCTTCCCTCAAGCTATTAACAACAGTGTGATTGGTTAGATGTGGACTTAATCATCTCAGAGGTCTTTTCCAACCTTCATGATTGTTTGATTTTGTGATCACTTTGTATTGTCAGAGGCATCTTCCCTGTCACGAGTGGCATTTCATAAGCAGTGCCAAACAGCTGCAGAGCACTGTCATTATTCAAACATCCATAAAAACAACCTGGTTTTATAAGTGAATATAGAGAATCCTGTAGAAGAAAAATGAATTGGGGAGTGACTAAGCAAATTGAAAGTCAAATTGATCTTTTTGGTGCAGAACCCTCTTATGTTGTTAATATCTCTTATTTAGATAAAATATTCCATACTTATGGATCAATGCTGTGTGGTTGTAGGGCTGCAATAGCAACAGTGCTTCCATGGGGATGAGCAGCACGGGCAGCCAAAGCATTTAATGGCACCAGTGTTTCCTATAAATTAAGTGTGCTGCATTATATTTTATTGACAGGAAATAGCTAATTTGTCTCAAGGCATCTGGCTCTTGATTTTATTAATCTGCAGGATGCCTAAACAAAGAAGCATATATATAACATTATGTCAAAAGGATAATTATTTCTGGAAGTGTATTCCTTACATGAGACACACTGGTGTTTCATATAACAAGCAGTGGAATAATTGTCAAGGCTGTACATAATCAGAAAGTATCTCAGAAGGGGATAAAAGTAACTTTTCAGTGGCTTCTTGAGAAAAAGCATTATGCATACATACATATATAATTGCTATATGTCTATATATGTGCACTTCATCCTATCTTTAGTTATTTTTCTGCATTTAATAATAGCATTTCATATTCTGTCAAATTCCATCCAAGCAGTTAACAGACATTAATTGAGATCCATGGCCTCACACCTGTCACTTTGATGAGAGATGGTAGAGTGGAAATGTAAGACAAATGAAGGGTGTGACAGTCAGAGGGGTGAGTGTCCCTGGGTAAGCAGTGTGCTGAGAGTCTGCCTGTGATCCCTTCCTGGTGCTCCTGGCTCTGAGAGCTCTACTGCAGCTTTCGGAGTTTTCCTTGAAGCTTCCCTGTCTGAAGTCACATTACTTATTGCTTTATGAGAAGGCTTTCATTATCAAAGAGACCAGCCTGGATAAGGATACTTCAAAGGCTCAAAAAAACAGAGCGTAAAAGCAGCAGTATGCTTTCTATTTAAAATATAATAAAGGATATTTCATAGATTTCATAGAATCATAGAAAGGCTTGGGCTGGAAGAGACCTTAAAGATCATCTAGCTCTCACCCCCAGTGACTTCTGCAAGTGCAGGGCTGTTGGGGTTTCCCTGAGCCAAACAGACAGTCATGAATCTCAGAGAGCACCAGCAATTTCCAGGAACAAGCTCCAGACCACACATTTTCTTTCCCAAGACTTTCAGTCCAAGCCTGTGGTTCTTGGCTGGATGATGACGCCTTCAAGCTCCAGTTGGATCAGTTCTGCTGATCCAAACACAGGGAGTTTGGAATTGATCCTTTAAATCTGTGCCTATGGTGCTGGGGCTGAGACTGCCAGTGTGAACTAGCCCGGGGCACTGCCACTGGTGCTAGAAAGAGCTCAGAGTTCTTTAACAAGTTTGAGCTCTTTCAGCAGAGGTTGTGGCACCCAGCTGAGTGAGAGTGAGCTCCCTGCTGAGACAGCAGCTCCTTAAGCTTCTTGCACATTACTTTGCAAATGAACATCTTGAACCACGTTCCAAAGCTCCCTTTGTCCTCCTGGATGCAGCCTGAAGCTGCAGGTGCAAGGCTCCAGCCAGGGCACAGTGGTCTTAAGCCAGGTGGTTGCTGATGGGTTTGTCACAGCAGAGAGGCAGGCTGGGAGCCTTGCAAGGAGCCTCCCAGACCTCAGGCTCAGGCCTAAATGGCAAGATGGATGTGTCGTGGAAAGCCAGGCCTGTCTGTGTTTGAAAGGTGATACTGTGACCCAGCTGGTGTAAGACCCTGAACCGTAGGCAGGCACTCCAGCATATCCAGCTGCAGTGATGGGGTCACTTGGAATCAGTCCTTTCTTCATTTGACAGATTTGAGAAAACTCCTTCTAAAAAGACACACAGCACACTCACATGAACCTCCTCCCCCTGCCAAGGCTATCCATGATCTCTGTAGCCAGTACATATGGCAGATGACTCCAGGCAGCCTATAGCTGTCCCAAACTTCTATCTACACCTAAAGATGTAGTTGGGTTAACAGATTATAAATTCATTTTAAATAAAATAAATAAATAAATGACCAAGCAGAAAAAATAAACGAACCATTATGTACTTTATCACTGCATTATATTATTCTAATCTATTATTTATTAATAATAATAATAAATAAACACACACCTATAAAACAGATTATAAAAATGAATACTATACAGCTGGGCTAATGTTACAAGAGTAGTGCTTGTCAGTCAGCCAAAACCACTTTTAGGTGTGGATAGCAGGTGTGATGTTTGCACAGCAGATGCTGTTTATGTAGAGTGAAGCTGTTTCCAAGTGCCTCTACAGTACAGACAGGCACAATCATCTGATTCAGCTGGGATTAGGACTGTGTAATTTAGTACTGTGGAGAGATGAAAAGATTTTTAAGAGGATGCTGCCTGTTAGTGGAAGGGATAAATTGGAAGTACTGCTAAAACACTTTGGGTTTTGCTTTCAGATACAGAGAAAGGACACTATAGAGAGAATTCACCTCTTAATCTCTGAGTAGTAGAGAACTGACCACCTGACAGAATTAAACTGAATACTGTGGTCATTTAGTTACTGTTTTGTCAGGTGAGGTTGTCTGGTTATCCAGAGATCACATGCACATTCTTTCTGTTTGTAAAAGTTTTCCTTAAATAATGCAGCCAGGTAATCAAGCCTCACTCCAGGATACAAAAATATTTATAATTGTTTTTCTATGTTTAATAATTTTGCTAAAATTTAAGAGTTCATATTTAAAACTTTAACTGCCAAAACACGTGCACAATTTCTATTCTCTGAAATGATTTGCTTATTTGCAAGAAAGAGGGGACAGCCTTGCTCAGGTAGAGCTTTAGGGCAGGGCTGGAAGTGAGGAGCAGGGCTGGTGTCAGGGTCTGTCCAGTACTCTCTCTGTGAAAATACCCCTGAAAGACTGAAGTTTCTGCTGGCTGATTTCATTCTGTGTGCAGAATGCTCGTTGTGTGTGTGTGTCTGTGGTGGAGGGGGACATGGGAATGGGTGAGGGAAGGCTGGGGATGAGGAAGGAGAGGCAGGATGGAGCCCTGTGGGATGAGGGCAGGGCTCGGGTGGGACTGAACTGGAGGTATCGAGATCAGGAGGATTGAACCTGGCCTGAGGAATAGAATAACTCAGGGTGCAAGGGCAAAAATTCACTTATTGCCATTGTGGAGTGTAATTCCTTTTGCTGAGGAGCCAGAGTGGCCATTTGCCATTGTCATCTTTGTGAGACCTATGCAGAGGATTAATCCTGCCTCAGGGTCACTTCAGGGCTACAGGCATGAAACCTGGAAACTTCCTAGCCCCTTCTTCACTTGTCATAATGGTTTTCTTACAGCACCAGAAGGAGGAACTAGAAAAAAAATAACATTTTTTGAACTTGCCTGTTCAAAGCTGGCTTTACAATCCTGAATGGTAACAAGTGCAATTTTGGGTTACTTGCTCACCGTTCACCCACAGGGTTTTCCACATTGTTGTGAATAGTTCAGGGTACATGGGCTGGGGGATGTGTCACAGCTATGGGAAGGAACTGTCACCTCCAGGACCTCTGCTTTATTTGCTGTAGGAACTGGGAATCTGCGCAGTGAATAAGATGGAACAAGAGGATTCTTTTGGGATGGGCTGTTACATACTGCCCTGGAGAACTTTCTTGTATTCCTGACATGCCAGAATTCCACTGGGATTTAAATCACATCACTTCACTGACATTTCTCACAGGTGATGCCTGTGTGTTCTTCAATTTCTGGATTTCTCATCTGAGCCCTTCAGTCTGACTTGTCGAAAAGAAATGAGGAATGCTTGGAGTTTCCAATGGAGACCAAGAAACTCTGCATTGCTATGGAGAAATGTAGTGCAATAAAATGCCTGGTTCTCTAAGAAAGTCAAACTATAAACTTTTAAAGTGACTTAGCCCTGCTGACATTAATATTTCTGTGCCTCAAGCTTCTATTTGTAAAATGGATGTAAGGAAGTTTCCTCATCTCACAGGACATTTGGGAGAACAAAGTCATTGCTCTTGAGAAAATGCTCATATGCTGAGAAGTGGTATGGAGGTGGGTAATTCTGTTTTGCAATGGAATTTGAGTAACTTGTTATAAGGGTGGCATTGGTGGAGAACTGAACAAAGACGGAAACAATGCAGGGACTTAACAATGTATTTTGTCATTCCCCCAGTGGGGAAGATCAGGTGAGCAGTGCTGCCCTGTCTATTCTGTGTAAAAAGGACAGGAGCATGGTAGAGAGGATGGTTTGTGCAGTTAACACACGTGATGGAGCTGAGCCAGGTTTGCAGGAGCACAGCCCTGCCTCAGCAGCTCCGTGCTTGGCACTGTCCCTGGGCTGTGGATGTGCTGCACAGCACAGCACACATTAAAAGGCACCAAAAGGAAGTCCAAGGAGGGTGACAACAAAACTTTGTGTAGTAAAGCCAAGTGCCTTCATCCTTGGGTCCTTTCTGCACTAGAATCCTGCTGCCCAAAGGTGTTCCTGCACTCAGAGCCAGCGGGCTGTGGGAGCTTAGGTACCAGTGCAGACACACACATGCAGCAGGGCTGAAGTGGAGAATTAATTTGCAATTCAAATGTAGTTACTGAGGTAGATAAATTTAATTATTTAGAGACATTCAAGCCAGATTTCTGAGTGCCACACTCATGTGTATTTGTCAAAAATGATCATTTGCTTCATTTACTCTGCAATGATTTTCATATTTTGAATTGTCACCTCAGCTCTTAAAGTTGTGATGTATGGCTGGCACTGAAATATCTGAGGAACTCCAGACAAAGAGTAAATGCTTGGGAACGTGGCCGAGGCTGTTCTTGCTCCAGTGTGACAAGGAGCAGGCTGCATTGCTTAGTGCTCACCATCAGAGCTAATACACACCACCATCCGCCAGGGGTACATGGGGAGAAGGCCAGATTAACATCGTGCCTGGAGGAGGCACAGTTTGGTGCCATACATTACAGGAAATAAAGCCATACATTACAGGAAATGAAGCCTTGGCAGGTGAATTCCCCTTGAGGTAGTGGGAAAATCTTGGTCACCTTATTTACCCCGGTGATTTCATTGAGGTGAACTTTCATGAGAAAGGCAGGAGGAAGCTCTGTGGGTCTGATGAAAGACTCAGAAGGAGAATGCTTAAGACAGAGATGGAAATTGCAGCCCTTTGGTAGGGCAGAAATGGAAAGAAATTGGGAGTAGAAGTGCAGCAAGTTTTCTGAGGGCATACATTTAATTTTACTCTTTTCAGATGCATCACTGTGAGCAGTACACAATTTTCAGCCCATGCAGATCTGGCACTAGCATTTTAGAGGCTTTTCAAGTGGAGCGGCACACTGCAGCTTCAGGCCCTCTGTTCCTCATGATTAATGCATTCTGCTTTCTGTGTGTGAGGAACCTCAAGCTGCACAGGTACATCACAGACACATAAATGGGCAGAATTCAGAAAGGATTTTTCTTACAACCCTGGTGGCTGAAAAATACAGAAAAATTTTCTTCTTTTCACCTGACCTCATATCTTTGGTGAACTCTGTTTGTCCCAAAATAAGAAATCTGCTTGTTTTGCATTTTGATGGATGATTCTGCTTTACAACATGGCATTTTACGACTAATAGAAAGTATTTCTGGAAAGGGTCTTATTGTGCAAATCAGAGATATGCTTTTGCATCATAACCAAAAATATTGTGGGATGGTGTCCTTAAAAAGAATATTTATTCTATATTTTTATTTTATCAAATTTGTTTTCTACCTGATGTACATCATTGTGACACATTGTTTTGTTAAAAGACCTCTAGAGGGAAATACTACGTTTTCTTTCCTTTTATATTATGTGCTTAGATACCTTGACTTTTAAAAGGGAGACAAATCCTTGCTGTTTTAGGGCCTAGATATAGATATTTTTTATTATATAGGCCACTCAGGAATATATGTGAATTTGTTCTGTTGCTTAGGTGTACAAAGCACACAGTACACGAAACTGTAAGTCACTCCCTCTGGCTAATCAACATGATTGTGTATTATCTGTCTTCCCATCCCAAACGAAACACACAGAGGAGCCTACAAGCCTGACAGCTCCCTATGGATCATCATGGCTCTGATATCTAGACTGATGTCCAAATTAAGAATCATTAGGTTTTTGCAGAGGCAAAATGGTCTTGAAGACCCTGTTAGATTTTAGGAAGTGCTTTTCAGCATTGGTGTTTGTGACTCAGGCTGACACACAGGGCAGTGTGCTCCTCCCCATGTCCCAGCAGACACTGGCAGCTGCTGGGAGCTGTGCCTGCAGTGTCCCTGCTGTCCCCTCCTCACTGTGCAGCACCTGAGCTCACATGGTGGAAACCACAAGTCTGGGAAGAAGTGCGGCTGCCCTTGGGCAGCTGAGCCACTGGGGTGGGACAGGGCAAGGACAGCCTGGCAGCAAGGACAGCCTGGCAGCCTGACCACTTCCCCAGAGGGCATGTGCTGGGCTCCCCGAGGGAGCAGGGCTGGGTCTGGTGCTGTGCTGTGCCCCTGTGACAGACCAAAGCCCCACTAGAGATAAAATAAACTGAGATATCTTGTGTTGGCACCTGTGAGATGGATGGAAAGGTAGGAAACAGGCATCCCCACAAACTCTAGAAACCCTCTGACCACCTGCCCCCCCTTCTGGATTGTCATGGCCGCCATCAGCTCCCTGCTCCTCCTGTGGCACTGTGTCCCCCTGTGCTCATCCACAGCCCTCCACCTCCGGGATCACCTGAGTTTCAGGCCTGAAAGGAGACCTACTCACTCATTTGCTCCTGTGCTGACAACATTCAGAATTTGTATAAACTGCCAAGAAATCTTTGAACTGGTTCCACTAGTGAAACATTTATCTAACTCTTATGTGACACTATTACTTCCTTGTCTGGCCCCTGTTTGCAGGTGTCTCGTCAGACCTACCGGGAGGATGGATGGAAACATCCCTGGTCCAAGAAACGTGGCCTCAGTGCGATGATTCAAGCATTTGAGTACTCTATGTGATATGTTGTAAGTCTGAGATATTGAAATGATTGAGTAAGTTTGGGCTGCTCATAAATTTTTCAGTGTCCTTTGCAGAGGATGGGGGAGAAGCCAGGCAGGCCTGAGTTGCCATTAAAAGAAACAGAAAATACCACTATTAATAGGTAGTGGAGAGATGCTGGTTTACTAATTTATTTTGCTTTTCCTGTACCTCCAGTTTGCATTAGGTCCAATGAATTAATTAAATTTGAACAAGTTTACAATATTTTTCAGATAAGACCAGTCCTTGCACAGAGAAAAAAAGAAATGTAAGATATAGTACTCAATTATGCAAGAATAGGGAGAAAGTACAGAGCAGCTGTCTCAAGGTAAATAGACTGAGTGTTGGACAATGCTGTGGTGCTGCCAATCTATCCTTTAATGATTATTTATTAAGAACAGACAATATGTGAGCTCTCTCTCACTGGCTTCTCTTCAGCTGGATGCCATCAATTCAGGAAGGCTAACAGCAGTGACTTTGGGATAGACTATGTTGGAAAGGGTGTTAGAGGCTACAAAAAGATGGAGAAATGGTGCAGGTATGGAAAGAGTATTGTATTTACCTTTTCTACGATGAAAAGAGCATGGATTTGAATGCTGCTGTTGCTATCGCTTCTTGTTCCTGACTTCATTGACACATGCAGTCAGGGATGTGGAGTTTGATTTTATGTGGCTAAACATTTAAGCAAAGCTGTCAGAGGCTTTTCAAGGCAAAAATTCAGTTACTGGGATTTTGACATCACTATCTATTTTCTCAGAATTATTTTAAGATCTGGTATCATTCCTGTCTTTTCCCAATACCCTTGTTTTCCTTCACTGTTTCTTCCTTTCTACTGATGGCATCTCTATATTTTGCCCTCTTTTTCTGCTTTTTTCCCATTCCACTTATTTCTTTGACTTCCCCCCCGCCTTCTGTTAATCTCTTTTCTCTCCCTGCATGCTTTCTGTTCTTTCCTTTGCCCCTTTTTGTCTCCCCTATGCAAGCTCTCTCACTTTTACATTAATAGGCTAGCCACAAGCAGTCAGCAGTTTAGGCTGGCTTTTTATGGCAGTAAAGAGAATGAGCCTTTCCATTTGTGAACAAAAATATTCTTGATAACTTTGCATGGCTTCTAGCAGTGTGAGATGGTGAAAGAGGGAGTCTGAAGTGAGCTTCTGAGGAAGATGATTCTGCAAAGGCAAAAAGTGCAGCGTATATGGCATTCTGCGTTGTGAAAATGTTAAAGAAGGAATTTGAAGGAGCTGGACACACTGAACTTCTAATACAGTGTGTTTTCTTGTCCAGTGCCTCTAGCAACACAAATATTTCATTGTGTTCTTTTACCAAACCCCTTGACTGTCTGCACTGAAGTCACGAGAAAATTTACAGGACTGCATCTGGATAATGTGATTATCAAAAGATCTGACTGCATCTGGAAAAACAACTGCAGTTCAAGCTTTCCTTCCTCTTCAAAATTTGCTGGCTGAAGGACCTTGCCAGTTCTCTCTCATCATTTGGCATTCTTAGTGTTTTACATGACAGGAACAATGCCTGTTGTGTTAGCTGGTCTGTCTGGCACCCCTAAGATTCATGATAGAGGTGAATTGAAAATCCTCCACACAAGCGTTTAATACTTTGTTCCAAGGAGCAGAAGGAGTTCCATGGACTGTACCCAAAATGGCAGAGATTTCAAGTATGGCGGCAATTTCCTTCACATAGGAGCTATTAAAATGAGATTCAAAACTAAGGTCATAATCCTTTGCCTACCTCTTGTGCGCAAACCAAGTGCAAGCATACATGAAATACACAGTTGGACTGAATGACCCTAAAGGTATTATCCAGTCTAAAGTATTCCATGATTCTATGATAATGCTGACTAAGAACAGCCAATGGAAGATAGGAAACATTAATGGCAGAAATGGGATGCCTGGAGGAGTGCATCTTTTCTTCCCCTGGGTAATATTGCTTCTCTTTAGCCAGTTAATTTGGAAAGTGGGAGCTCAGGAGGGTCCTTAATTTAGCACTGGCAGTAATTCCCACCAGCCAGCCTAATCCAGATGCCCACATCAGATCCAGATGCTCAGATTAGGAAGTTAGTCCTCTCCATGTCATCAGTGGACAGAGGGATATCCTGCAGAGCCTGTTGAAAGCGGGACCTTAACTCATCTCAAAGGAATCTTTGCCCTGAGGACAAGAGGAATTTGGTGGGACCCTTGCCACATGTAGGTGGTATAAAAACTGAATTGTGGAGCAAAACGACTTCAGTGAAAACACACTCACAGAAGGCTGCATTAATATAATTTTGAACAGTGAATATGTGAGAGGAAACCAATTTGCTTTTAGATATCCCACAAACAGAAAAAATATCAGATAAATTATTAATTGTGAATTATTTGCATAGACCGATAGGAACTCATTAAATACCGAAAGACTGATTTGCAAGAAAAAAATGGAGAAAGTATTTAATCTGGTCTTTCTTGTCTCCTAAGCTTCCAATAATTGTCTATTCAGCAAATTAATTTGTCTCTTTCTTCTGATGTTCTGTACTTCATGGACCCTTCTTACTGAATGTTTTACAGTGGAGATTCTCTGTGAGCTAAAGAGCTTGAATTTCACAGATACATATTAAAGTGCATCAGGAAACAGTAGAAGACATCACATTTTCTCCACTTATTGTGCCTGAATTGCTACAAATTTTAAATTGCCATACTTAAAAGTATTAGCTACAGATACATAAATCTCTCATTTTTTTTTAACACATCCCAGCCTTTACAGGCCAGGAATTCAGCTTTTATGCTAAGTGACATGACAAGCAATTCAAGGTGCTTCTGTTTCTAAACACACAATCTGAGCCAATTTAAGGGGACATAGCTGGGGGAACTCAAATTGCTATACCATACTTGAGCTGGAAAACAGTGGATTTTTGTAAAAATAAAAGGGGCTGAATCGGTATCTAGGTTGTTTCAAGCAGTTTTTTGTGTAACCTCTTCTTTAAACCCTGCTAAACATGGACACACAGCCAGACTAGGCATATTCCCAGTGCATGCCTATTCTTGGAATTAGGATATACAAATTGACTTATATTTGCTGCAAATTAAACTGATTGTGTCTTGTCCCACCTTCAGGAGACACAAGAAACATTTGATACCTATTCTTATGTATGCTTTTCATACAGAAAAGTGTTACTGTGGTTCTCAAATTCATCTCTCCTAGAATAAGCAAGCTTTCGTGAAGAAAGTGCATTTTTCTGACTCCTCATTCTCATTTAATTCCATACTCTTTCCGAGGGTTATGCCCACAGTGTTCAGTTGAAGATTCATCTCCTCTAAGGAGAACAGAAAAAAAATGTCATCCATGTCTTTTGTATGTGATTCTTTTAATAAATTGGGTAAGGATTAGATGTGGTGGCTTTGTAGCATTGCCATAGTTTTTACTCACTGTGAAGCAGTGACCAAGTGTAATCTCTGATACTCTTCTGCAAAACTGCTGTTTAATCAGTTTTTCCATACTTTGTGCCACTGATTTATCTCTCCTGTATGGACTTGGCTTTTCTGAATTTCTTATAGTCATTTTCACATCATTCTTTCTTTCAATGGTATGAGTGTGTTTTGACTCTGTTCTCAGCCTTCAGAATGCTGCAGTTCTTCCCAACTTAGGCAGGCAATGCTTTATTTATATATTCCTTTGTGCACTATCCATGCTGGTAGTAGTGAGAGCATTGAATGGAGCTGGTCCTGAATAGCCCATGTTGGATCTCCCCCTCGTGTGTCTGCTAAGAGTACCACTGACTGCACCAAATGTGAGCATGCACACACATGCAAAAGTAGAGATGGATTTGAAATGTGACCTGATAGTTCCTACTGTACCACAATTACTCTAGGATATGAACACAATTGAATTTCAGAAACACTTATCTTTTTTCAAAATAATGCCATTTGACATTGTAACTGCTTTGTATTCAAAGCGCAAACCAAGCTCGTTGCCACAAAACCCACTATGATTTTTGTAAGAAATAATGATATGCCCTCTCCACTGATTGTACTTACACTAAACTCACAGTAGATATTTTGTAAAAATTAGTACCATGCTTGGCTTTTGTTCCCTCTGCAGTATTTTGGATATCTGTCATTAGATCATCTTTCTCTGTTTCTTGTGGTATATTGAAGAAAGGAGAAAAGTAATCATTTTGCCAGAATTGCGGATTGCTTTCCTTTGCCAATGGAAGTTGTGTTGGCTTAGGCCATAGGGGAAAGGACTGAGATCAGCCTTTTGCACAGGAATCTCTTATGTGTGTCTGTGAGATAAATGAGGATGAGAACAAGCAAGGAGAGAGAAGGAGGATGTCATTGCAGGAGGGCAAGGTGCCAGAGAATCTTCCTCTGAAGAAAGACAGAGATCTTGAAATGTGCATTGTCACTCCCAGAGGAGAGGGGGACAGTCCTGCTCTGCACAGCAGAGCCTCTGTGTGTTACAGAACTTGGTGGGATAACCCAGGGCTCCTTGGGCAAACTGGTAGGACCTGGCTCCCCGAGGAGCTGTGTCACCTCCCTGTTTTTAGGGCATGCCAGAGATTTATCAGTTCTCCAACTCTAAATGGAAGACCTTTTTCTCCTTTCCTTTTCTCCCAGACTTAGTAGCCGAGGGAAGAGCCCAGGAGTTAGAAACCCTTTGGTATTTCATTACTGGCACATTGCTGGAAAAATGCAGTCCTTCAGGCAGTGACCTAGTTAAGGTTCCTATTTCTGCACAAATTTGGAGTTCCCACCTAGGAAGCTTCTAGCAAATGCATGGTGAGCCATCCCTTTTTTCTCCCACACTCTCTGGAAGGTTGTATCCCTCTCTTTGCAGGTATAATTCAATTCAAACAAGAACTGCATATTCCTTGCTAGTCACTGCCTAGTTCCCCAGGCACTGACCGAGTCATTGCCTTCCCATCAGCCTCAATGGGAAGCTGTGTAATGCTGCGGAGATACAATGGAGAAAGGGATATTTTTAAATGTGTGCTTTATTTTTATTTTTTTAAACCTGTATAAATAAATACAAAATGACAAAGAGGTTAATGTTTACTAAACATTGCATTTGATTGTATGACATTACACAGTGTGTGTCACAATAGTTCACCTTGTAATTGTGTCCTTACAGCTGTTGGTGCATAATTCTATAACTCATAGGATACAATTAGTCCTGAAGCTGCATCCAGCCACCCCTTTAGTGGAACCCCTGAGTACTTACGATTGCAAGAGTGTATTGGGGGAGCGCTTGAGTCAACTGGCCAAAATTGGGGAATTTCATAAGAGAGGTCTGTCATAGCAAAAGGAGAAGGTAATGGGAGGCGTAGGATAGATTCTTGAGAAAAGAAAAAGTAATAAAGGTTTGGAGCATTTTTATTTCTGTTTTTTTTGCTCCCTTGGTGGTTAACAGAAACATACTGGAATTAATCAAAGTCAGCAGCAACCACAGGCTCATTTAGGAATATGATTTTTTTTCATGCTCAGTGAGAGCAGGCAAATGGACGAACCTTGCATGATCAGTTTTTGCCTGATGAGTTGGTTCATATTTGAAAAGGGTAAAAATATACTCAACCACTTGATGAAATGCTGATTCTCCAAACCACTTACCATCCTCACCCACTGAAGGTCAACTGCCAAGGTTTTATAGACATTCTCTGATCATGATTCGCTTGCTTGCTTCTTTAAATTGCACTCCATGTGCTTTTTCACATTCATTCTCTCATTCATTCTCTTCAAAAGCCTTGAATAGAGCTACTTTACCCTCACATTTTGAGCTTATATGAGCTTAAGTATTTGCTGCAAACAATTTTTCGATTCTGTTTGGCCTGTTTAAAGCAAATTGTTTTCACATAGCTTAGAATTTTGTATAGATTTTTCCCATTACTCTGTGAAATACATATAAAATAGCTGTAAAGGATGACCTTTGACTACTTAAGATCTGTGGCTGGCCACTTGAATATGGTTTATATTTGGTCAATGCCTGAATGTATATTAATGGTAACTCTATGTCTAAAAAAAACAGTTACAGATTTGAATTGAGTGTGAAAGCCATGGTTCTGGTGACTTTACAAATAAGCCATAACAAGAAGTTAGAAACCATAGAAAGGTTTTTTTGACAATCTTTCTCTGATGTTATTTTTCCCACATCAGGAGATTTTTGGTAACATTTAGCCAATTATACATTCAAATCTGTGTTTCCATAGAAGTGCAATGTTTGCTATTGTTTGCATTTGCCTTGATATCTTTTCTCAGCTCACGTCTGGCCTCTCCTCTCCTGAACAGAAGGTTTTGTATATGATTTTATGTGCTTTGAGTTTGTTAGACTTGAAGATTTATCCTTTCAGAACAAAGGTAAAAACAGGAACTTTCTTTAAAAGAAGAAAACCCAGTCTTTTCTGCTAAAAATTTCAAATCCAGCAAAACTATTCACATCCCCTCCCCTTCCCAATGCTTTATTTCAACTGGACAACATAGTTTCAATACAGTGGTTATACTCTGCTTGAAGTATACTGAAAATCCATAGCTCTTCCTGGCTTGGGAGTGGAATAGTGAGCACCTTTAAAAAATTTGGTACTGGAAAACGAGGCTCACAAATTACTGGTAGCTGAGCCTCACAAAATTGGCTGCCACTTAACTGAAATGATGGGACTTTTGCTTGCTTTCCAGTTCTCTCCTTCCTGCTGTGACCACCTTAATTTCCAGATGTATTAACAGAGAATAGACATGGCAGGTGTGGAAACCTTCTGGGGCGAATAGAAGAGTTCGTATTTAAAAAAGATTTGTTTGTTTGAACAAAGCCTTTTTCACCAAAAAAGTATCTCAATGAAACTTGCAATATGAGTGTCAGAGGGGCTGCATGGCATGAAGCCAAAGGCTGAGGGATACTAAGATTTGGGAAAGCACAAGTATAAGGATGCCTGGGCAGCATCCATAGCACATCTACTGCTTAGGGCAACCACAGAGTACCACAGAGGCAAATTTTTCTTATAAGCTTTTAAAGTGCATTAGAAATTGGAATGCCCTTTTTAGCATAGCTGTCTAATGAAGGAGGAACAATGCTTTGCCTTGCCATGGCTCAGGTTTGGGTTTCCTGTGCTGGTCTGTGCTCACCTCTGTGTCTCAGGTGCTTTGTCACTCAGACACTGTCAGAGGGATCATCTGCCTTGAAAGCAGACTGACAAGATGAAACTCAGCCTTTGGTTCCCAGGGGAATGGGAGGACAGTTGTCTGGAATGTGCTGGGTGGTGCTTTAAACAAATGTTATTAGCTGTAACTCCTGAGAAGTCTGTGGAGAGGTTGATGAACACAAAGAGTTAAGTATTTCAGTATTTTCCCCATAACTTTTCCATTTCTCCCCTACCCAGGTTTCACACTTTAAAGCTCTGTTGCTTGTAGTTGTCAATAATTTAAAATTCTTACATTATTTTTGATGTTGTGCTGGAACAGACCACCTGAAGAGCTCTCCAGGGCTGTGAGTACATTTAGGAGGTTTTATGTCCAGGTTTTCATGGAGTTCTCTACAATAAATCTAGACATTTCTCATCTGAGTTGATTTTTTTGTCTCCCTTGACTTTATAGTTTCCAATTTGTATTTGTAATTTCTACCTGTGAAATGTTCTCCATGAATTTATTATTTGCTTCTCACTTCAAATATTTTGTATTCTGAGATTCTGGCTTTGAAGCATACACTGGGCGTAAAAAAAAAGAAGATAAAAGGGGAACTCACTGATGTTAGCAATCTTATCCATAATTCTGAAGGCACAAATCACTGCTCCACATTTCCCCTTTCTAAGACAAATTATTTTAATCTTTTTCCATAAATTAGATTCTTCAGGTTTGGTATCATCACTGATAGTGAGGCAAAAACTTTTCCTTTGATGGAGAGGTTTGGAAAGTGCTGAATGAGCAGTTTAATTGATATTCTCTCTCTCTCTTCTCCCTACTTCTGCAAATTCCATATAATAAATCTGCTGTATAAACATCCTCACTGATGGTGATATTAAATATCATATGATGTCCTGACAGTGAGCTTTGGATGTTTCTCCTTGCTAGGTCTAATAATGTTATGTCACTCGTGTATATCAGAGGTATGGCAATGTTGTTGGTTGTCCTGTGGCAGCTGTTGTAGGCACCCTTCCAGTAACATCCAAGATATTGACAGAAAGGCTCCCATGAGAGGGGCTAATGAGCAGGAATAATCCTGAAATTATAATGTGGCCACTGCCCCTGGAGCCAACACCAGGAGATGCTTGGCAGGACCCCATCTCTCTTGCAAAGAGGGGTACAATATACTCATTGGTAAAGATGTCAATAGACAGTTTTCGAACAGCCTGCAATAGTATGCAGAGAGGAAAGAAAAGAGAAATTCAATTGCAGATGGATGTCCTTGAATCAGGAATCACCTTAAGAGAGCTGGAATTTCCCACTTTTTACTGTAGGTTATGTGCCTGAGAGCTCACTTTGTCCAGAGAGAAAATTGATCGCATCTTCAAAAGAAAAGAAAAGAAAAGAAATCCTTACAACACACAAGTATTTTGTCAGGAAGGTATGGCTATTTCAGAACATTAAAGTCAGCTGCTCTTCTCCAAGTAAAAGCTGCAGTAAAATAGTGAGGGTCAATTTGTCATTTTTAAGTAAGTTATGAGCCAGAATCCATGACAAATCTCTTTTTTTGTATGATTCTGTTTATATATCATGTTAAATTCTCCAGCTCTGGGCTCCAGATTAGATTATGAATGATATCCTCCTTTTATTTCAAAACAATGAGGTATTGAATCTATATTTGAAATAATATAATTAGGCAGCTGTGTTTTTTGTTTTCCTTGTATGGACAGATCCTCTTTTATTTAACAGCCTTGATATACATTACAGCTACTAGTCTTACATATGTTCATATGATTTTTCTCAGTCTCATACTAGTTTAGACTTTCCTTCCCTTTGCAACTCAGAGGTTTTAGTATAATTTCTTTCTCATCCTCCTGACAAAAAAAAAAAAACACCAAACCCTGAGTTTTATTGACAGCTCTGCATTTGTGCAGCCAGTTTCTTTGTTCCAAAACTCCTTACCAAACTTCTCTTTTGCTCCTCCCCTGCTGATCCATTATTAATCTCAGTACAGATAAACTATTCTTCCTGCCAGCTTTCAACTACATTTCTAGGTTGGCTTTTCCTCCTCTTTATACAGAGCCAACTTGTGTTGGGCGTATAAGAAACACATAATTGGTATGGGGGTGTATGCACTATATATACATTAGTGGGGCATCTCATTTTCCTGAATATAGCTGACAAATAAAAATCATTTTTTACTTCTAGCATCAGGGAACAGATTGCTTATTATGAAATATAATCAGTATGTGAAGGCATATTTTTTTACAAATTGTGTTTTCTGGCATCAGTTTGTTTATATACATTTAAAATTTTGTTTCCAGCAAACTTCACCTGTGCAAATTGGTAATTTCTAAGAAGATAAATGTCAGTCTTGCTCAAAAGTATGCCTCCTCACAGAACAGAGCATATTTCAGAGGATTCAATGTGGCCGAAAAGAATCAGAATGGAATATTCTGCATTAATATATAACATATGCTATGTGTAGCCTGGATACCCAGCTAAGGTCTTTAACATGATTCTTACATTTCTCATATGTATAAATTTTCAAGTAGACTTTTTTCTCTGCTGATGGACTGTTGGATGTCTTATTCCCTGGCTCTTTCTAGCTAGTGTTTGATATATATTTCAGTTATATTCTACCAGTAAACTGAAGTCAGCAAAAAAAAAATCCTGTTCTTCTCAATGAGTTCTATATTGCCATTAACCTTTACAAGTTTAACTGATATTTACAGGATGAATGTAAACATAAGCACACTTCACTGTTTTGGGTACACAATCCTGTCTAGTTTCTGTGTCCAAATCAGTTTTATAAATAAGGAAATGTGGTATTTTGGAGTGAAAATATTCTGACTTGTATGCAGCAGTGTAAAAATTGTATGTGGAATTCAGACATGCTACTTGCAAACATTTGTTGGGCTGAACTGTATTCCTTGATAAGCTAAAAATCAGATTTAACATGCCTTTATTTTGAAGGTATACGTACAGATGAATTTTCAGAATAAAATGTGCTGATTACACATTTGGAAAGCCTGAATTTTGTAAATTAGATTGGTGGAGATTTGCATGAAGGAGCTCTTGCTAACACAAATGAGGAATGCCAGCCTGGTGCTGGGGTTTTGCTTCTTGAGTTCCTGTGTGATGCTTAGACATAGCCTCTCTTACATTACACTAACAATTAGAAAAATTGATGTTATTTGAGTTTCAGTTTCAGACAGAATTTTTGGCAAGAGTGCTTCTGGATTCTGAATTTAAGGCAATGAGAGAAAGAATGACTGAAAGGAACAAGACCAGCAGCTGTAGCAGGTGACAGGAATCACCTTTAAATTGCAGACCCAAACTTCCCTAACTAAACTAAAGCCACTTTAAACTAAAGTGGGTGAAAGCCTTTGGTAGCCAAAAGCCCCAAACCGCTGCTATTTTTTGCAGTGACTTGGGATTGGATCTGGCTCACCTGCTTTTTACAGTAAAGCGATGCATATCTCATTTCTGCAGTCAGGAGTGACAGAGCACCTGTAGCTGTCACCTTCATCCCCTCGTGGGGTGGTTTGCTTCTGCTTTGAAGCAGTTGGTCCAAATGGGCCTGTAGGGATGCTGCTTCCCTTCTCCAAAACATCAGGAAAGAAGTGTGAATGGGTGATCTATTTGGGCATGGGAAGAAGATGATTGAGCACAGTCATCAGAAGATCCTGGAGCAGCATCTGTAGTTCTGCTGGTGGGAGAGGTGGGTCTCTCAGTGATGATAGGGCTTCTAAATTTGTGGATAGTAAGGTCTTGATAAGAAAATTTTTAATAGTAATACTTCTGTTCAATTGCAATACTTCTGTTCAATTGCAATACTTCTGTTCAACAGTAATACTTCAGGTCTACCTACCTACCAGATCTCAGAAGGTCTGGTCCTTGTTTGAGGAAATAAGCTGCAGTTTTTCATCAAATCAGTTTCAGATTTTTACCTTAGCTGTTGGTTTGCCTGCTGAGGCTGGGGTTCTACTTCTGGACCATCTAGAACACCCCCAAAAAGCAGTTAGGTCCTAATAACATGGAAATGAATAGATGTGAAGTGGTCTTCCTTGTGCTTGCTGCTGAGCAGTGTGCAGCCTGGAACAAGAGGAGCTCCTGGAGAAGCAGCATGCCCACCATCTTGGGGACATCATTGGCTCTGTGCTGAGCAGGTACCCCTGAACTACTCCACCACCCCTCTCTGTGGGGACTTGCAGAGCATGCTCATCCTGATTATTTCGGTTAGGCCGGGAAAATCAGTTTGTTGCATTGGTGATGGCATGGGATTTCTGTAGCAGTTTGGGAGCACAGGAAGCAAAGAGAGAGACAGCCATTTTATTTTAGGCTTATGCTATACATTGAGATTCATTATACAATTTTTCCCCTAAATTAATACAAAAATAGTAAAAATAGGTTAAAAAAAGCCTAAACGAAAACCCCTGACATCTTGCAAGCCATTTATTTGATGCACAGATTAAGACTTATTGGAGCTTAAATGATCTAGAATTGTTTATGCCGATCTTTTTTTTTTTTCCCCCAAAATTAAAAACAGTTAATGACTTGCAGAATGCCAACGACATCAGAACAATTTGTGCCTGAGAAGCGGCTGCCCCAGGCAGGCGCACGTGATGCTGAGGTGCCCTCTCTCCAGGCAGGAAACTGTGCCAGGACAACAGGGCAAGGGGTGGCATGTCAGGGCATGCCATTCTGCTCCAACCCACGCACCATGGACAGGAATTTGTGTTCAAATGCCCTCATGGGATACTTTTACCATCTCTTTCTCAAAAAACCCCAACCAAACAAGAAGATTGCCATAGCGCTTTCATGGCAGTGGATGGGTTTCACAAGAGTTTGCTGGGGGTTCATCTCCCCCACAATTCGGAGCTAAAGCTTCTCCCTGTTCTCCAATAAGATTGGGGAGGGGGGATAAGGTTGCCCTCCCCACTGCACTGAGCTGGGGTCACTGGGGGTGCCCTGCAGCGATGGTGTAGTGCCTGGCCATGGGAGGAAGATGCTTCTTACCTTTGGGAAGGAGAAGAGGCTCTCCCCCTTCCCCACCTCCTTCTCATCAGACTTGTATGTACCCCAGAAAGGCTTACTTATTTTGCAATATTTATAAGAAAATAAATGACAAGTACTTTTAGTGATAAATGTAGGGATAAAGCCATGGAAGAAATACTTTGTCCCTACATAGCTGACTTGTACAATCTGATTTTTATGGATCAGAGTTTAAACATGTGCAAAGGCAGGGGAGGAAAAGGCTCTGGTAATCCTTTCTAATCAAGAGCTTCCAGCAAGTGGTTTCCTACAGGGCTTGTGCCTTACCACGCAAGCACTGGTTTAGCAAAACCCACCAGCAGTGCGGGCACAGTGTGAGAATCGTGAGTAGCTGTTCCTGCACGGAGCTGATGCTCTCTGCAGGCTGCACACCACGGGAACACCTGGGCGGGGCTGTGGGATGGGGACAAAGGAAGTGGCACCACCACAGTCCCTGGTCTGGCATCCCCAGTGCCCACACAGCAGCGCTGTCCCTGCCACACTCCCATCCTGCTGACAGCTCCCAACCATGCCAGAGGAGCTACTGCAACTGGAGTCCACAGCAAACCCTGAGCTGATGCTGATTAACTCAGCTTCCGTTCCCTGGTTCTCCCTCAACACGCTGTTTGCTTCCCAAGTTAACAAAATAGGAAAAACCACCACTTTTCTAAGTTTTGAAGTCACCAGGTCTTCTCCCACAACCCACTTGCTTTGCTGGCTCTGTTTTTCAGAGAAGCCAGTCTTCCTTCTGGACTCCCCTGATGTCTGCCCAGTTGTGCCACCACTTAGTTTTGTTTTCCCTTTGAATAAAAATAAAGGTGTTGGCTGATGTGGGATTTCATGGCTCACGGGAGGACAGTCAGCCTAGAAAAAAACATTTAAAAGTACCCCTTTCAATTTACAGTACATGTTTTACCTGAATTCAGCGCTGGCTCAGAAGGCTTCTGAGAGCAGATGTGAATCCTCTCATGACTCACCATAACCTCAGGCCACTTTGGTACTGTATTCCCTCCAGGTTCATGCAGTTGACCATGATAAGTGTATTTGCTTGTCTTTGGAAAAGAAGCTCTTTTTCTTTGACAGACAGGTTTTTCTCAACATTTCCAGCTCTAATTTTAATCTAACTAGAACACTTCCACATTTCTGCTTTGGGCAGAAAATTCTGTTTTCATCAATTAATTTTTATGGCAGAATTATTCCCGTTATAACAAATTTTCTTTCTTTATTTTTTTTCCCCAGTTAGAGTAATTGTAAATTGAAAGTGGACTTGTGCTAACACAACATCAGAAGTTATATTACAAGAAAACTGGATTGATCTTGAGGGCCATATACATGTAGGTTGGCTCTTTTTCCCCATGCTTACCCTGTAGTAAAAGTATACTGTACACCATACCTTACTGTATGGGAATTTTAATGTTTGTAGAAGATATATGTGCTCAGTGAGCCATAGTCCTATATAGTCTCGTTAGCCTTAGCTAAAACTTTCACTGTTAGATTTTAGTCAGTGCCTGACAGTGTATAATACTCTGTTCTACTCACTGAATTTATAAAAATTTGGATAATCTATATTGCAAACAAAACCACAGTGATACTTGGGCTAAAAAGCCACTTAAGAGTATGACAAAAATCTGCTTAAGCCTAGGTAGTCTTCCAAACTGGAGGTTCACCAATAAGGGTAAAATCTTATGCACAGTTAGCCACTGGGAGTGCTTTGGACTGAGAACAGAGTGCTGCATCTGCACCTACTAATCAATCGGTGCAGGGAGGTCCATGACTTTGGTGAAGATAATTGCTCCAGAGGAAAAAGTTGAAGTGGAGGAAGGCCAAAGTGGCTTAGCATAGTCTGAAACCTTGAGAACATGGTTCATCTTGAGGTATTCAAGCTACCTGCAGAGAAGGAGCATTTAGTGCATCCCTCAGACACATCAGGATTCAGGCAGAAGTCTCACGGACCTGGGCTGAGTGCACTTTGGACACTTCCATGGCTGTACCTTGCCAACCCTGGAGGTGGGGAACAGAATGGCAGCTAGATGTGAAACACAGTGAAAAATGTATCTAAGTTGGTTTTGGCTCTGTTCTGGGTTTTCTCTCTTTTGGGGATGCTCCAGTCTCCCGCCTGTCCTACGCCTGTGTGGAGAGGGGAGGGCTTCTCTTCTCCATCCCAGTCTTGGGTGGCTAGCAGGAGTTACTGGAGAGGGTAACATGGCACTGGGGGAGAACTGCTGGGAGAGGAATCTGCCCTCAAAAAGACTTTTGGGAATGGGCTGGACAAACATCCTTCAGAAAATATTTAAATGTCATTGGCTCTGCCCTGGGGGCAAGGGCATGGACTGCATGACTTCTCACCCTGCCTTCTCTGGACACTCAAGCGTCTTCTGCAGCACTTTGTCACAGGAATGCCTCACATGCTTTTTCTGACAGGTTTGAAGATAGAGAAGTAATTTTATCCCTGGTTTTATCACCTTTCTTGAAGATCTCTAAAGGCCTCACATGGTGAGATTTAATAAGAGATCTGTGAAACTGCAAGCTTGTCTTTGGACATCTCTTGAAGATGCTCCTGTCTATGCACTGCAATCAGATGTGAGGAGGTTTATGGTAACTGTCTTGGCATCTGGTATTTGCAAGTGATAGCATGAGGGATAGCAGAGGTGTAAAATCAATGTTCACCACGTATTCCTCTCGGCAGTGTACACACAACCTCTTTGACACATATCCCATTTCCAAATGTCCCACAAGTCAGTAGATTCCTGCAGAGGAATTGCAATTCCTCTGTAACTCTCAGCTCATTTGCTAATGCCCTCAGAAGCCACTGCAGATGCCTGTTGAACAGCCAGGGGACAGGGTGACTGGTATTTAAACAACATACTGACGATCACAGAAAATCTACAGTGAAGTATATTTAAGGAATATTTTTTGGCTGGAAAACATAGCCCCAAGTCTGAGTCTAAAGAAAACAGGGGAAACAGATCTTTTTCCTAGCCTTACATTCATTTGGCTGTCTTCAAGGTGTCCGCCTGTGTTCTGCCAAGGCTGAAGTTGTAGTTACAGCTTCCCAGCTGCTACCAAAGCAACTGTTGTTTATTTAAGCAAAGAGCCTGTGCATTCCTGGACACAGCTTCCTTTCTTCTGGTCAGGAAAGGGACTTATCCAGGGGAACGTAAATGTTGCCAGTTGCACTGCTGACTTGTTTTGTTAGTAAGAATGTTACATTTTGCTTCAGGGCAAAATATCTGGTTATCTTATTTTCCGCTAGGAAGGATGCATCAGAAGTATCTCTTTGCTTGAAAATTAATATTCAGTAGGTGGTACTTGCAGGTTTTGCACAGGGCATTTGGGGGTCACTGGGATTTGGATGCTAAATAGAAGTTTCATGTAATGAAGCACACCCTGGGTTTGTGACCACAGACGTCCTAGTGACCATACAGGTACCACAGGCAGCCTCCCGAGCCATGGTGCTCCCAGTGCTCCAAGCCCCACGGCTCTTGCAATACCCCTTCCCCTCCAGATACTGTCATTGAAATAAACTTTGTGCCAAATGCTGAAAACTGTTCAAGTACTCTTAATTTCCAGATGAGCTGCAAAAGGGAGTCTGGTTGGAATACATTCACCTTGCACCACAAGGCAACAGTCCATAAGAAACCAGCCAGCTTCCTGCTACTGGCTTTTCACAGGCAATGTGAAATGGTCGGAATACTCTCAGCAAAACCTACAGAACTGGCTTTCATATCCCCACTAGGGTTCAACCACATGATAAAACCTTACAGTAATGAGCCTGTCGCTCTTAGGGGTGGAGGGGGCGGAGGAGGGAAGAAATGCTGCTTTTTCTGTATTACTCCACATCACAGATGCTGACAGAATTATTGATTTAGAACTCATGGCTCCAAAAAGACTCAGTAATGTAATCTTTTTAAGTTGGGGTTTTTTTGTTTATTTTTTTCCCCTCTCAGATGTGATGTTTTCAATAGGCCCCTTAGATAATGGGCTCTTTGGGGACGTTGTTAAACTTGCTGCTGCTAAACCACAGTCCCAGCCTTCAGTTTGTTCCACACAACTCTTACTGTCTACTGTCTCCTGGAAGAGCCCATAGCTGCAAGGTCTATTGCTTTACAGGTACTCTAGGAAGATGGAGGGATTAAGTTATACATTATGTAAAACTACCCACTAATCCTCTTAGTGTGCATTACCAGTGAATGGCCTGAAATAGGCTCTCACTAAAAGAGCCCTAACATTCACTTTCTTGATGACATTTTAGTATTTGAGGTTTGTATCATGGATTTTGGTGCTGAAATATCCAGTACAGCATCTTCTGTCTGCTGCTAGATCCACTCACATGTCTTAGTAGAGTGCTAACAAAATTACAGTTGGTAAAGCAGATTACATGTTTAACTAGTAGCGAGACATGTATAAAATAGAATTATATATTTTCTAGAGTGACAGAGTCACACGGATTTTTTTGTTCCTTTTTTTTGTTCTTTTTTGTTTTTATAAGAAAAAGAAACAGCTATAAAACCATGATTAAAAATGTTACAAGGGATGATTTCCATTTTAAAATAATAATACTTTTAGAAAAAAAAAAAAAGTGATTCATAACATAAAACTGTTTGGAAAGCACTTGGTTGCTGTGTACTGCCTTCTTTCCCAGTACAGTTGCTATCTTTTATATAGTCTTGCATAAATGTTTATGTTGGGGAGAAAAGAAAAATTAAATGTGGTGGCAAAGACTTATTAGAGCTGACTCACTGACTTGAGTTATTGCTGTGCAGAAAGTTTGTAAAGCCTTTACATCCAGCGAACATTTAGTGCTACTTCAGCCTTGACAGTTGACCTTTCAACATGATTTGGTTTAGCCACAATAATTGCAGCATCTGCAGTACAGGCGATGCAGACGACTGCTTAAGAACCCAACTTCTTCCATTAGATCTTACTTCATGCATCTAAAATTTAACCTCTCTTTGCATGGGTGTGCAAATTCTCCCATATTACCTGTTATAGGAACTGAGCAAGGTACAATACCCCGGCTCTTTTAATTTTTTTAAAATTTATTTTAAATTTCTCCCATAATTTCAAATATTCCTGGATTTAGCTTAGAGGAGGGAGGGGAAACCTCCAGTCTCCTTCCTGTCCCCACACATTTAGTCAGTACTGGTTTCTTTTTTTTTTTCCTCAGTAAGACCTAGTGTAAAAAAGCAACCAACAAATCAAGTTAGACTGTTGTAATTTGGTCAACCACTCGGGTGCTATCCATATCCACCATTTCAACACACTCTATTTCCTCACGGTTTTCAGGATTCTTCTTCTCTTTCCTCTTCTTCTTGGAGGGTGGTAGGAAAGTCAGTATCACAGGTAAAATGGCAAAGCAGTGAAAGAAGGTGACTAATGCTATTAAAAACAAGCACCTGAACAGTGTACGGGTCAGATTTGAAGGCACAGCTGCAAGAGGAATCAGACCAACAATATAGCAGAGGTAGCTCTGCAAAATAGCTACCCCATGCACTTCCAGGGCATTTTTCACCCATTTAGTTCTTGTGAACTCTTTGCCCAGGACAAAGGTTGACAACAGTGGAGCACAGTTGTCAATTGTATAATTAATTCCGTAAATCAAGCACAACACAGAAATACAATCTAGTTCCACTTTCCACAAGGTCATAAAACCTATAACTCCAAATTCAACCGAGGCAACAGTTAGAGTGAGCCAGACATTGATCAGAGAATCTGCCACCAGGAATGCAGAGAAGAAGAGCAGAAATAAAGCACTAATGCAGGAGTTTTGTAAGGGGGCTCCCACTGAAGAGGCATAACGATCCATGTACACAAATGATGGATTGAAAACGATGAATTTCACCTTGGAGGTGAGAGAGAGCTTCCTCAGAGTCTCCAGGAGGTCATAAAGTTCTTCCCTCTTGGTTTCCATTGTCTTGGCCACCAAGAACATCCTGGAGGCCACAACATCAACTTCATTGTTGTATTTCTTGGAAAAGATGATATCCTCTGAAAAATGGGCAAACTGAGGGGTCTTCAGGAAGGAGTTCCTCAACATATCAGTGAAATTCTTCTTCGGCAATCCAGTAGATATGTTGAGTTTCCTAAGGTAATTTAAGTAGCTTTCAAACCAAGATATCCTCACAAAGCCCTTGGTATACTCCAACACGTCCTCCTGGACACTGGTGTTCCAGTACTCGATGGACTCGTAGATATAGAACCCAATGACTGGGCTGTAGTTACTGAAATACTTCTGCTGGGCAGTTGTGTACTCGATGGTCCGAGTCGCAGTCGCTACGATGTTGCTCAGGTCTGAACCCTCACTGACCTGCAGGTAGCCCATTAAGGCAAAGGAAATATAAACAAGGTAAAAGAGAACTACAAAAGGCTTGACATAAGTGTTTGTTATCCAGTCACAATAATAGCGTTTCAGGAACCACACCAAAAGATGACTCTCGTAAGTGTTCGTTTCCTCTGAATCATCCGTGTCCTCACTGAATCTGGCTGTCAGAAGAAACCTATACCATGCAGGCTTCTCTTGCAATACCTCTGGCTTTGGTACCTTTCTGCAGAAGATACTATGCTGGTAATTGTTTTCTATGTAGCCAGTAAACACCAGGCTGGAACCATAAAAGGAGAGTACATAGAGGTAGTTGAAGAAAATTGCAATACAGGAATTGCAGCAGAAAATCCTGGCTGCTTCAATGTTAGTGAAGGGACTGGCACCTATTCCAAAAGTGACCAGGTACATGGCAGTGGTGAGAGAAAACGAGAGCATGGAGTCTGCAAATACAGCTGCAGTCCTCTCTTTAACGTGTTGGTCTTCTCTGGTTTTTCTCCAGGAGGACAACATTTCAAAAGTCCCATACAACCCATGACCTACAATAGAGAACAAAGGTAGTGTTTAAAGTATTCAAATCCCAAATTACACAGAAAAAAGTAACTTGGACATGCTAAAAGACTCAAAGGAGACACAGCTGGATGCTACCAGTGGTTGAAGGAAACGTCCTGCAGAAGAGAGAAATTATTATGGAGGTGTAAACCACAGAAACGTGTTTGCTACCTGCCTAGCAAACCTCACTGCCAGAGCTTGAGGAGAGTTCTGCACTGCTGGCACAGGATTCGTGGGTTAAAGAAACAGGATTTTTTTTACTCTGCTTAGCTGTTTAATTTCATTATTTCCAAGTGCCTGTGATGGAAGATGCTTTCAAATTAGTTTTTCCTGGTGATGGTATCTGACCTGTGGTGAAAACAAAGAAATACGACCTTGAAGTGCTGATGCTGGAAGCAGAGCATTAGTTGGCTGCTTTGTAGAAAATCTGTAAAAAATGAAAATTCCACATAAGCTGAAAATGATCAATTAAATCAGTTACTGATTTCTCCACTTCCTGTACAAATTTTCTGTCAGGAAAAAAGAATTCCTAGAAATGAAACAAACAAATAAAAGCATGAATAAATTTTAGAGAAGGACAGTGGTAAAACTGGTATGGAGCTGCTTAAGGAATTGGTTTCTTTATATATCTAAGAGCTTATAAAACCAAATGCAGCCCTATCTTTCTTGGCAGTGCCTGCACTTTGTAATGTATTTAATTGACTCTTAAAACGGATATACCATTCACAAAAGGAAAAGCAAACCTCTTGACCTAAAACCCTGTGTTTAACCCCCAAGCGCAGATAAATCAGGAAAAATACATGCTTTTATTTTAATCCCTGGCTGGTCATCTTCCTCTTACAGTTTCTATGTTGTGAAGATGCATTTGGAGGACACAGGCCTCTGCTCTCTGGTAGTGAACCTGAGCTGGGAATGCAGCCATTGGCCATCTATATGGTGAGAGGAGCTGAAGTAAATGTAGTTCGATTATTTACATAGAGATAAACAGAATATAGTCTTTGTATCACACCTAAAATGCAAGATGGCTATATTTTCTCGTAATAATTAATTATAACATTCATTTTACTTATGAGATCTTTGTCATATAATCCCAGCCTCTTTGCTGCCTTTTAATTCCTCCTCCTCCAAAAAGTTTTGCTGATTTTGCTGATTTTGCTGTCACTTGTCTACTTCTCTGGTTTGCTCTTGGATTATCTCCAGAAATTCCCAAAAGTCAGTTCACTGTGTTTTGCTCTTACCCATCTTCTCTGATAGTATTAGATAAAATGATCAGTGCTAAATCACTTGCTGATAACACTGAAGTGAAATCACTGAAACTTTTGAAGCTGATGCTCCAGCCAGAAAGGTCAAGGTAATTCAAAGATCTCTCTTAGAATTTCAGGCTCTACCGAAATTGCAGAGTACCAAAATTGCTGTATCAGCTCTGTTCTCTCCACCTGTAGACAATTATCACTTTTGCTACCAGGGCTATAAATACCAGTCCAGAAACCCCAAGCAAAGGAGGTGTTTTGAAGAACTGGAACATCACAAGATATATTAGGGATGTTGGAACTAGATGATCTTGAAGGTCTTTTCCAGCCCAAACCATTCTATGATGCTGTGAGTCTATAACCATTTGTTCTTAAATGCCTCATACAGGCTAAGTACTTAATTGACTTAACAAAATAACCCTTTTGTGGTCAGCATCTTTTACTGTAGGTTCAGTCATTGCTGATTAACTCCACTCTTCCTGAAATCTGTATTTTGACAGATGGCAGAGCTGGTCACTGTTACGCTGAAAAAAATAGGTATAGAGTATTTTATAAAGAAGTCACGATACAAATCTCATAAGATGAGACAATAGGACAGCTGGTGTACCTCCTTATCACCTGGTGTTTAGTGTAACAAAGTCCACACTCATGTATATCAGTTATTTTACCTTTTTTGTTATTTAGAGTCGTGGCATGGACCTCAAATGTCCAATTTGTAGCAGTATTACAGAGCTAGCTTTGGCATTCATCTTAATTTTCCCCAACAATGTTTTACAGCTGCTTTCAGAGGCCAGGTCAAGACTGTCAATTTGATAACTAGCACTGTGCCCCCTCTTAAAGCTAATGGGGAATACTGGAACTCCCCAGACATAAAATCAAGCAAAAAGCACAATCAGTGACTGGCACCCTGTTGCTAATTATGCTTCAAATAGTTATGTTCTAGGCTCAGTAGGGAAAGCTATTAAGTTTGCTTTCAGTGTGTTCTTTGTAAAGACAGACTGACCTTTATTTAAATGTAACTGATCACTTGCCAAAGTAGGGAGTGAGAGGTTTAATCCATTTATGGCTCCCACGACTCCTGCAGACAGGCTCGTCTGTGAATTTCACATGGCATCATACGCATTAGTATTGAGTGAGCAAAACAGAATAAAATGAGGTCATTGAATATTACAAATTACTTCCATCATGAGCTTTAGCTATCGCATGTTTTTGTGAAAAAAAAAAATCAGCATTAATAGTCTCTTGCCTAAAAATACTCAAATAGACATATTAATTTGGAGAATCCTTGACTCTGCAATGAGAGAAGGAAATTAGAGCTAGTCAAATATGATGCTGAACATGACATTTTAACAGGTATAAGGCTTTGGATAATGCCTGATAACATGACTTCTGATACCCCATTCCTTCTTTAAGCAGGAAAGATAAAACCACAATTTGCTCTTACATAATCTTCAAGACTATCCTAAAATGGAATCTGATTTAGAGAACTGCTCAAGTGAATGCATGAAGAGGCGTCACCACATGTGCTCCGCAGTCAAGAGAAAAATATTTGGATACTCTCCTATTTTAGGATAGGTTCCTTTTGTTGTTTGCTACACAATCTGTGTACTAGGAGCTGGTATTTTCCTTCACTTGCACAGTTTGTGATTACTCTGTCCATTTATACGATAGCTAAAGAATTATCATTTACATTTAGGAGGACATGCCCAAATGACAAAGTTGCACCTTTTTTGCACCAGTGGCACTCCTGACCTGATCCAGTTTCCTCTAGAAAAAAAAAATTAGGCCCAAACTCAAGCACAAATTAGGCTTGGCAGTCGAAAGATTAGCTGTATTTAGCTATGATGGTATTTACCTAACCTAATTTACCTCTCTACATAGTGTCTGTAAACACACCTTGGGTAACAATTTCCAACACTGTAACTTGCTGATGTTCATATAAGACTAACCCACAGAGACTAGGGCAGATGTCTCCATGGAGGCATTTTGTGGGAACTTCTTTCACTTCTGTCATTTCAGAGTTTTCATTTTTTGCATCCCTAATCAATTTGCACAAATTGCCTCTATTTCTCTCACTGTTGCTACATGTAGTCCATGTAATATTAATGAGACAAAGGGAATTTTTCCGTTTTAAATAAATTCTGTAATTGCTTCAACTGATTTTCCCTTTTTAATAGAAATTTAGCCACAAATCTGTAATCATTTAGAGCAACTTACTCATTATTCACGGTCATTCAGTAAATAATAAATATGAACTCAAACAGCTAATGGGCTACTGGAGATCTTTTCCTGCTGACATTTGCTGTTGTGATTCACCGGTCGTGCCCTACAGTCAGGCTGTACAATCACGAGCTAACAAGAAGTACACAGAAATATGGGAGATTTTTAAGAAAAAAAAGTTCAGGGTCAAAGGAAAATGGTAAAGGGATGGGAGAAAAGTATTGGAGGAAATGGGAATCAAACTTTTTTTTCTAATTTTCTTTTTCTGCTACTTTTTATTTAGGAGACACTCCTACCATGTGTTGGAGGACTGAGGACAGACATTCTGACTTTTGTAGCCAAAGAAAATGAAGAAGAAAACTGCTGTTAATGCTGAGGATCTCACAGGTTTTTCAGCCTGAGATGGGCTACCTTTAAGTCTAGAACCTGATAATCAATAGTAACACTACAAATAAACCAAATAAATTAGGCCTAGCTTAAATACAAAACTTTTATGAGTAGCCTGAAAATGCTATAAAAAGTTTCATTAGCCTCTTTCAGAAACAAGTCTTGAAATTACACATGCTCTGCAAAATCAATGCAGAGCATACATCAGAAAAAAAGCACTTGTAGGAAGTTGTGAAAATGAAAGCAAAATTTTCTCTTCCTTAAAATTATCGAATAATTTACCTCATTTTAAAATACTACTTATGTGCAGGCACTGAAATGGTTCTTTTTAGTACCATTTTCAAAGCTCAAAAAATAAATGCATCCTTTCCCCTGTTAAGTGGTTGTTCAAGCAAGGGGCCTTCACAAATTGGCATGGGCAGCCCAGGCTTAGTGTTGGCTCTGCTCCTGACTGCAAACAGCCAGACCAAAGCAGAGGGAGGAGAAGGGATTTAAGCAGCCCTAGAGCCTGTGAGAGGGCAGCAAAGTGACCTTCTGGTCACTGGAGTCACAAACCAGTTCTCTGTTTGCTTGGCTTAATTGCTTACCTGAAACAAGGGCTGCTGCCTGCTTTTATACAACAAGGGGGGGGTATGTTCAATTTTGCACTAAAATCTTGTAAAGTTTTGATCTTATTGTGGTAAGATGAGGCTTGAATATCCAAATAGACTTTTTCCATCAGAGAAATTAAGGGGAATGGCTGAGAAAGAAGTTTTTGGATCTTCTTTTTGCACTTTTACCCATCTATGAAAGTAGAGAATAATAGTACACTGTGGGTCTCATCTTTTTTGCCCTTATTGTTTTGAAGGTTGTATGTCTCTGTATGTGTTTAATACTTGAGTAAAATCTTTCTCAGCAAAACTCCACTTAGAGGTTGTGAAGTTCCAACCTTCTGTGTGGGAGGTTGCATTTCAGGGGTAATAAATTTTATTAATCCCATTTTAATGCAGAGGCACACAAAACACTAATAACAACAGATCTGCCCCTCAGGGACTGAGTGCGGTACCGGGGTGTATGGTGCCCATTAAAAGCCACAATTAACACCAATAAAGCACCAAACTGTCTTCCAGAGGGAGCACACTTCTCTAGTGGCAAAGCTGGGCTATGGGGTGTTTCTCCCTTCCCCTCTCCTTCTGGTGTTTTCTGCTCCCACATGGCTACTAATTCTTTCAGTCTACACTGGACTAAAGGAATGGCAGGGATCAGAAAGTAGCCTTTTTTTTTTCAAGGTTACTTTTGAAACAAAATCTTTTCTTGATGCTGATGGCACAAAAGACTGTCTGAAATGGGCGATGACTCATCGTAGGATATATGGGAGCGTTGTAAACTGGGTAGGTGAAAATCTGAAGTGGAAGCATGCTCTGATGAAATTTCTGAGGTTAAGTGTGAATTTTGATTTAAGGTTTTTGTTTGCACTGTAATGACTGCATCCCTGTAACACTATCAGTTCAGCTGGACCAATGTTGTCCCACTCAGGTTGATTTAAGCCTGAAATCACCCCACTGAATTGGAGCACTTGTCTGCAAGAGGAATTTAGTGTCCTATGAAAAAGGGTGTGAATGTACAGAGGGCAAACTATGTTGCACCAGCTTTCTTTGTGGATATCTGGGAAGCACAGCTTGATTCACATTCAAAGTGGAGTGAAATATCATCTGCAGAGACAAACACCAGATGAATTAACATAAAATAGCTAGGATGCTGTAAATTCATATCCCAGCTTGCTGCCAATGCAGGCAAGGTCTCAAGAACTGCTCTTGTGCAAAAATAGTACATAGGAGATCAGAATCATATCGCAGGAATTGCCCTTTCCAAAATGGTACCTGCAATAACATATGATATAATGAAGGTGCAATGAATTTTCCTAGCTGACAGTATTAAAAATAACAATGTACACTGCTCAACTCTACGACTGCTTTCCACAGTAATGTCAACAAAGAGGCTGAGATAATTTCCCCCTGCTGACTTATTTTTTTCCAGCTAGATCAGTGATCTCATCAGCTCCCATATTCTGACAAGCCAAGTGAAACCTCTAATCCAGACTCCCTTTGTCACAGGAGTTGCAATCAACCAGTTGACTAAATACCCGCCCTGCCTCATGTGGCCTCTCCCAGCAGGCACAATTTCAGCCCAGAACATATAGCAGGCTCAAACTGCTACTGAATGTGACATGCAGAGCAAGAATATTTGCATCCAGCTGAAGCAAACATCTGGCTCCATACCCTGTTCTCACTAAAATAATAAAATACTACAGCTAAACAAGATCCTTCAGCATGCAGACAGAATCAGCACCAAGTCTAATTTATACAACCCTTTTCACTAGGTGGGTAACAATTTACTGGCAAGGGTTGAGTTAACCAGATATACCATCATTAGCATGCTGTTGTAACAAACCTAAGCAATGTCCAACTTTGTGGTCCATAAATGATGCAATACTCCAGTTTTGCTGCATGAATGTCAGACCTGAAGGAGGGTGTGTATTGCTGAACATCCCACAGTGCAGACTTGTCTGTCCCAAACATCTGTGCTGAGCTGAGAAAATGCATTGTGAATCCCACTTGCTTTTCCTACACTTGCCTGTTTGTGGGAGCCCAGTTCACAGTGTAGAGTAAAATCCTAGAGGATACTAACATCCTGTAAGGTACTCATCTAAACAGCTGTGTTTCCAGGCAGCAGTGCTTGTCTCAGGGAAATTGTGACTAGGGGACTGCAGGCTGTGGACAGTTGAGAAGTGTTAAATGCATCCTCTTTGGCAAAATGATTGAAGTCCCAGCCACACAAGCACAGCCTGACCTCATTTCATACCTCCAAGCACAGGTTCAAAGGCCAAGTAAGCCTGAATGCCACATGCAGGCATGGTACATGGATTCAGGACATGTGAAGAGCAACATGGGATGGGATGTACCAGTATAAGCACAGACTGCACATATTGCAGTGCTTTATTTACCTCTTGTCACACAGACTCCACATGTCAGTATTGTAACTGCACTACAGGTATGACAACATGCCTCAAAAACATGGTAACAGCACTGTTGGGTAGATTCAGTATTTGCAATTATTGTTTTAAAGGCTACTAAAACTTACACATATTATCACCTAAGATGTACTATGGTTGCAGGTACTAACATCTGGCTAGGGATCTTCCCAAGAGAAAAAACATACTGAAATTAGGTAGGCGAGCCTGTTAGGTGTCTAGGCATAAAACCATTTGATCAGTCTCTGGTTTTGCTTTACATTTGATTTGAATTGGCCATTCTCTGTCAAGTGTCAGGCTGATCTCTCCAACTGTGTTTACAACAGCACTGGCCATCCCAGTCAGAAAGCCTCATGCATGCCCAAGTACTCCTCACCCTACTACTTGCATCAAAGACACAGTATCTCGGTGCATGCACACCAGATAAAAATCTGCCTCAGTCTCTGGAGAGAGACTTGTGTTTTGTGCTTCATCTACTTGGCAACAAAATAAGAGAAACCAAAATGTTTAATAATATGCTCTCAGAATCTGCTGTGTTTCACAGCTGTGGGTGGCTGTGCCCACAGAAACGCACCGTGAAGAAAAAGTATCCCTGTGCAGCACACACTGGCTTGGTTGGTGCGTGCAGATAAGATCAGTCTTCACACTGTGAGACCACAATGATATTTTCATCCTGCTAAAAGACTCTCTGGACCATTAAACCTGCACTGAAATTGCTTAATGCACAGTCAGGAAAATGGGATGTGCCTGGAAATCCAGCACCAGGCTGAGGCCCCACTGAGGTCTTGTGCAGCATTCCCAGTCACAAAAGGAGAGTAGGTTCCTCATAAGACTCGTATGGATCTGCTGCACCAGAGTAATTTAGATCCCAGTCTTCCGGCAATGAATATCTGCCATAATATTCCACATTATTTACACTGAGCTTTTGGAAATGGAGCACCCAATCAACTCTCTGCTCTCCTGTGAAACAGCCTGTTTTGGTCAGGTGTAGCCTTTTCCCACCTATATAAAAAGTACACATTTGCACAAAGCAGGCACGGACCAAACAAAATCACCCCCTGGTCTCACCCTAAATTGTGGGGACACAGTCAGCAATGCTTGAGATACATGGTGCACACCAACAATAAACTCCCCAATACTATTTTTTATCGTGGCAAACAAACAACAATGAGCCAATATTTTAGAAAATGGTACAAGTCACAAGCTAATTTTAAAACCATGGTCACATATTACATATATATACACACACACACATATATATATACACACCATGATGACATATAACTATTGAAATGAAAAACATTCTACATATAAATCTCTAGCTTTGAAGAAATACATACACATACACAAGACACACACATAAACACTCTGTAATTTTTCTATCTATATAAGGGGAAAGAAACAAGGAGAATGAGAAGTATTTTAATAAAGTAGAATTAAACAATGCCTTGGTATTGTCCATAGTCCTAGACTTCACCACAATCCCTAATCAGCAATGGTGAACATGGTTGACCCCTTTTTATTTTTGGAGTATGTTTATTTTAGAGTTATTTACTAATAAAAAAACTTACTATTTAATATTGCATTTTCAAATTATTTTTTTAAAGTATACCAAATTCTGTTTAAATTAACAGCCTCCTACTATAATGATTATACATGCAATTCAGCACTTAATCCTGAATAGACCCCTTGATGTCAATAAAACAAAATTATTGATTTAGGTTTTGGGAAAATAATGGATGTTTTTCTTGTATCATCCTTTTTTACTTTTGAAACAATGTAATATTTGAGATTTTGTTTTTACAGTGGTAGCAAGAATGTCACACAAACACATTTTAAAAACAGAGATATACTTGAGAGAAAACTTGAGTTGCTCTTGTATTTTGATAAGCAAACTAAGGTATAGTTCAAAATCTACTTTTATATATAAAGAGAACATTTAATTCCACTTAAAAATCATTAAAATGTTGTTTTGGCGTTTAAATAGCAGGCTGTCAGCTCTGTTTAAATGTGCCACTTGCTTTCTTCTGTTTTCACAAAAGACCTGGCAAAAGTTAAAAGTCATATTTCTTTCAGTGCAACAGAAGGAGCTGTGAGTTACCAAAATTTGGTTTTAGCTGCTGGAATATTTATGTCTGCATGGCTGGCTCATCTACTGACTCCCCAGACCTTTTGCAGACCCGAACCAAAAGCATTTGAGCCGAATCTATGCTGTACGTGCAAGTCTGTGCTTCTGGGGCAAACACCAGGAGCACCTGACTCTGTCTGGCCTCCAAAGGCTCTCCCTGCCCCAAAGTCCTGCCAGGAGCGCCTCTTACCCTCTTTAGCTTGGAAACACCAGAAAATCCCCCAGGAAGCAGAGTGCCCTGTGCAAGCTGTTATTTGAAGTGAGAGGGAGAAAGCCACACGGAGGATGACAAGAGGAGGAGGGCAGGGGTCTGCTGGCATGGGGTGCAGACCCCGGGGTGTGTGGGGAGCCAGGACCACCCTGTGCACCAGGGGAGCTGTACAGGATGGGAGAGTGCCATGCCAGGACAGTAAAGGGATGACAGTGTGGCTGGCAAGATGAATTTCCCCATGGTGCAGGTAGCTCAAGCCTCACTAGCTGAGGAGGTGGTCACATGTGGAGTTAGTCTGTTAGGAAACCTGGGCTTGTCTCACATATGACATGTTATGCCTCTTACCAGCAGACAAAACTGCAAGCTGATTTCATCACTAAGTGATTTTTGGACAGATTTTATCTATGCTGTGTAAAAGAAGCACTTAAAAGTGAGACCCTCCTGCAATCATCAGTGCCAGGTTAATATTTACCATGTTATACAGCAGCCAAGTGACATTACAGCAAACCTCCTGAAGATGGAGTAAGACATAGTGGGCACATTTGGGGCAAAGGTGTTTTAAATCTGCTTTAAATTTCTAAGGCCACAAGCTAAATATCATTTCCTCCTAGGAGTGCTGTCCCAGTGGAACATGGGCCAGCGGAATATGGATTTGTTTACCACACTTCAAGTTTCTCCTTTTCTGGTGAGAAAGCCACAACTGCAACATCTCAGGCATACACACAAATTCTCCTGTTTTAGCGATGTTTGTCACTACTCTGACTCATAAAAAATAGATTAACCATATGTGAAACACAGTGTTTGGAAAGTTGCAAAGATTCAGTTAAAGGACATCCAATTTACTATTTTTACTGGTAATAAAAAAAAAAATACAAGTTTGGAACTCAACTTGGGCTTTTCACAAAGCATCCAGACTTATTTCAATTTATTTAATCCATCTCTGGATTCTCCTCCAGAGGTTTCATGACCTGAAAATGACTGGCCCCCTCTCTGCACACAAGCCCCCAGGCTGTTGCCTACTTGGGGGATATCATTTGTTTGAAGTTCATAACATGCACCATCTCTCTCACAGCCAGACCTAAAATGAAGTCACATCAGTTCCTGCTGATGTTCCCCAGGTTTTCATTGATCACTCAGGCTCAATTCATAAAGTGTACCACAAACATACATACATACATACATACATACGTACATATATATATATACACGCACATCCTACAGGTATATATAGAGATGGAGAAAGGATCCCTTTCTTTAACCTCTGAGCTTCCAGTGTATTCTCATATATGTGAAAGCTTCTCTTGAGGGACTTCACTACTTGAAGAAAATCAGGATGTCAGTGCCAAACTCTTGGTACCTGTGACTGCTTGGGACACCTCTGACAAAGCCCTCCATTGAGCCCTTGGACCTCCTTGCATTTAAAAGAATGCAGTCACTGAAAGTGTAACAGCTTTCTGTTACTATTTGCATAAATGAATGCTCATTGAAAATGCTGCATCACCTGTAACATACTTCTCACAAATGGATATTGGAGCACCAAAAATGAAGAGGAAATGGCTGTACAGCACTTGGTTTCAATATTAAGATGTTCTCTGGACTGACTTCCTACGGATACAGCTCCCCTCTTCCAAAAAACATTTTAAATTATCTGAGCCATCAGCAGTCTTCTGAAGCCAGGAAGCACGTACATGTGCAGGGATTTCACTGGGCTTTGTGGTGATAAAAGGGGAATTTGGACACCATGTTGTGTGTCGTGTGCAGCTGCAAGCTCTAACTGCTGCTTTTGCACTGCTCAGGAAAGGACTGGTGTCTAAACCAGTCTGCCACCACTTGTTTTTCAAGTTTATTTCCTTCCCATATAATAGTAGCTTCTGTGTTTGGGTTCCTTAAGGGGTTTGAGACATTATCCTTCAGAAGGAGAGCTGGAGTGAGGAAGACCAGCAGGTGAAGGAGGTGATAAATCAGCTCCGCTTTGGGTGGAAAGTGCTGACTTTGGTGAGAGGACTAATTGGTGCCTTGAGTGAGGAGGGGTGGCCTGGGAACCTACTTCTGCTCTTACTCCCTCTTCCACATGAGTAACAGAAATGCCAGGTGATGCTTGAAGGACTGCAGAAGATGCATGACTGCTTAGAAATGTCATAAAAGACTGAGGGACTAAAAAGGGAGAAGAAAAAAGCATGATGAGGAAAGTGACACGCCTGGGATTCTGACTATTCAGGGTAGATAAAACCAGATAATTTTATTCATTTCTTAGAAGAGGGATGAAAGGAACAAACCACAAAATGCTTTAGGACTGTAACTGAGCTGTGCAGGGTTGAACTGGGAAAGCTGAGCAGATGGAGTGACAAAAAACCAAGCGTACTTCCAGGGCACTCTTGGAGTGCTTTGGCAGTATGAAAAAAGGAAAGGATGAATGGTGGAAATCACTGGGAAATCAGAAGCAGCTGAGACACAACTGCAGGGTATAGTGGGGACCTATCTGAGAGCCAAGCTAGTTGTTGAAGAATATAGGGAAAATGGTGGGAGGATGGGTGCAGCTGTGGCTGAGGAGAGGGGAGGATGAGAGGAGAAATTTGAAGAAAACCCAATCAAAATGGCAGAGGGGACACACTGATTGGAATGTGAAAAACAGCAGAAAAGATGAAGGAAGCTCAGGGAGACCAAAAGATGCTGAGAGTTGTGCAGGTATTAGGAAGGAGATGTTGTGGCCTGGAGCAGGAAGATGGGTGAGATCTGCTGGACGAGGCTGCCAGATATTGCGAGAGAGATGGATGAGATGGGAGAAAGGGACGTGGGGGCAGCCAGCTGAGCCAGCTGAAGGAGGACATGCTTCCCAGCATGAAAAGACAGCAGAGGGACAGTTGGACAGGTAGAGTGAGAAAGCTCAGCTGGGGAACAAAAAACCAGACTCAGTAAGCTTCACATTTTTATTAACTGACAGCAGGAAAATTGGTGGAAAAATGCTATACAAAGTCAAACGTTTGGGGGCGTGTGCTACTTCCATGTGTGGACTGAAGGGCACTGGGGAGACCTGAAGGAGGGGCTGCTTCTCTCTCTTTGAAACTCTCTATATGTAATCAATGTTGACTCTTCAGCGTTATTGAACATAGCAAACACTTGGATGCTTGAAAGGGAGGATAATGAATGCTTTTTGGGTATATAAATTCGGCATATGTTGCAACTCACTACCAGCATGTTCTTCCAGAGAACTAAGCAGCAGCCAGGCCAGGTGCCTTACTGGCACCAAGGCACAGCACCAGTGCCTTGTAGAGCCCCATGTACTGGTGTCTGCTGGCCTGACCACCCTCAGGTTTTTGTGCTGGTTGTCAGCTGCCCTGCTTGGTTTAGTTGCCTGTTGCCTTCATGGTCTCTAACTTTTAGCAGTCCTCTCACTTGCCCTCCTGTGCTTTTCACTCCTATCATCAAACACACCAACCTCCCCTCTTCTTCTGTTGCCTTTTTCCTTCCAACCTTCTTTCCCAACTGTCTCTGACCTTAGATCCTATCTATGGTGCTCCAGCTTTTTGCATCTGTAAACTCCCTGTACAGGTATCTCAGCTCACTCCTCCATCAGCACAGCTCTCCCCCAGGCAAGCCATGTGGAAGGTGTGTCCAACAAATTCGTGTTTCTAAGAAGTGACTGGAACTCCTCTGCCTTTGTGTAGTGCTGCTATGAGCCCTGGTTCCTCCAGGTACCTTCCACAGTGCTCTGCCCCTCACCTGCTCCTGTGCTTCCTCCTGCCAGATGCAGCCCTGTAAGGGCATCCTTCTCCCCCTGACTTTCCTCCACTTGGGACTGACCCCTGCCTGGGTCCTGCCTGGCATTTCCACCTGCTCCTTCCCACTCACCCCTCCCTGGGTCTGTTGACTGCTTTTCCCTTCTCTCTTCCCAGAAGGGGCACGCTGTAGGGTGGGATGCAATGGAGGTTGTAAGAAGGGGTTTTCATTTATCCCCGTTTTTGCTGAGTTTCACACACTGCTGGCTGTACTTCCTTTTACAGTGTGCCACAAGCTCAAGCCACTCTCATAACTTCTACCTGGTTTTCCCCTGCCAGCATTGGAGGCTAAATATAAGCTCTGGGAGCTGGCCCTGCGTCCCTGCCCATATCTGGCAGCGCCTGGCGTTCCACCGCGGTTTCACACAGCCGATGCTTTTCACGAACTTGGCAGCTGAAGAGAGCCACTTCTCCCCGAGTAAGCTGTATTCGTTTCTGAAGAAACAGCAAACACATTGCTAGTCTGCAGTGCAAAAGGCTATGTTGCAATTTTCTTTTGAGTGCCTAGGTTCCACTCTGCCTCTGGGAAGGAAAAAAAAGGCACGCCAAAAACTTGATCAGACAGCGCTGGTTGTTGTCCAATGATTTGTTTGGTAACACTGTGATTTTTTGAGGAAAACAGTATTTTTAAAGGTTTGCCAGTTTTTAAACAGCATTTAATGTGTAAAGGAAACTTATGATGGCTATATTAGCATCTGTGCCAGACCAAACATCTGTAGCTTTTAATGAAGAAGGCAATAGGAAACCAGAATTTTAATTCTGTTTTACAGCTGACACTATAAATCAGCTATTTTAAATCAGACCTAGTTGTAGAATTAATTTTTTTGGTTCCTATGTTAAAAAATGAACAGTCCTAATTTGGTAAAGTATTCTACAAGAACTAGACATGTCAGCAAACTCATCCTTAAATTACTTGTTTGCACACTGATGGAGGTGGATGACAGTTTTAAAAAACCACAGACCCATAGGCTAATTCAAACTGTGTCCAGATGAATGGTGGGAGCCTGCTAATTTTCCCAGGTTTTAGGCTTCCCTTTCAGGTTAGAAGTACCTGTGTTAATCTATAGCTGGAGAAGAACAGTTCCCACTTTGACTTGAGAAGATACCCCAGAGAAACGAGAAAAATATCCCAGATATTCCAGACTGGCTGCAGCCAGCCTGCCTTCTGCTGCCTCCCCCCACAGCCCCTCCATGGGGTCCAGGCCACCCCCAGCCATAGCTGGACCTCCAGGCACCAAAGGGAACCTCACTCCTTTAGTATCTGCTGGGGAAGGGGGTCTCTGGCAACATTTCTCCTGGCTTCAGTTTTTGTCATTGAGTTAGAAATTAGGGACAATGAAAAAGAAACTTGCCCCACCATAAAAATTGTCACTGTAGTGACAAACTCAGACTATGTAGAGTCATCTTTTGTAAACTGGGCTACAGTAATCTGCCTTAATTAAAAAGTAAAATAAATTAGAATAAACTGGAATAAACTACCATGATTAAAACCAAAGTATGAAGTGTTTAAACTGGCGTGTCATATTTAACAGGTGGAGTAAGCAAAAGATATTCCTGCCTACATTTACACAGCCTGAGCTTAAGATTGCAATTTGGTAAGTCATGGTAATTTAGTAACTTTTAAAATTCCCTGTTGATGCAAAAGCTGAGGATTCTACAGAGGCTGGTACCCTTCACTGTAGCTTGTTTATTCTAGGAAAAGGCTGATGAATAAGGGATGTCAAAGAAAACAGGATGAATGAAAGAAGCATTACAAAGCACTTTGATCAGACTGTTTTCTAGACATACTGCCTATATTTTTAGAATGGGCTTGTGACTGGACAACCTATTCAGAAAGTAATTCTTGAAAATATGAAGAGGTTGATAATTGCAAAACATTTCTGACCAGCTAATACATCTTGGAGACTGTGATGGTCTCCAGATAAACTTATTGAGGAGAAATGGTGTGAGATAAGCAATAATATAATTCAGCAAGGACAAGGGCAAACTTTTGTGTGTTGTTTGGAATAAATGACTGTGAAAACAAGGTAGAAAACGACATGAAGGACCTGTGAATTACCATGTATCACCAACCAAATGCCAACCATTTCATACTGCTGAGAAAAAAATGAATGACATATGGCGATGTATGAACAGCAGTGCCATATGCAAGATGTGAAAAATCATCCTCCTACTCTACGTGCTGCTGAAAGCCTCAGTCTGAATCCTGTGCCTGGATTTAGACACCACACTCCACAGAAGATGTGGAATGGTCAAAAGCAAGAAGATTGCTGGAAGTCTGGTAAACATAGCCTGAGGAAAGCTGGGATGAAAAAGAAGAAGACTGGGCACGTGAGAGTGGTAGCAAATATGCAAAGAAAAAAAAAATTATTTTCCAGATGCAGTGGATAAATAAGGAGGATGGCTAAGTTGCAAAAGGGGAACTCAGGTTAGACATGATGCAAATGCTGTAGTGGTTGTGCAGTGAAACACAGGAGGAAGTGGTCCAAGGAGGAGACAAAGTGCATGATGAAAACTATCTGTTATGAAAGATGTAATCTCATCCTGAGTACAATGATGCCTGGAGAGTGTCCCCCCGCCTCCGCAACACTGATGAAAAGTTAAAAATCCTCAGCTGCTATCAACCGGGGAAACTTCATTAATGATGTATACCAGTAAAGGGGCCGTGCCTGAAATGTGTCTGGTGTAATCTTTTTTTCTATCTCATTTCTGCTTTTAGCCTTGAGATTATGAGTAATAGATACAGGGCTACATCATTAGCCAGAAATCCTTTAGCTTTCTAAAGGTCAGTTAATCTATGATCTAATCTGACGGTCACTGAAATTAAGTGGAAGCAGTTCAGCAGGCTATAATGGAGGATTCTTGGTGTCTGTAGCCTTCAGTTGCCTTGACTTAAAACATCCTTTATAAGCAAAACAACATCTAGGTACGAAATACATTTCAAAACGCATGCTGAACCCTTCCGCTGTACTTCAGGGGAAAAAAAAAAATGGCCAACCTGCCTTTCTAGCTATCTGCCAGGCCTCATTAAAAACCCCAAAATGCTGTCAGTGCCTTCTGTTCACCTGTTGATATTCCCATCCCTTGGGAGATTTTATGCAGCTGGGCAAGATTTACATTAACTTGGCTGCTCTATCTTGACTTGTTCACAGTGGGAGCTGAGCTGCCCTTTTAAGAGTGGAATACTTCAACCAAGGAAGACCGAAAAAAAATCAGGAAAAAGAAAGAAAAGAAAAGCAAAGCAGAGTTGACTATATAGCTTGGCACTTAAAGGAGCACTAAAATAGACATGTGAAACTTTACATAGCTATCTGTAAGTCTTTGAGGATGTAAAGTCTCAGCATTGTCACTACTAGTAAATTAAAGATCTGAAAGGTTGTCCCAGGGAGCAGATATTTGATCCCTAAACAAAGCTAATATTTCATATTTTTGAGTCAGTTTCCCCACGTACTTTCACGTCATATGTCTGGACTTTAGACTGCTTTTCTGCTACTCTTACAACACATCTGAAAATCCCCTCCTATCTAAAGTTACACTTAGTATACACTACTTAGTTTGAGGAATTGAATTTTATAATACATGAACAGGCATAAAAACCCACCAAAGAAACCAGAGACTCAGGTCAGAAAGATACCTTTCTTCTGACTCTGACCTTTTTGTGCTGCATTTCCTCTAGATTACAATGTAGTTTAATTTTCATGGATGTCATCTGAAAATGACAGCTGATGTAATGTAGCTGAATTCTGTTTGTCACTGAATATATTCTGTATGTTAACTGGTAGTGTGATGCACTGAAGCATAGTCTTTAATTAAAGTGCAACAATACTACAGTGCAGCAGCACTACAGTAAAGCACAGCACAGGAACCTGGTGCTGGATACAAAAATAGCTGTGCTCAAAACGTGTCATATCACTACATGATGTGACTAAGTCAGTGGAGACACTCTTACACTTGAAATCTGAAGTATTACTGAGCACTGATTTTCAGCTGGGGAAGCTGTGATCAAATCAATGCATGTATTATTCTCCACAAATGAATAATGGTGTGAACAAGGACATATTAAACACCTACAGTGCACAAAGCTTTTCACACTGGTTATGAACCAAACACAAACAAAGAGGCTGTGAACTCTCCAGAACTCTCTTTTGTCTCCTGTGAAGTCCTCCTGCCTCTTCGGGTACAATATGCAGAATTTCCACAAATGGCCTGGTGCCAGCAGGAGAGGGCTCTGACTTTGGGTTGGGAGCAAGATGACCATGTGTCTGTCCTCCCTTTTCTACCCTTGAGGAAAACAAAACAAAACAAACTGAAACCACCCCATACTCCACAGTGAGTGAAGGTGGTACAAAACCCAGGGAGATGAAGATGTCTCTGCTGGCACAGGAGCCAGGGAGCAGCCAGTGCTGCTTCCCTCCAAAACCCTCTGCTGTGGGTTATGGAGGGATGTGCTGGTGCTGAGCTTGCAGGTCTATCCCTGACCAGGGGTGTCAAAGTTCTCTCCCCCAGGGCTGTGAAACTCTCCCTATGTTTGCCCAGCCAACACACGGACTTCTGGAGAAATGCAACCCAGAGCCAAACACCACTCTTATTCCACAGACAGGCACCTGCCAAGCAAGGACAGCACCGCTCTGGTCTCCAAAGGAGCCAGCACTCCCTAAACGCCCAATATGGACAGCCCTTTGATTTGCCAAGACAGCTGACACTGTCAGTGTTGCATGGGGACCACTGCAAAGGTCTCCCTCCAAAACCAGAATCAAACATCCACAGCGAAGCAGCAGCTAGGCTCCCTCTCAACAAAAGGCATGGCATTTGCACATCCGTGTTACTGCACAGGCTCCACATCCCACGGAGTTGTGCTGTGCCACACTGGAGCCCCAGGCATGATTTTAATATCCAGGCACCATAAAAACAGTTTAGGAAAAGAGGCAGGGTGGATTTGTCATGGGGCAGTGCTGCAGGAATGAGACAACAGGAACCATGCAGTGATGCTTGTCTGCTTGCTGGAAATGCATCAGGGAGGCACAAACACACCAAAGAGAGAGAGGAGATAGTTACCTAACATGACGAAGGGGATTCCCAGGAAGGTGGAATTGTATTTCCCACCAGTGAGATTGATGATCCCAGCGGCAGTCAGGGTGGCAAGGGTCACTGTCAGCAATCCCAGCAGGCCAAGCCAGGGCTTGCTGCGGACACAATCCTGCATGGAGCAGCAGAGAATGGCCAAGGTGACCACAAGGACCAAGCTTGTGATCAGGTAGCGTTCTGACACCCTGCTCGTCTTCTGGAAATCCTCCTTCAGTGAAGAGGAAGTGAAAGGATACATTTTGACTTTCCTGTTGGATTTCTGGAAAAGTTCAACAGTGTCACAAAAAATGGATTCCCACTTCTCTGCCACCATGTCATTCAAGGAGTTGATTGCCTGCAAGTAGTAGGTGAGCTGAATGGCTTCTGCAGACTTCACCCGGTCCTTGCTGTGCACAGTGACCCCACCGAGCTGATGCCCATTATACACTTCCCTGCCATCCTTTAAGTGAGTAATCGGATAAGTGATTGCAAAATTAGTTCGATTAGAAGAACGAGCAGCCTTTAATTCCTCCAGTACATGCACTATGTCGTCCACTATGCAAGTCTTGTCATTGTTCAGGATACATATATGGGCAAACGTGTAATTGAAACCAGGTCTTTGAACTTGGATCCTGGTCACTGCAGAGTGCAACTACAAGGGAAAGAGAAATCACACACGTTATTCATCAGTTCATCTTGCGCAGTAGCAGCCAGAATGACAGCAGGTCCTCACCACCGTCTCTTTTCTATTTGATCTAAGCAGCAACAACAACAAAAGTTCTGGTGACCATGGTATTAATAGCACAGTCATTGCAAAAACAAAACAAAACAAAAAAAAACCCCAGAAACATGCATCAAATGAGCAGTATTATTCCCCATGTCCTTTGCTGGTAACTCTGGCATAATGTGACACGCATATGTGCTATGTGCAGTTGCTGCTTGGCCTCTCTAAATAAGCAAACTCAACAGGTCCAGCTAAAGCTCAACCATGTCCGGGGACACTGTTGTGTTCAAGATTGCCCAATTACTCCAAGAGATCAACTTGAGGTCCGGAAGGCAGAAGAGCCCTATGACCAGGTGTGCCACCTGTGCAGGATGTGCTGGCAGCCTGGCAGTGCAGGGGGCCAACACTCGTTCAAAGGACAGGCCACAGCTGCATGTCCTACGTATAGAGACGGTTAGCACAGAGGGAAAAGAGATCTGGCAATAACTAATTTGCTCTTTATCTCCTCCCCCTTTCCCCCATCAAATCCTTAATAGTCTGAGAGCAGGAAGTAATGGCAGAGACAGACACTGGTTTTCTCTTTCTCTCTGAGACGTCCTGTTAATTAGTGAGGGCCCCCTAACTTTAGAGGTTGTAGGTTATTGTTAGGTATAGCAGCTCTTAGTACACCTTCCTTTTTGTTTCTCATCCTTCAAAATTTGCCATGCCTGAGGTCCGACCTCAAAAGTATTCAGTTATTTTTGAGCATCAGAAAAGCAGAAAAAATTACTATCTCTTGAAAAAATATAGAAAACTCTTGCAACCTTTTCTGAACCATTTTAAGCAACGTAGAAGAAACAAGAAATTTAAAATAGGGGAAGAGAATAGTCCTAATAGACTAGGGTTACAATGTTTTTCAAAAATAAAATATTGAGTTTGCTAATGTGTATCATTCTGTCTGATGACAAACACAGTTGAAAAATAATAGAAGATAGTGTACAGGAGAGCAGTAGACTTTATACACCCATCTGGGGGCAATGGAAAAAATGCTTAATAATCCTGGCAAACTTACATCTGTTGAAACTAAACAGTCATAGTGACTTTTGTGTGGTATTTGAGACTTATTTGCAGCACCCCCCCTGCCACCCCATCATTTATATGGTACTATCAATCTGATTGTTTTGTGATTACATTGCAAAGTGTGTGATGGGTATAAATTTAGTTATGTTTCCTCCATTCCTCAGGATAATGTGATATCATATAGACAAAGGTTACAACATTCCTATATTCTCATCTTATTTCTCTAGTAGCTTGGGGGGTATATTTTTCCACCTTTGAGTAGTTTAAATTTTTTTGATAGAAATAACAGTTCAATACTGACATTAGGAAGATAAGTTTGAGAAATGAACTGAACTAATAAATCTTTTCACAGTACTGTGAGAACACGATACCTGGCCATGGTGAGAAGCAAAATTTTCCACCGTGGTGGGAGAAAAAATGTAACTGTCTATGCAACAGATTAGGGTCTTTTGCAAAACTTTCTTCTAAAGCAAAACAAAATAAAATATTTGCAGGAACATGACAAAGAAATTAACCTCTACAGAGAACACGTCTCATCTTTTCAGTTTGGAGTTGCAAAGTTCTGCTGTTTTGGGGTACAAATTCTATTGTATGCGACTACAGTTTGGGGAAAATTCCCTGATTTACCAGATCAAAAACAGAGATCTGATTTTAATTTTTTTACAATGGGAGCTACTGAATGGTTTTCATTGACAACAGCTATAAAACAAGATGTCACATAAAGAAGCGCAGCTGAGGGAAACCAGGAGGAATAGAAAGAATTTCCTGCCTTTATTAGATTCACAATACAACTCCTCCAAAGAGGATCTATGGAGCAACACAATGCAGAAGAAACTAAACTGACATGCAACTTTTATCAAACAGTGTGTGTTGCTATTTACCCAGCCTGCCTCACTGCAGCATTCGCTTCCTTCCACATCTGAAGCACTTTCTTTTAATATTTCGGTTATAAAATAACCTCATCTATCACAGCTATTACTTCATCTTCAGTGAAAGGCTAGAAGCTAAATGTCATATCTAAAATACTCCTTTCCTCTTGGAAATGATAATTTCAGGCTGAGGAGCTTGTTCTGCAGCAGTGGCCTGGTGCTTCCGAGCCCGTGCTGGGCTGGACCGGGCGCTGTATGGGGGGAACCTGCCCATCCCACCTCTCAGCAATGGGGTTTTGGGGAAGAGAGGGAAGCAGGCAGACAGCTCTGTGTCCCAGCACATCCTGGCAGCTGAGCAGCCCGTGGAGCTGGCTGCAAGCTTGTGCAGTTTAGAGCAGCTATGAGATATATTCTGAGCTTTGCCAGTGGCCACAATGTTTGATCTCAAATTGGTGGCAAACAGCCAAAGAAGAGGAAAACTTGCTATTTCCTCCATCCCAGCAAAGTATGCTGAGAACTGCACCAGCACACCCAAGGATTCAGCACTGGGAATCCCGAGCCAGACTTTCCTTCTCAAGACAAACACAACGCTTTATCTGCACTTTTTTCAGACCTGATGCTAGGAAAGCCCTCTGCTGCCTCAGTTCAGGGCAGGGGTGTGCTGCAGCACGGCTGCAGGCTCTCCTTTCTCCCTTTGCTGGCCTGTGGCAGCCTGTGAGCCACAGGATGCTGCCTCTTCCCCAATGACAGCTGCAGTCCCATGGCTCTCCTTTCTGCTGCCACGCTGGGAATTCAGCTGCAGCCACACAGATTTTTCCACCCGTCCAGAGCCCACACTCATAACCCTGGGCGACTGGTTTCCACAGAAAACAGAAACTCCAAGAGCTTACAAGGGCACATCCTGCAAGTTCAAAAGATTGCAAAGTCTGCAATTTGGCTTGCCTGTGGTACACCAGGAGGTCTCCCAGGAAACTTCAGTCTGATGGTAAAGGCTGTTGTGTGATGGGGACAACATTAGCAATATGCTAATGCATAATGCATATTGCACTCCTCAGTGCAGAGGATTCTAACAGCAAGTAACTATATTCAGAATAAATCTGGCACCTAGTTCTGGGACAAAGGACTGACTACCCGATCCTCATTTGTCCAGCTGTTCTCATCCTTACCGATCCTATTAGGAGAAAGGGAAATTTAAGGAATAACAAAAGCTGAATGAATGCTTTTTTTCGAAGGGAGACATGCACTGCTTGCTCATCACTCCCAGCTTTTTCAGTTAGCTAACAGTGCAAGGAACCAAAAAGCAGTTTACTGCTGAGATGCCAGAACACTGCAGCATGAGAACTGCACAGCACCACCTAAGCTCCCTCACCACGGTGACACACGGTCCCTGAGTCTTCAGACATGAAATAATAACATCCACCTCTTCCTTTCACCATTGTTTAAACAGTGACCATTCCTTGCACTTCCCTTCTCCCTTCTGAAAATGGTATTTATGTGTGTCCCGCACCACCTTAGAGATTTCTAGAATAGTGTTTTCATTTAGTGTTTTAGTCATTTGCATTTGGTAAAATCTTGGTCTTGGTCTTTTTTTACTTTATGTCCCATGCTCACTTGGTTATTTATTTTAGACAGAGAAGAATTATGTCTTAAACCAGGAGACAAATCCCTTCCAGCAAATATCTCCAGGTGAGTGGTGCACTGGTCTCCATACCAAGCTATATTTAAGCCTGTGGCACAGCTGACAGATGAGAGGTGGTGAAATTGCATGGTCCTGCCAGCTGTTTCTGTCCATGGGCCCAGGAGGGGATGCCAGAAAGCAAAAATCCTTCCACTTATCCTGGGCTAAGCCATTTACACCAGGGCCTCAGAGAGCCATGGCTGGAAGTTCTTCAAGCTGTTTTATTTTTGCTGGCCCTCCTACCTCTGCCAGCAGCACAGGAAGAGAGGCACCAGGAACCAAAGCCCCACAGTAGGGTCAGTTTGGCCCTGGGATGGCCAAACCCCACACTGGGCTCTATGACACAGCTCTCTGCTGTACAGAGCCTGGCACAACTTTCAGCAGTGCCATCAAAGCTGAGCCTGAAGGCAAAAGTGTTGCACTTGGAGATGTATGGTCAGGACAGAAAAGAAAGCTTGTTTTTATTCTTAAGTCCCTGCAAAAGATGCAGGAAGCTGCAAGAAGGGGTGAAAAAAACCTGCACCCCTTTGCTTTGTGGAGAAATCCTTTAATTCAAAAGTGAGAAGGTATTACCAGAATTTTGTTAATTTAATCAGGTAACAAAGAAGTCTGCAGCCTCCCTGTGAAGGAAACAGATCCTTTCCCAGCAGGGATGGGTTAGAAACTGCTGATTCATCCACAAAACGGTCCAATCCCAGAAATCCTTTAAGCTCACATTACATAATTTCCTATCCCAATCAAATCTATGGGCAAAGGGGATGAGGACCCAACCACCAGTGTCCCACTTGGGTCTCACCTTGCTGGTGGCACAGCTTTGCTCCCAGGGAAACTCCACAGTGACAGCGACAGCAAAATGCAATGGGACCATGCAGTCTTTGACAAGCTCGCATGCCCAGCTCATGAAAACACATCCTGACTCTCTGGGAAGCTGGGTCAGACAGAGATTCCATTTTTAATCATAAGGATGTGCACAACTACCTCCTGCTTATCATATATACCTCAAAAAGATGTTTGGTTTTACTGCTGAGCAGTGATATGTGGTGTTTATAGGGGACATCACTCATCGTAAGGACTCGACTATACTTTGTACTTGACATACAGTCAATGAATGGCCAATGAGACAAAACTAGCTAGATATATGGATGTCCTCCTGCACTGCAAATGATCTGGCACACACGCATGTTTTACTCTCAGGAGCATCATCTTTGCAAAGCTGTATCACTCTGTTGTTTCTGCTATTATTTGACTTATTTAGTCTTGCAGTCTCCATCTGACGGTTCAAATCCAATATTAGCTTTGCTCTTCTGTGTTGCCACTCTTAGAATTTTTTTGCTGTCATTTTCCCCAAGTGTTTTTTCCATGAGTCCTGGAGCCTGAAGTATTGCGATTTTTTTTTTTTTTAATCTCAGCTTTCATTAAAAAAAAAAAGAAGATAAAAAGAAAAAAAGAGTCTGATCTCGTGGTTATGGAGGAAAGACTGAGAAGGCTCTGAACTCATTACCTATTACTGTTTAAAATTTTATCACTGTTTTGGGTTCAAGATTGAAAAACTAGAAAGCAGGATGAAGACAGTAATTTTAAATATAGACTTCATTTTTGTAAGAAGCTGGTTTACTCTTTTAGTAATTTTTACAGGTAACTTGTGCCAAGGAAAATGAAGAGAAGAAAATGCCTTTAATGGATAGCTATAAATTTCTCCACTTTTTCTATGATCTCAGTAATCTCTGGCATTTCATACCTTTGCAGTGTACTTTTTTATTCACGTCAAGAGGTGGCCTCAGTCAAAACGTAAAAAGGTTATGAGAGCGAAAAGACTTGCACAGCTTCCAGCTTAATTTACAAAAAAACCCCACTGTGGGTTCTGCAGATATGGGCAGAATTAAACTTCCAAGAGTGCATTTTCATCAGAAGGTGCAGAGAGGAAGGGCAAGGGAGCCCCTGGCCAGGGCTGTGCCCTGCTGCCAGTCTGAGACCGAGGGTCCAGTGCAGAGGTTCAAAGAGGGTGGTGGGCAGTGGCCTCCTGACCATGCCAGCCTAGCAAGGGATGAAGAGCATGCACACAGCTGAGGGAGGAAGCCAACAGATCCTAATGGCTCAGGATAAATATTAGAAGTCACAGCTGGAGAGCAAGCAGCAAGGATCGCTATGAGTAGCTTGGCTCTTTTTCTCAGTCCTACAATCAGGTTTCCTGAAGAGATGCTAAGATAATAATTATGCACGGGATTTATTTTTGTAACTCATTTTTTCAGCTGTCCAAAACACAGTGATTTATCTTTTCTCCAAATGATTATCAGAAAAATAAAATCTAAAAATTGTTCAAACTACAAGTCATCGACTGAGGGACAACTATTAGTGCTTGAAGCGGCAGATGTGCGTGCATTTACATTTCCATCTGTCTTCTTGGTAGCTACAGAAAATCGCTAGATATGATTTTTCTTTTCTAATCTGAAGTGGAGAAGTTTTTCTAATCAATGCCGTCTTAATTCTGACACCTTGTAAATCTGCTTGAATTTGTTCCACCGAGAGAAGCCCACTCTGTTTTTTGGGCTGACTGCTGCTGAAGGACAGGACACCTGGGCAGCAGAAACCTCTCTGCATAGCCTGGTGTGCGGCAGCAAGCTCAATTTTTCATGATGGGGAAAAAAGAATAAAACTTCGCTCCTGTGTCTGATCTTGCATCAGTTCCACCACGGGTGGCTTTCTCTGTGCGCTTCAGATGTCTCCATGAACACCCTTCCATCTCTAGACTGCTTCTCAGGGGGCTCTTGCCAAGGGCTCCTCCAGCAGAAGCCTGAGGAACAATGCCTTCTGCGCCGCAGGGAAACCTCAATAGCTGCAGGTTGACAGCCCACGGTGTTAGTTAACAACTCAGCTCCTCCTTCTATCTTCCAATAGGAGAGAGGGGGTTCTCCTGCTGTAAACCCCAACTCAAAGGCAGGGCCTGATCACAGGTTTTAGGAAGTACAAATGCGGCCAACAGGGAGCCCTGGCAGCTCTCCGTCAGCCCTGTGACACTGCCTGGGGCTGGCCTGGTCTCAGTGGCTGTGATGCACAGATGTCCCTGGCCTCTGACGCCTGCCCTGCCCACTCGTGTGCTCTGCCTGCAGGGTGATGCCCCCAGCACACACAACACATCCAGCCACCTATTGAAAACACCTGTCCTCCATGTGTTCTGTTTGTTAGAAGGGAAGCAAAGTTTGACCTTGCAAGCCAGGAAAGGCAAGGCAACACAACACGGGATGCTGGGTATTCCGAGCACAGGCTGCTCGGCTGGAGCAGCGCAGGGTTGGAGGGAGCATCACACCATGGAGTGAGGCAGGAGGGAGAGCAGAGGGGCCCTGTCCTGGCCAGTGCTGCTGCAGCAGGGCTGGGGGATGGTGGGCACCAGTGGGATGTGATTATCCTCTCAGGCACAGGCAACTTCAGGACGTCTGCTCCAGGCGCTGACCAGTGCCTGCGAGAGACCAAACCCTCCTGCCTGCAGGAATCACGCTGAGGAGCTGCTGCTGCTGACACCAGGAGCTCAGGGGGGTTTCTGCACACACTTCCACACTGTCCTTGCAACATGCTATTTACCTTCCCTCTTCCTTGGCTGTGCCCGGATCTTACCTGCGTATCTTAATTCTCATCTGTTTTCGCATAAGATACATTTTAGCCCTGCAGCATTGTGCTGCTATGACAACAGGCTTGCACTTCTGCTGCTTTCACACCCTTGTTTTTCTTGTATTAGGACTCTTCCCCTCATCTTATAGCCTTGCTCTAAAGACATGATTTCATCCTTTATTTTGTTTTCAGCAGAATGCACTGTATGTTCTATTGACTGTTTCCCAAGAAGTGTTTTTAGTGCCTGAGCTACCCTGAGAAGGGGGAGACCTACGATCTCCATTGCTAGATGCACAGCTGATTGCCTGTGTCCAGGCATTCAGGAGTAGCCAAAAGTTTCTAAAAAAGGGTACTTGCGTTACTCAGGATCGCAACAGACCCAGCTTTCGGCTCCGCTGAACAACCACAACCCACTTCCACTGACTTTGGAAATAATGGTTCAAGTGTGCCATGTTTGCACAGCAAAGCAATTGGGAATACCACAGACAAGGGAACGTAGTTATTTCTAAACATGGTTGTTTCCTCCACGAATTTCCTCACATGTACAAAGTAAGTGAGGAAATCTGTGAGGACTGTAGACAGAGCATGCCAACACATACCTTAACAGGAACAGAATAATTAAGGAGGAGAGAGAGGAAATAAAACCCCAACAAGTATGAGGTCTGAAAGATTTTGAAGCCAAACTGTTTTGTTCTGCAGTAATCAGAAGTTATGAAGTTCTTAAATAAATGTGTCCTTAAACAGAAATACCCGACTTTACTTCATTTTTGAGTACAAATACAAATTTAGTCAGTTACCTAGATCAAATAATGGCCAGTTTATGAGATAAACAATCTATAAGCACTGAAAATCTGTAGTTAGTAAAGGTTTCTTTAAGAAAAAAATCCCTGTCATCTACAGATTTTTATAGAAGCAAACTGCAAATACAATCCCCTTCAGTAAAGCATGTTACATTTCAATCCCTTTTCGTCTTTATGTCTTGATATCTTAAGTGGAGTTTTTGCCAAAAAATATTAGTACAGTGTTACTGTTATAAACACAGTAATGGAAATGTAAGAGAAAATATTTTCCTTCAAAAAAGGTAAATTTTTAATTTAAAAAAGTCTTTAGTATGGTGCAGTTAACTCACTGTAAGGACACAGGAATAAACAGACTCAAAAGGATCGGTGTCTCAAATTCTAAGTTAGAACATATTTTCTGATGTTCAAAAATCTGTCTAGGTCTGTATTCCCAGTGAATCTGTATGACTTTAACCTAACAAGTCTCTTGCTGCAAGTGAAAATATCACCATGAAATGGTAGGGGGGCTGTTCTAACACTATTTTTAGGTGGGACTCTAGGTTTTCTTAGACAATTTCTACAGATTTTATATAATCATCTGAACCTCTGCATGATGGCCCACACCAAATACCCCAATTATTTTTGCTTTTCTAACCACTTACTGGAAATACAGGGGTAAAAGCACACTTCCTTCAATTAGGTGTTTTCACCTCCTACATCTCTCTCTCAAAAGACAAATCTTGAGGAAGAAACGTCCTGCACACCAACAGCACAGGATGTCAGTTCCCTGTGCTCAGCTATAGAGCAGGTACTGCAGCAAGTAAAATTTCATTATTGTCCTCCCACGATATCTCAGTCTCAGGATGCATCTCTTCCATATCTGAGATTCTACCAAGGCTTTTTATTGGAACACCTATTCAAGACCAGAGGTTGAGGATATGTTTAGATTTCTCCCTTCTGCAAATGACTATGGCAGCTGGAAACGCAACGTTGGGATGGCAGGCCTAGAATGGTGTAAGCACAGGGAGCTGTGAGAACTGTGGACAGAGATTTACACAAAAGTAAGGAATAAAAGAATACTTGGTATTGTCTCAAAAGCACCTCTCTGGTAATGAGGAGAGACCCTGTGTGGAGCAGCTTGTGCATCCAGCAAGACCTGGGGCTGTCCTGGGAGCAGCCAGCACCGTGCTGGCAGATGTGCGCTGGCAGATGTGTGCTGACGACGGAGCCCTCAGCAGCTCCTGCTCCGGGAACGCTGCCTGAGACCTGGGCTGAGACAATTCAGAGGCTGAGCCCTGCCCGGAGTCCCTTCCAAGCCAGCAACAAGGTATCGTGCAGCACTGGCAACAGTGACTTCCGAAGCTTGGTAACGTGCCCATGAGGAACTGCACTAAGCTAACCAGAGCGTCAGAGACGTCACCACAAGAGTAATTTCATTGAATAATGATTTGATTTGGATGTTAGACTGATTAGTTTTTGACAGTACCATCTATGTTTCAGTTTCCACTGCTCAGAGCCCAAAACTTTGTATCCCTTTACTAAGGGACAGTAAGAGAAGCTGACTTCTTTCTCCGCCTAAACCAGGGAAAATCTCCTTTCCTTGGCACATGATTAGGGCAGCTGTAGTTGCTCAAGGCTCATTCTTGAGCATTCAATGCCTTCATCTTGGCAGATAAAGCGGGATATGGCAGGTAAGGAAACCAACAAGATGTGCTCCAAGAGCAGCCAGCATCTGCCTGGAGCAACCACGCTCCTGTGCCTCCCATCCTTCTGCTTGTGGGTGGAGATGCAGCAACAGCCATGTGGGAGGAGCCAGTGACCAACCTGACATTTATTCTAAAGCAAAACCTCTCCCTTGAGGAGGTCATCCTCCAGAAAAGGAAAGATAAGCAAAAGCTGTCGTGTAGGTTCTCTGCCCTGACTGTGCTTACATGGCAGCTTCAAAAACGTGAGGGGGGATTTACTCTGTGGTTTCACCCAGGACGCTTATTTACAAACACAGTCCTTTGAGTTGGTTGGCTCTGGACTGCAGCTGGGGCTGCCTTTGCTCCCTTCTTCCTTTCATGCAACTCAATGTGTATAAGAAAACCTTGATGGCCACGTTTTTCTTTCTCCTTCTCTTGGTGGGCCCTGTTAACACAAGATGATGTAGCCCTGCATCACCACAGATACAGCAATAGTGGGAGCTAGGAGCCCTCTCTCCTGTTTTGCTGCTCTTTGGCCCATGGGGCCAGACCATCCACAAGGCTGGACAGGCAGCTGCCTGAGCCTGCCTCTGCCCACAAACAGAAGCATAATCAGGACAAGGAACTTAATCCATTCTGCAAAAAGCGTATTAGAACTAACTAGATAAGTAAAGAGTTGGAAATAATGCATCAGACATGCCTGACAATGTCTAAACAATCAAATGGCAATGGCATTCATTATCTCACTAAAGGAAAAATAATAATTTTTTTGGTGAATTCTGTCTATTAAAAATGAGGCTGTGTTAAACAAGGACAGAACTTTCTAAGTTATACCTCTTTTGCTGACGTGATAAATCTTATGCAGAAGTTTGCCTGCAGAAAGATTGAGTGCCATTTATTTGTGTGTCACTCTGCTATTGATAAAACTACAGATCTCCAGAGAAAGCAGTACAGAGAAAAAATCCATTATCATTATTATCCTATGACTGAGTAAATGTGCACATACTGTATGCAAATGCAATTCACAGTGCAGGAAAATGAAGGAATGAAAATCATTTCTCTGGAGTTTTCTCATTCGCCAGTAACATTACTGTACTTAGTGAGTCGACACTCATTAAATGTTTGCTCATTACTGTCGGGTAGTATGTCAAAAGGAAAACAGAAAATACTGAGTGGCTCTGTACCACAGATCTGTATGTGCCTACAGTGGAAATAAAATATAAATAAATTCACTGTAACAGTTATTTCATTGTTTAGGAAAGAGAGAGGTCGCCCTGAAGTCTTTTACAATAGGTGTTTGCATCTGTTTTTTTCATTTTAGAAGAGACACTCCTTGAAGCGATTAAGAAGAATTAACATTGGCTTTTATATGGGCTGACAGTTTGACATTCAGGGGAAAAAAAAAAAGCAATGCTGAAATCTTCCGGGCTTTCACAAGGCAACAGCAAAAATGTTCAGGATTGAGCTAGCCACACCTCTGGTTATTTCCAAATGTTCCTTTCCTTTTTCTAAAATGAACTTGACCCTCTTAACACTTAAGTTTTTACATCTATCATCCTTGTTTTTTTTTCCCCAGGATTGTTCAAAACCACTGAGGTAGAGTATCAGCTTCAAGAAACGCAGGTTTCTGACATGTTATGATATATAGTACGGTGAGATGTCCTGTCAGACTGTGACTCGCACACTCTGTGCTGCTCAAGTGGGAAGATGCTGCCCGCTCTAACTTGAACCGGCAGCACAGGCTGCACCATGCCCGCAGTCTATAGCTCGGCTGGATTTTCTCTTCATCTTTGAAACCGGTGGTGGTGGGCTGGGAGCGGAGGGGAAACCCTCTTAACACACTAAAAATAAGCTGCTGAGTTATATCATTTGCCTTGATGAGCAGTGAGAAGAAGGTTTTGTGCTACCCCTCCCCATGCAGAAGTGCAGTTCAGACACAGCAGCAGCCCCCAAACCCATTCTCGGCAGCCTGACAGACTGGTACCTAACTGTTTTTGAAGTTTGAGTTTATCAAAGCCCGAGACGCCTTAACTCGGGAGTACAACTGCCACGCGAGTAGAGAGACACCTAAAAAATTATTTAAGCAAGCCAGACTGCCCTTCTCGCTCACCCAAAGCAAGTAAAAGCAAAAGGGGGAAAAGGAAAAAGATAGGGGGAAAAAAAAAAGAAGAGACGGGAGAGAGCGGAGCCCGCGGCGCAGGAGAGGAGCGCGGTGTCGGCTCCCCGCGGCGGGCTGGCGTCCCAACTGTTGCAGGGAGGTGACCGGGGAGCTGCGGTGGCAGCGCCCGTGCCGGGCGGGCAGAGCACGGCATGCGCGGGTGGGTCCGGGCCGGCGGGCAGGTGCGGGGAGCGCCCCGGGATGCGGGGCGCCGGGCCAGGCGGGGTGGCGATACTCGGGGCCGGGGAATCCGCCGGGGTTACCTTGAGGATGAGATCGGTGTGGTGCTGGTCCAACATGTTGGCCTTGCGGAAGGAGGTGATGATCACCCGGCCGTACCTCCCAGGCGTCTGCAGGTCGGAGTAAAGCCGGTGCTTGGAGCGGTTCACCGGGAAGAGGCTGTCCACCAGGTTCCTCTCGATCTTGGCCAAGCTGTGCGTGGGGGCCAGGAGGTGCTCCACGCTCTCCTCCACCTGGTAGCGGCTGAAGCTGGCGCCCAGCAGGATGGAGATGAGCACGGGCGCCGAGGCGAAGAACACCGGGTGGCTGGCGACGAAGNAGGTGGCCGAGCCGGGAGAAGGACGCCCCCAGCCCCCTGTGCAAGCCCTGCCGCAACATCCTAGTGCGGAGGGCGCGCAGGAGAGCGAGCGCCGCGCCGGGGCCCCCGCAGCTCCCCCACGGCCCCCGCAAGACCATGGGGCAGCCCCGCCGGGCGCCGCCTCCCCGCCGGCCGCGGCT
>VWZS01010075.1:881777-1097387 GCA_013397075.1 Rhabdornis inornatus | reverse complement strand
GCCCCGCGGTCCCGCCGCACGGCTACCGCGGCGGCGCCGGCAGCGCGGCACAGCCCGCCGGCCCCGCGCGGCCCGAGTGGGCATGTGCGAGCGCCGCACATGCCCATTAGGGAAAGCGGGTGCCGGCGGCGAGGCTGTCCCTGCCCGTTTCACGGTCCCCGGCGACACGGCGTTGTCTGCGGAGCCGCCCCGGGCTGCCCCGGCCGCGCCCCGCGCGGAGAGCCCCGGCACCTGTGGGCGCGTCGCCGCTGCTGCCGGGACCGCGCCGTGCCCGGGGAGCGCTGCCGCTCCCCTCAGCGCCAGCCCGCAACCCCGGCGGTGTGTGGCTGAGCGCGCTGCCCACCTGTGTGTAGGTACCGACCGTCCCCGCCGGATGCGATTCGGGGGCACGGCCTAGTTTTTGAACACGAGTTCTATCTAAATAGCAGAGACGAGCACAAATGCTCTGGCTGTTGGCATATATGGTCGCGCTGAGTCCTAGTGCTGTTATCTGGCCCGAGCTGCTACTTCCCAATCTAAAGGTGTTGGTAATGGGAGTCCAGTTACTAGCCAGGCCGGTGATTTTACAAATCCAAGAAAAGGAAGTTTCTGTTTGACAGCTGTTTCATGTACTGCTGCATAAAACAGCAGTGGCTCGCTGTTTTGGTTGTTGATGGGCTGACAGTCATCCTCCCTTTTACATCTCAGTAGCCTGACCTAAGCTAATGTTTTGTCATGGACACTTCATGCACAAAATCTTGACATCATTCCTGTCTCCTCTCAGCTAGGTCACACAGCTTGAATGCTGAACTGTTCCCATGTTTTACTTGTAATGTGGTGAGCAAGTGAGTGGCTTGATTGAGCATGGCCAAGGTCGGTAAAGTCCCAACATCTCCTAGTTCTTCTGGGATTCATGCTCTGAAGACCAGGAATCACTCCAAGAGTGATCTGCCTATGTGGTCAGTGCAGCTGCACGTAGAGTGCCTGCCCAGTCCAGGGATGCTGGGGCTTGTAACACAATTGTGCCCCTGCTTGGTTCCACTCCCACAGAGGTGGGTCCCCACTGCTTGTATCAGTCCTACATATGTTTAAGAAAGAAAATTTAATTTGAATTTATTTTAAAGAATGTTTCAAAGGTAGACAGAGAAACAGAAGCACAGACATGGGAGACGACTGGACACAAGTTTAGGTGGCTGTTCAGTATTAGGTCAGGCCTCAGAGCCCAGATCTCTTGTGTCCCAGTCCCGCGCTTTCCCCTCACTGCCCATGACTGTACACAGATTAGAACACAGGCTTACTCCCCTTATTGTGTGTCGGGGGAACATTGGGATGTGCCTAGTACTCAACATCATTAGCAACAAGTAAAGAACTTTTGTCATTGCTGCAGGCAGTATCATCTGTGCTGGTTTTTTTTGGGTCTCCACTAAAGATATTTTATCATTATTAAAATTGAAGGGAGATTATTAATTGTTTCAGTAACCATCCAGTGGCCAATTCACAGTTCTCCAGGGTATCTCAGGAAAACTAGTTTGAGGATTGACATCTAGCCCAGTTCTCGGCACATTAATTTTGGGTAAGCTATAGGTGACTCCAGGAAGACTCAAAGAATCATTTGAGATCATTGAACCCAACCATTAACAATATATATCTGTTTTTGCAGGGGCATAGAGGAAAAAACAGATGCATCAGCAATTCTGCTGGATGTTCCCTCTGTCTTCGCAGAGCAGTGTCAGTTTTACTGCCTGTTGTAACCAGCATCAGGCTGCACTGTTAGCTGCAGTGGAAATGATGTCTTTCCAAAGAGAGTCATAGGTTTTCAGCCCACAAAATTCTTGGGCCTCCCTTTGGCCCAAGGAATTGCCCTGCTTTTGACTGTGGGGTTGCCCATAGGGGAGGGACATACGGGGGGATGTGGGGCAGCTTGACACTACTGGAGCTCAGCTGTGTGTGCTGGAGCTGCACTGGGTACATTACAATGCCACAAGCACCCTGTGGATGTTTCCAAGCCAGAGGGGAAACCTGCATATTCCTGACTCTGCAGGTGGTGAAATCACCTTGTTACTGAGCATCATTGCTCTGGTACTCCAAAAACTGCCACGAAAATGCATTCTGTGGGAATGTGGTTGTCAGGAGTGGAACAGCTGGAGGCCTCCCACAGCTCTCTGTGAAAACCAAAGCCCAGTGAGCTCTTGCCTCTGTTGTAGGGGAAAGCTGGCAGCATGTGCTACACAGCGAGCACTGAGCCTTAACCTGCTCTGCATTTCTTTTGGAGCAAAATGGAAGGGTAGGATTTCTATCACGTATGTGTGCCACTCTGCTACGGCTCTGAATGGCGCTTTACAAAATAGATAATGATGTCTCATTGCTCCAGAGAGTTTCCAAACTAAATTAAGAGAGAATGATGGGAAGAGATGACCATACAATGAGGTGCAGATGCTGGGAATAGGGATAATGAGGGGGAAACAATATGATTATATCCTTTCAAAGCAAACGCCTCAGGATAGCTACTTTTGGGGACAGAGTATAAAAGGGAGATGAAGAAGATGTGACTCAAAGGCAGCATCTGCACAGGGTTCAAGTCTGCTCTCAGATCTGTCTGCCGGGGAGCATTTGTTGACTCTCAGATCCCTGCAATTACTACCTTGACCCACACTCAGAAGCTCTCAAGGCCAAACAGGTCACGTGGATTAGCATGAGGCCATGGTGGATTCAAGCAACCCACAGCCCAGGATGACTTGAACACCCAGAAGTGAGCATATCTTTATGCATCTGCTCGAATCTTGTTATGATGGAAAGTTTTAAAACAAATGCAAGAGGAAGAAGTTGACAAGGCTTTATTTAAAATAACTTCTTTCTGCTATCTCCCCAAACGTGGTCCACTGAAAGAAAAAACTGAGAGAAGTGATGGAGGAGAGGATTCCTGATGAGTAACTTCAGATGAGTGATGAGGGCCTAGGAGAAAGGGAAGGTGTCAGGAGCAGCTGGGATGGCTGTGGGAGGTATGCAGAGAATCAGGATTTTGCATTGTTTAGTTAGGCATGAGGAACCACAGAAGATATTTTAGGAGCATGTGCAGGGGATTTAGTGCTGCGAATGGGGGATGATTTTTGAAACAGGGCACTGAGCAAAGTGTAATGCAGGTTCCAGCTGGAGCTTGGAGAGAATGAGGTTACCCACAGTGAGGAGATGGGTAACAAAGACTTTTTTTCTTTTTAAGGGAACTCCAAAGAAAAATTTCAAGGAGAGTTTAATAATTATGGTTAGACTCTTAAGGGTTGCAAAACTTTTTTTATTGACATTGGTTATGTTATGCTCATTTATACAGGCTGAAAGTCTTGGTGGTGACATGGAAAGACCCTGTGCTTTGTGCCAAGGGATCAAGACAACATGTAGCCGGTCCAGGATGGCTGGGGAGAGAAGTAGCTCTCATTGCATCACCGACCAAGCTCTGCTCTATATTTCTTGGCCTCAAGTCTGGGACCTGGGCCAATGCCAATTAAATTGGTGAGGGCACAGACAAGGTTAATGATAAAGTTAATCTCCCATTGCTGATTGGTGAGGGATCCTCACAACTTGCAACTTTTGTCCATTTGCAATTAACAGAGAAATGCAGCAGTAGGAGGCGTCCTCCTTATTTCCAGCCCAGGTTCCATCACAGTAGGAATATTATATAAAAGTATCACTCTTTTTGCTCATATGTGCTGCACTTCTCCCAGAAGGATGACAATTTTCTTATACAAAAAAGGGCTTTCTAGAAGCAACCTTGCGAAACTGAAAGCTGGTCTCAGTGCAGTTAGTAATTTTTATTTAATCAGTGAAACTTCACTTGCCTTTTTCCTCTCCTCAGTCCCACCTTCTTTTGGCTGGCACCAAGGAGTGTGGCATCATGGGCACAAACAGCATGATCAGAGCTTAAGAACCCCAAGGCTAAGGTGACTTTTTAAACTGTGCAACCAGAGAAAGAAGAAATGAAATAGAGGAACAAAGCAGCACCACAGCCTGTGTATTCTCTCTCTACACTAGTCCTTTGCGTTGTGAAGGATGGGGCTGTCTCAAGAATATCTGCCTTCTTAACCCAGCCTACAAACCAGGAAGGAATAACCTGCCAAGGGATGGCCATGCATTTTGCAGTCTGCATCCACAGATTTCATTGCTGGAATTCAAGATGGCTGATTTCTTACCTCCCTGAAACAGGCTACTGACAAAATCAGTCATGTTGGAATTTTTTCTTCAATGTGTGTAAGCCCCTAATATTCAGCAAATGGAAAGGAAGAGAGGGACAAAAATGAGGAGGAGCTATGACTGTGTATGCCCTTTGGTGTTGTACTCCCCAGTGCCCTGATGTGCTGCCACCCATGACAGGACACACACACTCCACACATTGGACTTGCTAATGCAGATCTTGGGAGGAATCACAGGAACTGAAAAATCTTTTTACATCTGCTGAAAGGAAAGAAATCTTCCCTCCTGTTCCTGCATGACAACGTCTCTTCTTTGCAGTCTGTCCTGTAACATGCATGTATGTAAATTCTCCTCTCTGGCCTGTTCCTCCAGGACAATAGAGAGATATACGGGAACAATGTAAATCACCAAGAAATACTTTGACAGCTGGCACCTGTTTCTTTCCCAAGTGCCCTAGTGGTCACTCTTGGGCAAGTCTTTGCTGATTCATGAGGACTGCTAAGAGAAAGCATGTGTGACATCTTTTACAGAGTGTAATAAAAGGAGGAAAGTGCCCTGTGTGGCTGGAGCTGCAGTTCTGTGGTCTGTCTCTGTGATGCTCCATTAGCCTGCTCCTGGCAGTGATGATACAAAAACTAGAAATCCCCAACTGTACCATTAATATGGATAGATTTGAAAAAAAACCTGGAATGTAACAGGAAGCCAGTGAGCCTGTGCTTCCCCCCCCCCTTTTTTTTTTCTTTTTTCTTTTTTTCTTCTTTTTTTCCCCCCTGCTTGTATGAAAGCTCAGTCGAGGGGAAGGATGGATCTGTTCCCTTGCATATTGGCATAGGCTGCACAAAACCACAGCTCTGCTTTTGTTTGAGTTCCCCTATATTTTGTTAGATCCAGATTTGCTTCTTAAGCTGAAACCTTTGGGTCTCTCTCTGGCAACGTTTTTGGCTGCACCATCTGATATTTGTGATTGACCAGACTATAAATCATGGCCTCTCATCTGTTTATTTTAAAAGAGTGTCTGCTGACACTTCTGCCAGGCCTAGGGAAAGGTCTTTCCTTCACCATAAATAATAATGGCCTGATAAAAAAAGAATTCTTCCTTGCAGAAAGATGGATTAAGTTCTTGTTTTGAAATGCAGTCTGAATGGTCCTGATGTACTGAAATGTTACAGCTAATATAAGCAGACGAGTCAATTTACAGCTTTCATACTACATTTTAAGAAACAAAACAAGCAGACAACAACACAATAAATCTGCTTGGTGTCCTGGTCTGGTTGATGTTAACTGAATGCAGTTATATTAGATAACAGGATGATGCAGCTTCCTAAAAAAATAGAAGATGCACAAATTTTATCAAGAACATGAATTCGTTTAAAGAAGAGCACAGACTTAAACAATATATCATTTGGGAAAAATGTCTGTGAGCCAATGAAGAAGCATTGCTGTGTATGTGTTACCCTGGGCACACAATTCAAAGTTCTTATTGGAATAACCCTGATTATTCTGATACTGGAACACTACCAGAAAAGAAATAATAATATTGAGGGTTCAAGGGACCAAAATAGAAAATAGGTTTCATTTGTGGATAAATTATTTTAGGAAAATAGGTGTTTTTAATTTAACTATCACAATGACGTGTATAAAATGTATGACTTCTCTACTTTAAAGGTAAAGCACTGCTTTAAGAGCCAAGTTTTAGTATAAAAGAAAACATTAACTGGGAGTTTAGTAAATATGTCTGGAGATACTGGGATTTTTGGCAGTGTAACTCCTAGAATAGTGTGAATGTTTCTCTTTTGTTTATATGCCTTCTTACAAAAATGGGCAAACGAAGTAGGTTGCAAGTGAAAGTAGAAGAAAACACATGGAGCTATTAAATTAGGTTAGCATCTGATTTCAGATTTAGGAATGAATACATACATATGCACACATAAATGCACATGTATATGTGAAGGCACACACACTATAAATATAGACTATATGTAAATGCTTATATATATTATATATATTTACATAGGCTTAAATAAAAGCAGGAGATGTTTAAGTTGGATAGTAAAAGTTCTTTTTAATGGTGACACTTTTCTAATAGTAATATGGAGCAGCAGGGTCACCTGAGAAAGATGCAGGCTTTCCAATACTGGTGGATTTTAAAAGCAAGCTGGATAAATGTATAAGGTGTGATGTAAGTATTGCTAATCCCACTTTGGTGTAGAAGAATGGACTAGGTATCTTTGAGGACTCTGTCAGACAGCATTATTTTATGGGACTTCAAGATATGGGCAAAGAATAGGGCAGATATCACACTTCACATCTGATGAAGTATAAGAAAAATAGCCTGTGATTTGTGGAGGCAAAGAGACTTATTACTGGGCACAGTGAACAGCTCCTACTTAGCTCATCTAGTTTCTCTTTCAAGAGAAAATGTGGGTTTGATGGAAGTCCCTGGCAGAGCAGCCAAGTTGTGTAGACAGGGCTGATCAACCTATTTCTCCCCTGCTTTACTTCTTCATATTCTGACTTACATCCCCTTTACAGCCTTTGGCTAGGCTTTGTGTCTCTAAAGCTGTTAGTAAAAAAAATTATCAGAATATCTATTAGAGATGTACAGCTTTGGGACAGCACACTGACTCAGAATTTTCTTCATATTGCTCTGTCACGTTCTTCCACCTGCATCTAGATTGCATATTGAGTCATATTGACAGTGTTGTTGGCTATAAAGTAAGAGACCTTCAGTAAAGGACATTTTAAAAAACCCTGTAAATTTTCTCCAGTCTTTCAGAATGTCTTTATGGACTGGTATCAGATTGAGTAGATTTTAGACAATATCACAGGGGTTTTGCATCATTTATAGGATGCAGCACAGATGACAGACCAAGGACTGAAAGCTGCTGGAATCAAGTTCTACAACTGCTGTGTTGCTGTAGGCAATTCACTTCTATTCTATCTTTGACTCAGTTTCCCCATCTTTAAAACTGGGATGATAAAGGTTGTTTGCCTCTTACAGGGAGTGGAATGACCATAATCAGCAATTTAACAGCATTTAGGAAATACAGTATGATAAACCAGTGCAGACTTTTATTCAGACCAGACAACCCTTACTGTAAGATCATTCCTAACATTATACTTTGCTGTTTTTTCAACTGTTTTTAAATGTTGTCATGAGCCAAGTAATATAACGAATTGTAAAGGGAAAGTGAGTTTTACCTTCTCTTTAACCAGCCCATTTTCAACTTCCCACAAATACAGATCCCAGATGGCCATTGTTAGAGCCCTGCACCAGTGCTTTCTTGACAAACACCAGGAAATTGCACCAGGGATGTGTTTGCCAGCAGTTTGGATGTACCTCTGTGCTGCTGTCCTTTCTGTCTGTCACAAACATATCTTTCCCCTGCATTGCTGTAAACACCCATGAATGAAGCCAGGGACCGGCTATACGCAGGAGGAAAATAGAAGAAGAGCTTCTTAGGACCTTTAAGAAGCAAAACAACAGACAAAACAGAACAGCCACATTATCATAAAGCAAGGGATTTGCCATTCTTACACCCCTTACATTAACACATGTTCACTAAAAACATGCCACAACCATATTGAAATAGCCCCTAAAAATGTCCCATTACTTGCTTACCCCACACTGCCATGTAAAGAATATGCAGGACAGTAGGAGATGGTTTCTCCTAAGGTAGGAGAAGGTTTCTTTCCTAAATACAGAGTACTGTATTTAGGGAAGAAACCTTCTCCTACCTTAGGAGTTATTCTTACGGCATACATTTTCAGTTCAGAACCACCAGATAATTAAGTGTATTCAAAATAAGAAAACATCGGATTTCTTTTTCTCTTCCATGCTTTTCATAGGACTGGCTTGATTTTCCAATTGTTCCTGATGTTTCTAAGATAAAAAGAGAAGCAGGGAATTATCCTACTGTATGATGTACATTTGATCTTTATAGGGTTTTTGGGCTTGCTTTCTATGAAAGCTGCATTCCAAGCAGCACTTTCTGCTCATGAATTTAGAATTTTATTACTGTAAATGTTACATGTTGTTTACATTTTAATTGAGGAGCTGGTGTTCTACCTGGGTAAGTGCCCATCAGCATTGGATGACACACAATTGAAGCAGAGTGTCTAAACCTAATTTTCTAAGGCAAATGTTTAAAATCACATCTGTGCCTATTTTTGGATCAAAACCCCTTATCAAGCTGTACACTGGCTTTCCTTGCAAATCCGAATGTGCAGACCATGGCAGTATGAATCATCAGCCTGCCTCTGATCAGCATTCAGGGTATATTCTGGTTTGTGTATAATATTAATTGAGTTTGGCTTTGCACCTGAAAGCACACACTCTATTTTGACTGAATGGGAATATCATACAAGGAAAGACTGTTCTATATTTCAATGAAATTTACTGTACATTTGAGGAAATCATTAAGAGTAATTTTTTTTTTTCCCTCAAGGCTGCTGCGAGCTTACATTTTGGTTCATGGGAGATGAATTCTATTCCTAAAACTAAAATCAGTGTTTCATTATTCTGTGTTACTTATGTTACAGTAGTACTTAGAGCCTCCTCTTGCTGTTCCTGTAAAATTCTTCCAAAACTCAGTAGATCGTAATAATCTCCAAAGTCACTATTTGCACATGCTAAGCAGATGGTTCCTAAGAGATGGCTGCTTAAACCACACTGTATTTAGCATGCTCAGTTTGGAGCTTTGCAATTGCTTTTTTTGGAAGCCAGGGGCTGCTCTGGTCCCTGGCAATTCTGCTAAATTCAGGGAGATTGTTTTTCAGGGTTTTTCTTTCTTTATTTTTTTTTTTAATGCATCCTTCTCTGATATGATGGAAGGTGAATTAGCCTGACTGAAATGGAGAGGAAGAAAGGTTCATGAAGATACAGAAATCTTAGGCAGCTGGTGGAGAATAATGGTGCAGAGAGGAGCTGGGACCAGCAGGTGGGATAAAACAGTGAGAGGATGAATCCTGGTCTTGAGGAACACATTACTTACAGGAGTGGAAAATGAACAGGGAGAAGTGTCTTTCACCATTACCATAGATCACCCCTTTTTGTGTTTCTGTGTCTCTTCTGTTGCCAGAGAAGACTAGTGACAATCACAGTAAAGGGAGTGTTTTATTCTCCCTTGAAAAGTTTCCTCCTCAGCTTGTGAGGTCAAAGTCTGTATATTAAGTGTTCAGCTCTCTCAGTGGGTGCTCTGATAATAATGCATTCAGGGGCTCGTGTGGAGGATGGGAAGCCATTTGCTTTGGAGACATCTGTCCCCACCCCCATCCCCATTCCAGAATTTTTATGCAGATATGTATTAAAGAGCATTCATGTTGCAGAGTCAGGCACTGAAATGTTCAGAAACACCTAAATTCAAGTGCCAAAATGACATTTGTTTGACCTTAGTGTAAATATACATTTTACTTGCATGCTGACACATTAGGTTTTTTTAGGATTAAGCCATTCCTTTTTAGGTGTCCAGGGTCAATTAAGGAAGGAGTCAGAGTTGCATATGGAATGAATCTGTTCCCTGGAGGCCAGACCCTGTGTCGTTTGCTGTAGGTGCTGGGATGTAGCTGTGACTGCAATGAGGGGAAAGATGGTTTAAAGAAAAGACTCAAGAGTTACATAGCTGTACACCCTCTTGTACATCAGACTTTGCCCTTGCCTCTCACTGCTATGTCTGACAGCCTGAAGACTCATATTTGAGAGCTGGAAAGCAGAGTTTTGTCTGGGTAAAAGTATGGGAGGAAAGGGCTTGAGTGGAGAACAGCTGCAGTAAGGTGTGTGAGCTCAGCTTTGGCTTCTGAAATTTGTTATCTGTCTTCTTGTCAGGGCTGGGAGATCCTCTGAGTGAAAGAGAAAATCAAGATAAGTGACACTAATCCCTGGGTCACTGATGTGTAGCCAGAGGTCCAGGTGGCATGGAATGGCCTGGACAAAGGTGCAACTGGCTGCAGCTTGATAGAGGAGAGGGAGTAGGATATGAAGAGCAGCAGGGCTTTGGCACAATCAGACTCACGGATGTGAGAAAAAAGGTAATGAAAAAGGGAGACCTTCAGTAAGGTGGAGTTCAGGGTCGAGAGTGACTGCTAAGCTCCAGCCTCTCTTGGTAAAGCTTTGTAATTTCTTCTCATTTGCCATTGCTGAATCTCTGCTGCTTTCAGCGTTCTTTGGGGATGCCACCAGCCCGCTGAAGCATCAGCCACAGACTGTAACCAGAGGATTACCTGGGAAAGAGTCGATTAGTTCTTGTAAGGAAAACAGCGCCTTCCATTTACACTGACTGCAATGTTGTGGGGGCCCCTTTGCCTCCAGTTCTTGGAAGGAGCTTGCCGAGGGGCTCGCTGGCTCTCTGGGGATGCTCTCAGCCAAATCCTGGCCGTGTGACGGGGCCACATCTCTGCCGGGCACAAGGCGCAATTGTGTCCTACGTCCATATCAGATCCCGAATTTTCCACTCTTCCTTGCTCTCCTTTCATCTGTCCTCAGTTTCCCTTTTTCCCTCGCCTCAGGCGGGCTATGGGCTCCCACCGCTCCTCTGCCGCCTTCCCTGAGGAAGGAGAGGGGAAGGCGAACGGGGCTGTGGGAAGGGAGGCGCGGGCAGCTCCGGGCTCTCCGGGCATTCCGGTCAGCTCCGGTCAGCTCCGGGCACCCCGGGCTCTCCGGGCGCTCCGGTCAGCTCCGGGCTCTCCGGGCACCCCGGGCTCTCCGGGCACTCCGGTCAGCTCCGGTCAGCTCCGGGCTCTCCGGGCTCTCCGGGCTCTCCGGGCGCTCCGGTCAGCTCCGGGCACTCCGGGCACCCCGGGCTCTTCGGGAAGCTCCGGTCAGCTCCGGGCTCCGGGCACTCCGGGAAGCTCCGGTCAGCTCCGGGCTCTCCGGGCTCTCCGGGCTCTCTCTCCGGGCTCCGGGAGCGGCGGGGCCGCGGGGCGGCGGTGTCGGGCAGCGCTGCCCGGCGCTCCCGCCTCGCCCCGCCGGGACACGGCACCGAGCAGGATCTGCCGCCGGACACGGGCATCGACCTAAGAGCTCTGGTGTGGCACTTTGGGAAAACGGGCCAAAAATCCCTGAAAAAGCAGCTGGTGGTGCTGGCGCGAGGCTGCGTTAAGCATATGGGTGTTACCCTGCCAGCATAGCGAAAATGAAGAAATACAGTATTTCTGCCCCAAAGAAATGGTCCGGTTCTGCTCTTTGGGGTTTTGTTCACCTTCCACATATACAGGTGGATGCCGCTGCCGAGAAGAAAGGCAAATCCGATGCTGTGGAAAAGCGAGGCAGAAGGTGTAAGTAGCCGGGGAGTGCCCAGGTGCGGCACTGGAGTGCAGGGAGTCAGGATTCCTGAGCAGCAGCGGCAGCAGCAGAGTGTCTCTGAGCAAGTGTCAGAGTGTCTTGGCAACAGTACAAGATGTCTGCAACTTTCCTTCACTTATGCAGAAAACACGTCGTGTAGGCAGTGCAGTGGTGCGTGAACGCAGCAGTGTAGGCTTGGGTTTGAAATATTTGCATTGAAAGCAAAGGCTTGTTTGGTCGGTGTAGAGAGACTGAAAATTTTGTGACAGAGGCTATGGCATTTCTCTCCCTGGCCATTAATTGGTTGTTACAAATCTGCAGTGCAGTAATTCTCTCTCTCTCTCTTTTTTTCCCCCCCTCCTTTCCCTCTCCTTTCCTCTCCTTCTAATTATTTATTCTAATAGTAATATTAGTTTTTAGTAGTGTAGAACATGAACTAGTTTCTTTGGTAACCAAGTCGGTTACACACCCACACAAAGTTAGAATCTGCTAGGTGTAGACATTTTCTCTTTTAGAAAAGATGTGGGTTTTGAAAAGCACAGCAGTTGGGTAGCAATATATGTCTCAAGGAGTTGTTTTAGAAGTCCTATATACCATATGCAGATTTATATGTAAGTCCTGATCTTTTGTTTACACACACATATGGAACTTTCTCCAGTGACTTCAGTATAATATACTTCTTGTCCCAATACTTCATTCTTCCTACTTTCTCCCTCACTCCGACCCACATGTAGAGGATAGGTGCCTGTGAAAGAGCATACTGTAGGGGTACAGCACAGGTGAATAAGCCTGCAAATACATGCTGCATTTCTTCTTAATTTATTTGGTGCAAGTAAAAATTTGCCCCATTTCTTAATCTGCCCCCTGAAATTAGAGAGATGAAATGCAGCAGTTTTTGTAGATAACTTCTTTTTAGGGATTTAAGTAAAAAAATTACCTTTCTATTTTGATTGGATTTTGAAAGAACATAACTACATGCAGTATTAAAACCAATTTGTGAGTATGAATTCTAACAACTAATGTGACTAATATTCCCTGTCATATTGTCTTGATCATGATCAGTAGTTTAGTCTATGGCAGAAGCAGAAACTTGCAGACTTTTATTGCATTTTCTCTAGTGACACATCAAATCCTGGCAAAATTAAGCATGTGCATTTTTAAACATACTTCCCTTGTTCTTGTATATGAGGCAAGAAGGAACTAGTACCTGAGAACTGAAAGGTAGCTATAAACAGAGGCTGAGCCTGGCAAGGCCATTTCATTGCTCTTGTCTGAATGAAGTGTTAAAAAGGAAACAAACAATAAATAGGTAAGAGTGAAATAGAACCCTTACTTTCTTTTCTTTCCTGTTTTGAATCATCAGTTATAATAGTAGGTATGTTTTTAGTTAAATATGGTTTTTATGCTAATGTAATGCCTTTTAACTGCAGTTCTTCCAAAGAGGGAAAAGCCTGACACAAATATAAAGAGCACCTGAAAGTACTCTTATGCAGTACTTGTTATTTCATAATAATCCTTCCTGTGCTGCAATAAAGTACATACCATGCAGTGCAGTTATGCACTAGAAAGCTGGAAAGGTTACATTTCACATTTTTCAGGAGCCTGATGGAGATTGAGCTAGGTGGTGTGCAGTAAGCACTTTTTACAGTACTGTGTTGTTAAAATTTAATCCATTATAAATAAAAGCTAATGAAAACATTAATGGTAAGGAAAACCTGACTTGAAGCAAACTGATGCTTATTGCTATTTTCCTTTGGTTCCTTTATTGTCATACCATGGCCACGTCACTTTCCCGCAGGGAATGTTTCCCTCTGGTCTTCTGCACATTCTGCTGTCTCCTCCTGGTGCCAGACAGTCCTTTTTGCAGCATCTTTCCCAGGCTCTTCCTGTCTCTCATTGCCATAGAGACAGTGTGTGCCTGTTAGAGTCACTGCAGAGATGTGCTCATTCGAGCCCAGGGGTGGCTGGAGAAGGCAGGCCATGGGCAGACCTGGAGGCTTAGGGTGCCATGGAGAGAATTTTGTGCCCAGGTCCTGGTCTGTGTAGATGTTTCGGTACAGGAGGGCAACAGGCTCCAGAAATGTTCCAAAACTGAAATGAGCTCTTGGGGTCCAGCCAAAAGGCTTAAAGAACTAATTTCCAATGCCCTAGGTCACCTGAGACATTTCTGTTAAAGATGATGCACAACCTTAGTTCATATTCTCAGCAGTAACCAAGAGGATGCTTAGAGCAGGAAGGCTGGGATTGTAATACAAGAAGTAAGCAAGGACTCAAGGCAGCTTTGATTCCTGTCTCTGGTCCAGCAATTCTGTGTGGTTCTGATCAAATTGTTTCCCTTGTTTTCTTCTCTTCAGATTAAGGATGTTATTTTGTTTTGTCCCTTTGTAGGGTAAGTGAAAGCCTGAAGCCATCATCTGACCTAACCTCCACGCACACACACATTCCACATTTGCTCCAGAACACGCAGTTGGAGCTCCTGAGCAATTCCACAAGCTTGAGCACCTTTGGTGCCTTGCCATGGAACTGTAGTCTCCTACATCCTGTGTGGAGAGGCAGGTTCAGGCCAAGGTGCCTCAAGGTGTGGTCCATCACCAGGTATCCTCAGTCCTGCTTGTAGTAACATTGGCCACCGATATTGGTTGGAGCAACAGGAGTGCAGGTGCCAAACATTTGGGTGACAGTGTTTACTGAGAATAAGGATCAGATTAGCTCCAAAGCTGAAGTTGCACCAGTGTAAGTGAATATGGTTACTCCTAGGGTGGGCAGCAGCTGTAGGGCAGAATGCTGTTTCTGGTGCAGGCCCTCCACCCATGTTTGCATGTGGGAGAAGAAGCAGTGGGAAAGAAATGGGGAACAGGGGGAATCATGCCCCTATTTTCCCCACCTGGCCATGGCACTGGGGATACTGGGGCAGCACACTGCGCCAGGGACAGACCCAGAACATGTGGCATGTCTGTGTGCAGGCATCTGGTGAAAAACCCTTGTCCTGTGCTGGCCAAGTGTTGTCCCTGATGGTGAGACAAGGTTAACAAACATGCACTGAGGCTAATAAAGCTTGACTCTCAGTGGGGCTAATTAGTTTCTCTACAGCAACATGGCAAAATGAGTGGCAGCTCTGCAGCTAAATCACTGGGCACAGTCCCATGCAGAGCTGCTCTGCCTTCCTTGTCTGCTTAGGGAGAATCTCCTTTTCATGCAGCAGTGGCAAAGTCGTGAGGACAAGTTGCTTTTGAGGAGTTGAGGTACAAAGGTGGTATCCATCATTATTGCTCTTTCTGAAATGATAGCTAAAAATAGCAAAGGCCATAATTTACAGATGCATTTTCGTATTGGTATTCTAACACCTTCAGCCCTGGTTAGCTCAATTTTCCTGCTCTTTCTTATTTTCTCCACCTTTTCATGAAACATGTCTTAGTCCACAACAGCCCTTAAAAATGTATAAGGCTATGTTGGCATGCAGGCTGCAGTAAGTACTGCTGTTAATGGTGGTGAAGAGAAACCAGCTTGGAAGAAAACTTGATGTTAGGTGCACAAAGAAGCTGAAGAGAAGCTGTGCCTGCAAGGGGGATGAGCCAAAGGATGTCTAGAGATGAAATAAGTTGTCGATAAAAAAGGAAGGAATAGGGCTCAGTTCCGCAGTTTTTGTGCTCCCAGCCTTCTCTTGTGAATTAGCAACTGAAATTCATCACATAGATCTAATTTAGAAAAGCTCCAATGTGACCCTTTATTACTTTTGGCTTTGTGTCGGTGTGCTTATGTTTGCTTATTTACTGAAGCCAGAACTGCTATTCTCACCCTGAAGGTAAGGGATGGAGGATGTGCCTCACCTGCCCTCAGTGTGTGGAATCCATCTGCAAATCTGGTCCCTGGATCAGGCCTGGGTTTCCTTTGGTTTGGAGCCTCTCAGTGTTTAGAGTTGCCAAACAGCACTTGCTCTGAAGTGAAAGTGCCACCAAGCTCTTAGAAGAGCTTTACAGTGCTTTCATCCAACTTGGATTAAGCTCATAATAATGTCCTTTATGTGCTGCAAGTATATTAACACACTTCTCTGAGACAGAGCCTGCTTCCAGTACTCTGGTTCCTGTGGCACACAGGAATTACTGCCTCCCAGAGAAGTGTTAAGTGAAATGTCGCCAGGGGATTATCACCTCCCTTTCCTGCGTGGTTTTGCTAAACTGAGCAGGAGAAAAGGAGCTCCCACTGCCCTGCTAGGAAACCTTGGGTAGGAACTCTGGTTTTTAGTTTCTTTTCAGAAAGGGGGTAAGAAACATTGTTTTTCTGTATGTTTTTCTGGTATGAAGGGTTGTTCCACAGATCACTTCCAACACTTCTAGCTGCCTTTGTGGAAAACAAGGTATGGCTCAGGAAGATTCACCAAATGTGAAGCTTTCCCTCTCCCCAATTCCTCATATACTTCAAACATGTCTCCAATGGAGTTTTACTGATCATACATTGCTTACAAGGACCAATGGTAAATTTAGTTGCTTGTACCTTTTAGATTAATTTTATTTCTCATCTGCCAGCCTCTGCTGCCAGGACAAGCAAGATCTTTTGATCTTGGAGTCTTTTTCTCACCCTGGTCACTCTCATCTTCCTTAAGATGAATGTGCTGTACTGTGAATTCTAGTTATTATTTATTGTGATTTTTGCCTAATTGTGATTTATGCAAACCATCGTTACCTCAGATAAGGTGTGTGTACTCCCTAGATTGTGTACATAGGCCATTGACAGCATGATGAAAATAGCTGATGATGATATTTTATGATAATTGATAAATTAATTAATCTTGGAATGTATTTCAGATGTGTGTTCTGTGGTGGCAGGCCATCATAAGATGTTTTCTGCAGCAAGTTATACTTGGAATGAAGATACATGGATTTAGGCAGTGATATATTAAAAACTAATTGTGGTGCAATGCTGATGCCATTTTAAAAGGTTAAGCATTGAAAATTGCATTTGAGCCAAGTTGAAGGTCTTGCTTCCTCTTCAGCTTGTGTTTTTCCCATGTGCTCCCAAACACACATGACGTCTGATGGGCAGGAGTAGAGGCACAGCCCTGCCTGGGGAGGACCCTGGGCGGGGCACAGGGGGAGCAGCCCTGGCTGGGGCTGGGGAGAGAGAGGACTGCGAGCTCCTGCACCACTGAATCCTGCACACACAGTTCCTCTTCTTGCCCTGAGAAAGGATTATCAAATCTTTGTGAGAGAAATACAGATCATAAGCAGATGAGTAGATGTGAGGGAGGAGAGGAAGGGAGGTGGGGAAAGCAAGAATAACACCATTTCTCACTGTAGCATGGATGTATCTTGGGGTCCATCTGCAGACTTTCCTCTTCATCCTTGTTTTTACCCTCCCACCCCCTCTCCAGACAACTGGAGTGGGAATTGGAGTGAGGGGAGGGAGATGCTTTGGGAGTGAACTGGATACTAAGGAGCGTGTGGAGCAAAACACAACAGCTTGGGAAGGAGAATCAGGTGTAAGGACACAACAGTTGGGTGTCTTAGGGTACATCTGCAGCTGAGAGTGGCATTCAAGTAGAGCACATAAAATCCTCCATCTAGACCTTTCTAGAATTGTGTCCAGGCATCCTTTATAGTGGAAAAATTAAGGATATTTAGGTTGGAGGTTGACAAGGCAGTGGTGATAGGGGCTGCAGAAAAAGTCCCATGTCACAGTGGGGGGAGGAGCTGTGGGAGACCCACATTGCTGAAGGCACAGCTGAGGATTTTGGACCTGGCACCTGCAGGGTGGAGGAAATTGCCTGCTCGGTGAGTTGCAGAGCTGACACACCCTGAAAACTTTGGCTTCTTGTGAAGCCTCCTGTGAGAGACTTTATATTCTGTGACTCAGCTCCCATAACTGCTAAAAAGAACAGCAGTGTATTTGTCAATGTCAGGGGAGTTAGCGCATCAGTGCTGGAAAATTGCTGTGAGGTCTTTGGATGGACAGTACCACAAAAAGCACTTTAGTCAAAGAACCACTGTAAAAAACACTTAGCCTGGTATCTTCCCATTCCTGTTTTTAAACAGATTTTTTAATATTATATTCAGCAGAACGTGCTAGTGTTACTGTTAATTTAGAAGTGTATTTTCTGGTATTGTGATTTAAAAAAATATGCCTGCTTTGTTTTGCTTGTTGGTTCCTTTTTTTTTTTTTTTTAAAGGAATATTTTGTCTTTCTTTTTTGATTTAATTTTCGGGAGACATAGAGTTAGACCTTGATGAAAAGTAAAACATGGGCTTTTATTCTGTCAAGAAATAAAACAACCCAACAAATCATCAACATTTAAAAACACAATTCTCGTAGGGAAACAATGAAATGGGTGTAAATACAGTTTCTGAATTATATTTTTCCTGATTTTTTTTTAGGCTGTTGAAAATGTTACTGCAAGTATTTACCTCATCTGGAACCAAATGTAGGTCTTGCAAGTAGTGGGAAAAGGCTGTTTTGTAAGAGAGGAGGTGAGACTGCTCAGGAAAAATGTCCCAACCAAAGATGGGCATGGACCAAAAACTCACAGCAGGAAAATGTACCATTACAGTGAAACCCAGCCAAACTACTTCAAAACATATGCATTTTGTGTCAAAATAAAATATTTACATCTGAACTGGAGAAAAGTTAAAAGTTTTTGTGGTTAGTGAAAACAAAAAGTATCATAAGATGTCCTCTTCCTCACCAGTGTTTTATTATGTAGGTTATGCATTGGCCGCTAAAATGTCTCTCCAATAGAACATTTCTAGTTCATGTCGAAGTAGGATGAATCCAAAACACAGAGGATCCAGTGACTGTCTCTTAATGTCTTGAATGCTTTAATATAAATTTCTGGTCCCTACTGAGAATGAGTGTGTTCTGAAGAGTTGGCTGGGAGCATTTGGAAACAGGAAGGGATAATGTTATGAGAAGCAGTTTGCTAAATTATTAACTTTGTATTTCAGTGAGAGGTATTTTAATGTTACCTTGCACTTCCTATAATTTGTTCAAAATAAATTGCATTTAGTATTATGTCATACGAGTCTCACCTGAGTCCTATGCAACAAGATGTGAGAGTTCAGGTATCTATGCATGTGATATAAGCCTATGTTTAAGAGAAATCTGTTGAATTTGAGACCCAGATTTTAGCCACCTGATATACAGCACACACACACACATACACACACACATCTGAATTCTAATTCTACCTACATGTTGTTGCTGAAATACCAGAAGGAAAAGGTGGTATGACACCTAAAGTACACCTATAATGATTTAATTTGCTGCAGAGTCATCCATCAGTGAAATGATAACTAGCCAACCCTTTTGTCAACAGAGCACTACGAAATTTATCATTTATGTTGGTAGGTAAACAAGAGAGTTAATGAACCAGAGACAAGCTGATCATGATGGGCAAGAATTTAGGGATCCTGCATTGTCTTCTCCCTTGTTCATTCTTTCATACATGTGCTGTTTTGATTTGGCACCAATTTTACTCCAGTTTTACACTTGTCTTGCACTGGACTAAGTAATTACGCAAAGATGAAGGCAGCTGCAAATCAGGCTTGACATATTTCATAGAGTAAACTGCAGGAACCCTAGTTAGGACTCTTTAGGTGCTTGCCCTGGTTTTACAAATCACTTTTTATTTGACCTTTGACAATTACATTTTCTATGTTTATGTTTATCTAACTGTACTACCTCCTGGTGTGTTGTTAGGTATAATTTATCTATCACTCAATATGCTCTTATAAAATATTTGAGAACTCTGCTAAAAGAGACCAGGTAAGTACAAAATAAAAATTAGAAGGATAATTCACCTATTAAATTTGGTTTGTTCTCTCTTTGATATACTGGGCTTTATTGACAGAATTTAATCCAAAATTTTTAGCAAGTGGAGGTGGAGAAAACCAGGAGAGGGCTATCAAGATCATGGGTATTTAAAAAGATTAAAAATTTCAAGAAGTTAATGGGTCTCTTTAGGCATTATATGACACTGAGTCTTTCAAAACAGCCTAAATAAATTAATATTTGCATTAATATTTATTATTCAGCAAGGTATTCTCGATGTTTCTAACTTGCAAGCCAACCATGAAGAAACAGATAGAGTTTAAAAAAGATCCATAAATACTGCTCATCAGAAAAGACAATTTCCAAGCTTTCTTCATATCTTTTAAATTAAAGTTTCAGTCAGCACAGAAGTAGAATTTGCAAGGTACTTTTCTGAGCTCATGCATTCCTGTGACTGTAAGGTTTAAGATTGCAAGTCCTCACTTGAAGCAGGCAAAAAAGCATTTTTCTTGCTAGAAATATGTTCTTGGATCTACATCACTTTCATATAATTGAATTTTCTAACTACAATTGAATTTTCTAACTATGCTGATTAATTTTAGTCAGAATTTCTTTCCTAGACTACTCTGTAACAACTAACAAACTATAAATTCTATAATAAAATAATAAACTATAAACTCTCTAGTTTCATTCACTGAATGAAATTGAGTCCATTACTCTCCTTACACCAGTGCCAGCTGGGAGGGTTTTGCAATGGCCCCAAGAAAGTGAGAGCAGCTAGAAAACTAATCCCAAACTCACAGGTGCCAAGGGAGATCACAGCAGAATCTAGAGACTTGAGGAACATATGAAGCAAATTGCAGGTATTAATGCAAATTTTTTTTTTGGTTGTTGTTCATTGGAAAAGCATTATGAGAGTCTGCTGGACATGCTACACTGTAAACAGATAATGGAGGAAAAATGGATATGCAGCCATCAGGGATGGTAGCTGTAGAAGTTGAAAGAATTAATTTTAAAAATGAAGAAAGTATGGAGAAGTATGTATTGTACATGAAATTACTCTAGACATGATGTTAAGAATGCATATTTTTTTCATTTAGAAATCAATCCTGCATGCTAAATTGCTGTGGTAACATAATTTCTTTCCTGATTAACGGGGCATTTCTCCCTCTTTAGAAGTCACAGCACTGAAAAAACCCCCAGCCAAGAAACCCTTTGCTTATTGCAGAATGCTGTGCTGGGATTTGGGGAACGTGCTGCTCCACCCAGGAGCACAGAAGAGCTGGGAGCCCTGCTCGATGCCAGCCCAGGCTGCTGACCCAGCTTTTCTCCAGTCAGCACTTCAGCCCTTCTGCCTCCTACCCCCAGCCCAAGCTGCAACATAATAAGGTTATTTTCTGCTGCTGGCTGCAAAGGAAGAAAGCAACTGAAAGGGTGTTGTACATGCTGAAATACTTGTGAAGAGCTGATGTATTATGGAATAGGAGGGTCATTACAGTGCATAGGTTTAAGAAAATAATTAAACTGATGCAAAAGTGATTTTTTGCACTTTGCTCATTCTCAATCTGAAGGCACATCTTTATCTATAGATCTATCCTGGAAACATCATGGTTTGTCTTTAACAGGAACTTAATTTTGTCTGATTTCCAGTAAAAGTTGTCAAGCACAATAGATGTCTGATTCTCTGCCACCTCGCACTATGGGTAGCCACTAAATTTTGCAGAAAACACCCCTTTGATCTACCAAATCTGACCCTGTAATTCACCTTTGTGGCAGAATTTTTGGAGTATGGGCACCACCTTGTTTTTCATTCTGCAAGGCAGTGGAGATTCAGACCACAGGACAGGAGACACAGTTATTTGCTGCTCTGTCCTCAGCATGGCATATCTTTATGTTTCTCATCTTTTTCCTCTAAGCTGGGTGAAAAGTTGTTCAACTCTATAAGAACTTCTATTCAACCATCACTAATTGTGGTTTAAGGGGTACAAGTTATAATCTGCCATGCTTTTTTTGGGTGTAGAAGCTTTTGAGGGACAGGCAGTAATAAATACTGTCCTTACAAACTAGAAGCTTCTGAGTGTTGGTGCTGCCAGGCTGCCACATTCTTGGAGGTATCATCACCCTGGTGATGATCCTGTTTTGAGTGATTAGCCTGCTGTGGGTGGTTGGACACAGGCAATTTCTTTTACTATATAGCTGTTCAATATAGTAGATAGTGGAGGCCTGAATTTCCATGGAATGATGAATGCACTTTTAACCCCGCAGCTGACTCAGAATGAGGTGAATCTGTGGGTGGAACAGGGGTGTCCATGGCACAACACCAGGCCTAGAGAAGCTTTTGTGCTCTGTGCCCTTACCCAGAGTAACTCCAGCACAGGGGAAGCTGCTTGTGAGCTGCTGGCTCACAATTCCCTTTCTAGACACGACTCAGCTCATCATGATGCCAGGCTTTTTTATCAGCCAAGAAGTTGTAGGAAGTAAAACCCTTTGAAAAACAAAAAATACTCATCAATAGTTTATACACTGGTTGTGGAATAAATTATTTGTGTGCATCACTGCACTGCTCTGTTGGGAAGAGTTATAAGCCCCTGGCTTTGCTTACTAAGTCCTGGCCAAGCCTTCCTTGGTCGTTTCCATTGTCTCTGGCATTTCCTTTTTCCGTTACTTTATTCATAAAGAGATGATTTTTATCACTCTCTACTCAGCAATAATGTGGTTCCTATCCTTCCTGCAAGAAGAAATTTCTTATTCTTTTTATTACATATAATCATTCTTTCCTTAATTTATATCATGTCATGTATTATTCAGTGACATCTCTTGGCTCTGATTACAGGTTCTATATAATCTTACACATTTCAAAAATGATTGTTTAAATTACAATAAAATAATATCCAGCTCATTTATCTGCTGAATTTGTCTTTCATTTGCAGTTATCGGGGCCAATGTTTTATACAAAAAGAACTTTCTTGAGGAGCCTTGCAGAGAGGTGGAGCTGATGTGCTGGGATTCCTTCAGAAAGAGAAGGAAACAGCTCTGGGAAGTGCTACCTGCCTCAGGGGAGAGATGTTGAGGTTTGGAGAGAAATGGCACAGAATCTTCAATTCACTGGATGCCTGAACCAGGATGCATTGAGGACATTGGGAGCAATGTCAAATGATGGCAAATTGTGATCTCAGCAGGTTTTTAAATTCTTGCAAAGGTAGAATCCTTCTACTTACAGCCTACAGACAGACTCAGAGCTCAGGATCCTAAGGGATATGGAAACTGCCTCCATTCCTCTGCTGTCTTCTGGTGGCCTGAACCAACAAGAGCCAAGCATGGTTTGGTTTGGTCTGAGATGGAAAGAAGACTCGTGCAGGAGGTGAGACCAAGGGAAGGGACTTGCTTTTAGGAAGTGGACAAATGGGGAGGGGCTTGAAAAGCTGCTCTTCCTTGACCCTGATGAAATTAATTTTCACACCTTTTCTCGAGATCAATGAAATCATCTGTGTTGTGGTATTTTCCCACCAATCCAGATAGAAGTTGTTTCTATTAATATTGTGGTAGTGTTATGAAAATTTCTGTTGGAAATTGGGCTGCTCTGGTTTCAGCAGTGGACATTCACAGAGGACAGAATATCTGCTCCTTTCAACTCCTACTTTCAGACAAATTTTCTGGTCTTTCTATTTATCCCTTTCCTATGTATTTAGAATATCTTTGGTCCTCTCCTGGATCCCAGCTACCTTCTTTCTGTCAGAGAGAGAAAGAAATTCCTGCTGTGCTGTTGAAAAAACATTAAGCTGCTGTGCAGTCATGCCTGGGCTAAACACTGAAATAAAGCTACAAGAAGTGGTCAGGTTTTTCTCTTTCTTTATGAAGACCCACTGATTCCTATGAGGGGTTTTTCAGGATGCTGTTAGGACTGTGTACAGTTTATTGGAGTTACTGGTCTAAGCTGGCTACCCCTTCAGCTCCCTGGCCTCATGAAATGTCCTTATGAACTCACCTCATTTCCCAGAAAGATAATTTTTTTTTCTTCCTCCTTCAGTATGTCTCCACTTCAGAAGAAGTTGCTGGATGGGGAGCAGCTCCTCTGGCCCCTCTATGTTTGTCAGGAGCTATTTCAAAGGGAAATCGCTCATTCATGCCTCAGCCCTCCTCCCAACCAGCTCCAAGTTCAGATGCCTTGAAGTGGATGCAAATCCTGCCCAGGAATTTATGTTGCCTAAGTTCATCTCCTCAAGCTAGTGGTACATCTAGGTCCTGACCCACTGGACAGGCCAAATTGATATCCATATTTTGGAATTTGGGCCTCTTACTAATAAATATTGTCAAAGCATAATGGCACACATCAAGGAGCTGACGTGTCTCTTCCAGGGTTACTTCAATCTGCTATGAAGATACTGCTGCTGATTTCTGGCCACAGGTCCAGATTTCAACTCCAGCTTCCTCACTTCTGAGGGAGAGGGAAGGTGCTGGATGTCTGTGCCTAGCCTGGGTCCCTTAGATTATCCTTTCTGCACTCCCTTGGATTAGAGGCGAGTTCAGCTGCAGTGGGTGACCCCTCCCCAGCTTGCATTCCCAGGGTGGAACAGAGACCACTTCTAACACTAAACCAATTCCTATTAGCAAAACTGCCTGCTGGAACCTTTTATTTGCCCTCCCAGTGCCAGGGAAAATAACAAGTTTCTTACCCTCCTCACACAGAAGTTGCTACAGACTGTTTTATCAAATAAAAGCAAGGGATGTTTTTTTTGTTGTTGCTTTTTGTTGAAGATTCCTGACTGAAAACCTGCAGTACCCACTCTTCTCTCTGGTTGGGATCCAGCACTGCAGAAACTCATTTTCACTGTACTTCAGCTGAAAACTTTAGAGACTGCGGGCAGGAGTTGGAGCAGCCTTTGGATGCTGATTCTTGTCAGGTTTATAGATGTATTCCTAAGCAAGTCGTTTCTGCTCTCTGCAGGATGTTGCTTCTATCTCTAAGGGCTAGGTTATGTAAAAATAATGGCAGAAGCCTGCCTTAACCTGGCAAAAAAAGGAATAACAATTGTTCAATGAAATGCTGCCTTTTCAATCAATCCTCCTTCCTAATTAGTGCTGCATGGTGGAGCTAATTTTTCAATAATAATGGAAGAAAAAAAAAAGAACAATTTGGTTGATGATTGATGGGAGAAAACCTGAATACATTATTAAAAGTACCAATCAGTTGTGTCTAGAGGGAGTTTAATAAAAAACATTTTTGATGGAAATCATAAGACAGGTTTTTCAATATGAATATAAACTTTAATGTAGTCTGGTGTGACTTGGGGAGAGAGGCTGCTCTTACCAACTTTACTGCATGCACTGTCAAAAGTTAGTGTGGGCCTCAGCAAGCCTTATTGGAAAAATACATTTTAGTGGGGGTATCCAAGTGTGCAGAGGAGCAGAGTGGGCCGAGTCAGCCATGAGATGTGGTTTTACAACTAGGAATGAACACAAAGCTGAGTTGATACATCTTAGTACAAAGGCTGATTGTAACTTATAATTCCTCTTTTCTTGGGCACTGTTCTTTTCGTTCATCAGTAGCTCATTAATTCCAATCCTCATTTTCAGGGCTGATACAAACTAGTCTGAAATGGTAGACCCAAAACGTTATACTAGCTTGCTGTAGGAAGTATTCCCTAGATTAAAATTCTCTTATTTTACTGCTGTATTAACTCCAGCAAATAGCATGGGGGGATAGGGTCTTTTGCTACTGACCTGCATTTGAGGAAACAGAGCTGATAAAACTCATGCACTTATATCCCACAGTGGATATTGGCTTCAGTATGGAAATAGACATTAAGCCAGAAAGATAAATTTCATTCATCTAGGAGAAAAAAAGCAAGGAAATTCAGAATAGCCTTTTCTAAGATGGTTAGATTGCTTTGCTGTTATAATGTCTCAGGAAACATAACAATATTCAGAATACCCTAAAAATGTATGAGCTTATGCTGTCTACTAGCTCCTCTTACCTTAACCTCACTTATTAGGGGGCATTATAGGTTCCCTGAAAAAAACCCAAACAAGCCTCTGAAGTCTCTTACCTGGCTTTCATTGCAGTGGTGTGGCATGGCCTGGCCAGTTGGTGGTGGCAGCGTGAATGCTGGAGTGAGGATCAAAAGGAAATGAATCTGAACTATGCATTAAAGATAGAAGCTTTCCTGTGCCCTTTCTCAGGCATAAAGAGCTGGAGGGTGTTGGTTGCAAGCTCTCATTTTGCACTACTCTCCTTGAGTTTGGAGGTGTTGATTCCATTCAGCTTTAACTATTTTAACACAAGTGTAAATGCCCCTGTAGTTGTGATATGTAATCTCACATCACAGCCATGGTTCCTCTCTTTGTGAGCCAGGGCAGAAGCTAACTGATTGCAACCAGGCTTTAAAGGAACATGTAATTAGATGTAAGTCACTATTTCAGAGCACTGTTGCTGACAGCTAGGGGATTACTTTTACTTATTAGGCATATGCTCCAGATTTTTGATATAATTTAAGTTGAAGAGAATATTACATGACAGGCATTCCTTTAAACTTTTACAACTTCTTGGATCTCCTTCCAGTGTTAATTGTAATCCCAAGTGATGAGCCCACCCATTTAACACAAAGTCAGTAAATTGTTCTGCCTCTGGTGAAATGGTTGCTGGGTGTGGGGAGCCATTCTACTGCTCCTCTCTGTGTGCAGCCAAGCGTGGGTGAGGGACTCAATCCTGCAGTAACCGGTGTGAGCTCACTGGTCACAGGGAAAACAAAACTGTCTTGTAAAATGCTTGGTCTTCCCATCTGCTCCATTCTGCTGCTCCTAGCTGGTCCCCTTCCCCACTTACTATGGAAGAAGCTTTGGAGCTTCCTCATCCCTTGGGGCTGTGGCACTTGTCACCTTAACAGCCATTAGAGGTGGTACTTACGAGCTGTAAGATAAAAATGGAATGCAACTTGCTGCTACAACACCACGAGTACTGAAGTCCTTGGGTTTGGGTTTTCAAAGGGCTGGGCAAGCCTTAAGGAGCCATAAAACTCCTGTAAGCAGCTAACTTCCAGGAGTTACTACTTTATAGTGCTCATGGGACCAGGACAAGCTAGGTTAGAGAATGATGACAACATGGATATTTTGCTGGGTGGATTTAGAGATGGGGCTTCTGTTTCTTTTGAAGACACAACTTGGTTGTTGGTTACTTTGCTTGGGGAGGCTGGGCGTTCACATGTGGCACCCAAGCCACAAACTGCAGTAGCCACCAGAGGCTGGGAGATGCCAGTGGCAGCAGAGCAAGCATGGGTGAGCATCCATCTCTCTGTGGGCTGAGTAGTCTCCTGTGAGCAGGTCTGTGACTATTTCCCCACATTTGTATAGCCAGAAATTATAGTCATGCTACTAGCTGAGAGAGGGGTAATAAGGAACTTGAAGCAGGCAGCTGCATTATGAAAAGAAGCCTTGGCTTTTTCCCTCAGCAACATGCTCAGCTAGATAATGCTGGTGTAGCTGCATTTGAGCTATATAATCCACCTCCATATTGTATTATTAATTCTATAACAATTGTGTTGCAATTCTGTACCACGGATGGGGTTTTTAACTATTTCATTAGCTCAGTGGGAATGATACACAGAAACAGTTTAATTCTGTAGGATTGTAATGAGTCACAATGCTCAAAGGAGCAAATTCCAAGATACTAGAACAAATTTGGACACCGCCAGCCTCCTCACAGCACAGGCTTCAGCTAAGATCACTCTGACTAAAATATGCAGCTAAGGCACAGCTGAACGTGACTCATAGGAAATAGTATGCTGACCTGAATACACACGCTGAGTACATGCTGTGGGCGGGCAGCTTAAATGCTTTGTAAAACCATTTCTTTTAGTCTTATTTTTTCCACCAGTGGTGAAAACTGAGCTTTAATAATCTGAGTTTCCCTTCTGCCCTGCAAAAGCAATAAATATGCTGTCCCCCACTCCCAACACCATGGGTTTCTCTGTTACAGATTTATGTAAAAAAGCTTCTGCCAAATCTGGTGCTGATGAGCAGAGGGAAGGATTTGCAGCTGGGAGATGTTGGAGGTGGTGTGAGGTAAGGAGGGGGTTTGGGTGAAGTGATGAGCTGCCAGGGTGGATCTGCAAGGACTGCTACAGCTGGGTGGAGGCACAGGCAGGTCCCTGCACAGACACACACGCTGCACTGGCTGCATGCTTTGTTTCAAATTATTTTTTGTGTCTGTTGTCTAAGGTGGATACAGACTGCTCAACAAAGTCACTTATCAGTGCAAAAATACAAATGCTGATAGGATTATTATGCCTATTAGTTTACAATGGAAAAAAGTTCACAATTCCTAATCCCTACTTTGAGTTAGAAAAGAGGCGTATAGTGATGAAACTTCTTTTATTCATCCTCTCAGGTCTTAAGCAGCATGAGCATTAGGCAGCCAGTGTGTTTACAGCCTCACACAGCAATTCCCACTGACTGCATTTGGGCACACTACAGGCAACGCTTACCTCTGTAAGGGGAATTGAGGGAAAAAGAGGAGCTTATGTTTTCTTGACATTAATGAGAGGGATCTGGCATTAGCTGAAAGTAATTGACAACATTAGGGCAATGATAAAGGGCTGGTCTTGTTGCCAGAAAGACAGATTAGAGGGAGAGACTATTTTTTTTTTTGCATCCACAAATTATTCCAGAGGCAAGGAAGTGCATTCTTTCTAAACCCATAGGGATATATAATGGATCTACTTAAAATTTTATATTGCTGCACAGAAACTTTCAGTCTCTGAAACAGTGAACTCATATTTTTTCCCAGTGTGGAAAAATAGGTTGGGATTGTACTGATCTATTGGAACCCATGGTCTGCAGCTGAGCTCTTGCTAAAGAAAGTGAGTCCATGTGCACATTACCATGACATACTAAGTTACTGTATGCCAGCTGAAATGTGCTAACTGGGAGAGGAGATTGCACCAATGGATGCAAAATTTTATTTTTTCAGCTTTTTTTTTTCCATTTGTGTGCTTTTGTGGTAAATACTTACAGAGGATAGCAATTTATGAAATGTAATTCCCTGGTGTAGACCTACATCAGTGGCATTTCTGCTGTGCTTAGGTATTTGATTATATTTCATTGACTGAACAATCCTAAATGTACATAGGACTGAAGGTAATTGGGTGCCTCAAGACAAGGGCAGGACTATGCAGCTGGGACTTCATCACTGTAAGTATGGAGTGAGTGTATTGCAACAGGTCTGCCTGAACTACTTGAATGGATACTTCAATTTAGAAAATACTTGTATCTATGGAATCTAACTGTGTAGCTCATCTAAAGACATCATGTTCATAACTATTTCTTACAAATAGGAGTGAGGCATTTATACAGCTTTGGAATATAACATGCTTTGCTCTTAGCTCAGCTTTGAACTTTTGAATCACCAAAAAATATGTGACTAATTTTAGAACACAGACACCAAATGAAAAACAGCGAGTCACTGGGATGAGATGGTATTTACCTCAGCGTTTCAGAGGAATGTGGGGATAAAACAGCTCAGCTGCTAGGTGTGGTGTAGAGACTCTCTTGCAGAACTCCTTGGTTTCTGCCATTTTTTAATGAATTAAATAGGTTGCTGATTTTTAAGGGGACTAGGGAAAATCTGTTGTAAAACATCTGTACTGAGCAGATCTGTTGAATGAGTAAAGAGTATAATCTATGGAAGTAAGAATGAATATCATGATTGGAGTATGTCACTCCACATCTTTTTAGTGGAAATGTGTGTCTCCTATTGGTATTCTTTGCATGTAGCTGCAGCAGATGTGGTTGACAGTACCCACATAGATTTCCAAGTAGATAGAATAGAATAGAATAGAATAGAATAGTTGGAGGGGACTTACAAGGAACATCTTGCCCTGCAGCCTGACCACTTCAGGGTGACCAAAAGTTAAAGCACGTTGTTAAGGTCATTGTGCAAATGCCTCTTAAACATTGATGTCTTGGGGCATCCACTACCTCTCCAGGAAGCCTGTTCCAGCTCTGACCACCCTCTCAGTGAAGAAATGCTTCTTAATGTCTCTAAAACAAGTCTAAACCTCCCCTGACAATACAGCTTTGAACCATTCTCACACATGCTGCCACTGGATACCAGGCGGAAGAAATCAGCACCTCTCTTTGTGGAGTTCCCCCAAGTTTCCTTTACAAGCCTAGGCATCCAAGGACAAGAAGGAGGGCAAAAAAGTAAATAGTTGTATAGGTAACAGAGGGTTAAAGTTGTAAATTTTCCCAGGGAAGAGAGATCCAGAATGCTTTGTGGCAAAACCTGTGGAATTCAAAATACGAATTTATGAATTAATTTATGTATAATGTTCTGTAAAAGTGGGTGAACATAGACTGTTGAGAAACTTGTATTGATGATACTAAATTCTTCAGAGTAGTAAATTTGAAAGCTGATTGTGCAGAACTGCAGAAAAATATTGCACGGCTAGGGATTGGGCAGTAAAATAGGAAAAAAAGAAAATTTAATCTAAAATGGGACATACTGGAAATCAACAATCCTGACTTCATACATAAGAATGATGGACTAACCTGGCCATTAGCATTCACCAATCTATGGAGGTTGCTGAGTGCATGGAAATCACCTCAGGCTCTGAAAGTCCCTGAGCTGCAGATTGGTGCAGGCTGGAGGAGCATTCAGGGTAAGTAGTTTATTCACCTTCCTGTTAGACACCACTTTAGGTGTCTGGTTCTGGCTGCTGTTGAAGACAGAATTTAGCATCTGACCATCAGTCAGAGACAGGACTGCTGCTATTTCTATTTTCTTATGCTTTAAAAAAATCCCCCTCTTTATTGTATTTACTGTCTGAGCCACTGAGAAATACTTCTCACTTTGGGGAGAATTCAGAGGAAACAGAAAAAAATTATATTCAAATGTATTGGCCAAATCCAAAACATTTAACAGGGTTTCTTTGTGTGTCTGGAGAAAAAGAAATGAGATATTGAACCTGTGATACTTAGGAAAGTACCACTGTTCTGAAAAAGTTCATGTATCCTTAGGTCAAGGTACATGAAACTGAGTTATGGGTTTTTTATACTCCAGTCGTGGCAATGGAAAGATTTATTTGTAATTTAAATCATCCATCATAATGCTTGCTCATATTTTTCTCTTTTTAGAGTATAATCATATAAAAATATATATTCAGTCTTAGTGGTTTTGGGGGAAAAGATATTTTAAGGGGAAATACCATTCTGTATCTCAGATGCAATAAAAGAAAAGGGGTTTTGTCGGCTATTATTTCTTGTTTTGATGTCAGACAACACAGTTAAAATGAAAAAAAAGGAAATTTTAAAACCTGCATACTGCTTAACACCCAGGAATTTCTGGGTATGCAAATGAGAAAACCTATATGAAAATATCACCAGAAAGTGCTTTGATAATATTTGCTAAAAATGTATGTGCATTTAAATCCTTGTAGAGAGAAGATCATACAATCATAGCATTGTATAGGCTGCAAGGGTATTTTGGAGATTGTATGATTCATACTCCCCACTAAAAGAGGGTGACATTAAAAACTAAGACTCGGTTGCTCATGGCCTTGTCCAGATGAGTTTTGAATATTTCCAAGGCTGGTGATCCCTTGAGCTTTTTGGACACTGGTTCCAGCGTCTGACCACTCTCATGGAGAATTGCTCTCCATATCCCTTTAACTTGTGCCCATTTCTTCTTGCTCTTTTGCTGTTAACCCGTGATAAGAGCTTGGTTCTGTCTGCTGTGGAGCCATCAGCTGTGGCAATGAGCACATCCCTTCTGAGCCCTCCCTTCCCAGCCTGAACAGCTCCAGCTTCTCCAGCCTCCCCCCAAATGTCCTGTGGCTTGGTCCTCAGCCCATCATGGTGGTCTTACCTCCATTGGACTGGACTGAGGCTGCTTCTTCCACTGCAAACTACACCCCTCTCCTCCACCCCACCTACAACCCCCTGGACACAAAAATCTCAGCTGAAATAGGAGATTCATGCAAAATTTACTGAGCACCAGCCTGGAGTAGTAAGCTCTGAAATGTTTGACCTCTCTGCCTTGATGTGCAATTTTTGGCACTTATGTACTTGTTGAGAGATGGTCATAGGTCATATTTGTGAATATAGTTTAAACCCAAAAAAATGTGAATATTATGCAAAGATCATCTGCTCACTCAAAGCTAATAGCCAGGAAACATGAATAGGTGTGATATATCTTCAAATCAGTTCAATGTCCACATGGCCACCTTTTCAGAGTGGCCAGTGGTGTTTTAGGGTTGCAAAAAGGAAATGGCTTCTAAGCCCCTTTGTAAAATGTGTCCTCTTTCACACCCTATGTTGGGAGACAATCTTGTTTTAACCTCAAAATCTAGAAACTAATGAGGATTCTCTTTGAACATTTATTTCTCAATTTCCTTTTATTGCTGTTTACTTGTGTGATAAAATTGTTTGAAAAATCAGCCCTGGGCTTACTGAGGTGCTTAAACATATGCCTAATGGAGAGAGTATCCCAATGAAGCTGTCTAGTTAAATCCACTTAAAGTCGGGAATGTGTTTGTACTGTGGGAAGAACTGGTCTTCATCCTTCATATTTAACGAGAATAGGGATGTGTGCAGAAAAGACAGCCCTTTGCTTTTAGAATATTTGGGCCTTTTGTCCCTTGATATAGCCATTTCCTCAGTCTTAGCAGGATATTCCCTTCCAGGAGTGAAGTGTGGAATATTTTTGCCCTAACATTCAAGCAAGATTTCTTGTTTTAAATGCCACTTAATTTGTCAACTTTATTGCAGAATGGGGAAATGATGCTGAATGCAGCTGTCACCTTCAGTGCTTGGCCTTGGCATGTTTTCCAGCAAGAATGAGTTTTATAGCTTGTCTACCCTCCAGCCCTGAGTTATCTGGAACTGCTTTTTACCATTATAGCTGCTCAGCTGCAATTAAGAGGGCATCTGAGTATTTGGGAATTCCTTGGACCATTAGTTTGAGCAACTCTAATTACACTAGGAAAGTTTTTGTTTTGTTGTTGTTTTTTTTTCCTTTTCTTTTTTTTTTTTGTTTTGTTAATATTCTGTCCTTTTAATTGCCTAGAAGCAGTTTATTTGAGAGGAAATTATCTGTTTCGTAGGGAAATGTGCAGTTTTGTAAACCCGGTATTTCTGGGACACAACTGTAGCTTTTACCTAGAGCTGGACATAATCCATCAGCTTTGTGTCAGTAGACCATTTGTGAGAATTTCCACCATTTCATACAACTCCTAATGTTTCTCTGTTGCTGTGAGTTTTTTATTTAAAGTTACTACAAAATGCTTGTATTTGCATCAAAATACAGGCAAATGGACACACATCCACAAAGCCAAGGATTCCACCTCTCCTCACCAATCCAAGGCTATATGAGTAAGAGGAAGTTCCTGCTGTTCAGGAAAGACCATTCTGCTTTTGATATTTGTTGCATGTTTTTTTATATACTTCCAAGCTGTTTCTGTCCAAAGGAAAGATTTTTGCTTTGATTTTGATGACTCTAAAGAGTTTCTAAGCCTCCAAAAGACTACTTAGAGGAGCCTTCCCATTGACATCAAATAGCTTTAGATCCAGGGATGCTCATTCTGAAGACACCAAAACCCATTCTGATTTTTTTTTCAAGCTCTGCACTGTAGTATTGATGTTTGCAACTTATCTGCTCTTTCCAAGATGTTTTTCCTCAGTTTAATGTAGAATTACTAATTTCTTAAGCTATAATATGTATAATAAAAAAAATATATAAAATTGATACTCTAGAATTGCTTGTGGGAACCTTTTATCTTGATGTGCTTAGTAGCTCTAAGTATTGTCAATAAGGTTTCTAGTAGATAATTATACTGAGACTGTTTAGCATGCATTTGAATACTATTTATTAGAAGTTCTGAGTCTTAAAATCACAGGTTTTTGTTAGAAGTCATTACCCTTTTAGTAGAATGGTTTTCCCTGACAGTAGAATTCCCTGCAAGTCCTGAGTAATTTGTCACCATTTCAGTGATAATAAAATTTGCAAAAGCAGTTCATTCTGTGCTTTCTTAATGCACAGCTGTCAGCCAGATATCATCTGGACAAAGTGTTAAATAAGAAAAGAAGAAAACAAACTTTGACAGCAAAAGCAAGCTGCTTCTGCTTATCAGACTGGTGGCAGCAGGGCACTCTGCATTCTCAGCCACTGCACTGTTACTGTGGTTTTCTGCCACACCAGTAGAAAACACTGCTGGATTTTGGAGAAGGAAGATAAACATGCTTCTCACTGTACCTGGGGCAGCTTTTCATAAGTCCTGTTCTTGGTCTGTCCTCCATGTCATCTAACCTCTGTAGCAGTGCACAGGTGAAGAGGAGAGTTTCTAGCTTGAAACTGGACTGCAGTGATTTAAGAGTTTGTGTGTTGTGTTCCAGGGGCTGCAAAGTCAACAGCTTTCCTGGTGAACAGAATGATCTCACAAAAGGAGAGTTCTGCTCTGCCATCTGCAGAGTGAATGTCCAAAATAGTTCTGGGTTTTACTGAGTTCCATGTGTCTGGACAGTCAGCTGAGGCTGATGACACAGCAAGAACAAGGAAGAATCCTCCAAAGAGGATCTCTGCTTTCACGACAGGGACAGCCCTAGTGCTTAGGAGTGACAGAGGATGTGAAAGGCAGGCAGCAGTCAGTCAGTGTGTTTGCCCCACAATGGTGTCCTGTGTCAGGGAAACTCATGTCATGGACATATCCATGATGGAAAAGATGGGAGCTGGCTCTCCTTTGCACTGATGGGCAAGTCAGGAGTCAGAAGGAAAGCTGGCATATTGCATCTCAGTGACAGGTCAGCTGGACTTGCTCCCTGCAGGAGAAAGCCTGCATTGCTTAGTTTTTGAAACGTGAGGAAAAAGTCCCAAGAAGTTGTGTTGGCAAAGAGAACCCAAAATACACCTTCTTTTCTAGATCAGGGAGCTCATGGCTGCCTGTGAAATGGTGTACCATAAGCAGAGGATGACCTGGATATACCCTTGGTTCAGCTATTGGCATCTCATGGGCTGCACCACTATGGGACCACCTGACATCCTGGACATTAGAATCACCCTAACCTTCATGGTGTGTGCTGCTGCCCACCTACTTTAACCCCCTCTCAAAGCATTGAGTGTCAAAATTCAAATAAAACCAGGTCTTTGCTTGGAAAAGAATTAGTTTTTTACCTTTCAGGTATTTCATACTGCTGAAACTTAACAATTGCAAAGCTATATGTATAATCAAACAGGCATTTGAGGAGCCACTTCATGTATTTCCATCATCTGTTTTAGGATAAAATTAATTGCCCTCTGGAAGGCACCCCTCTCTCTTTGTTGACTTTGCAGGGACAAAACCTGCTGAGTATAGACCAGATTCCTAGACAGCTTTGTGTGATGGATCTTGCCCTCAGTGTACTGGCTCTCAGTTGGAAGAAAATGGTGATAGAACAGGCAGGAGCTGGAAAACATCTAACATCTACTGAGCTTATCCATAGCCTAACACATAAAAATAATTATCCCTACAACCTTCTCCATTTGGAGGAGGACTCTCTCTTACAGAGAGCTTAGATTCTTCAATTGCTGAATGTTTTCAGCAGCAGTCAGGGTTTCTGTGCAGTGACAGGAGTACACAGCCCTCCTCAGGATTAGGCCTTTGGTGATCCCACATTGCTTCTGACAATTCAAAGCATCTCTTTAATGAACATCCAGAAAAGTTCAAAATTGATGTATAAGTAGGCAGAGCATATAAGCACAATTCCAAGAACAGGGCCTGTTGTTATGGCTGTAAACTAGCAGATAAAATGTTAATCCAAACCATGTGAGACCTATCTCACCAGAGGGGTAATTATTTTATATGTAAATGTAACAGCTTTGGATACGTAAGGAACTGCAAATTTAGTTATAGGTAAATCATGCAAGTTACAAGGATGAATTTATGGTGTGAATGCAGCCTGTGTCATGCCCAAGTCATTGCACTGGACTACTAAATGTTCATTTGTACAGCTCATGTTGTCCCTTCCATGTGTGACATTTGACAACATGTATGTTCTTCAATTCAGGCAGTGTGGAGCAGTAACACACCTCTACATAACTCAACTTCCAAATGCCATCTACAAACTGGGACAATGAAAGCAGAAGTATATTCACTTAATGGCAACTTGTCAAATAATGGGAATTTTTTAGGGGATGAAAAAGGGCCCTTTCTTTGGGAACAGGTGAACCGAATTTTTCAGCAAGCTTTTTCAATTTTTGCTCACTATAACTATAAAACTTACAACTTAATTAATTTGCAGATGGAGGAGAAATCATCTTACTTTGTTCCTTGCATTGTAGCTTGCCCTCTCCTGGGCTTAAAAAGATATAGAAGTGGTCTGTCAGTAGGAATGAGTTCTTGTGTTGTATCTAGGGCAATTTAAAAAAAAACCTCTCTGTTTCTCCTTTTCCAGCTTTAACTTAATTTTGCCTATCTTAACCAACTTAACGACACGAGTATTAATCTACAGGCAGTCTTGCTCTATCTGAGTCTGCATTTTTTTCCTGCATAGGTAAGGGAAATTGACCCCAAAATATCACAGTTTGAATCATGAGTATAGGAGAGAAACTGGATGGGGAAGAAGGCAGCAAACTTCAGAGGCACAAAAGGAAAGTCTGCTGTAGAAAGCAGAGGAACAGAACTTTTACTAAGTGTGTGATAGACATAACAAGAAGTGTATGAGTTTAGCTTGTAGGAAGATGATAAGAAAATATTTTTAAACATCGACAAAATGAAAGACTGGGATACATTGCCTGGGGATTATCTTACTTGAGATCTGTAAGTACAAATTAGAAAGGCACCTGCTAATGCTGAGATAGGTGTGGCTAACTGGACATCAGGGTCTGAGGTCCTTCAAGCCCAGTTCTTAGAGTTCTGTGATGCAGACTTTCTTCCTTGCCATAAAAACCAAATGGATAGGTCCAAATGGATGAAACTTATTGACTGACATTTCCTTTGTGTGGTACAGTGACTTATTTGGTAAAGACAATAGAAATTAGAATGAGGGAGATCTGGCATTGCAGCTGGAGCTGGCTCAGTGTGGGCTCTCAGAGCTCTAGCTGGGGCTGATTTTGATTCTTTGGCACTTTCTTGGCCCTGTGCCTGAGGGTTGGAGGATGAGGAATTACATGTTACTGTACAGGTAAGTACCATTTATCAAGCAGAGTGTTTACTGGCTATCAGTGAGCAGATCACAAAAATGTTTGGGTTTTTTTTTTAGTTGGTTTGCATGTGCATTTTCTGCAGTTTAGATTTTATATTGCTCAACCAGCAGATCTGATAGAGGAAATCTGCACAATTAAGATGATAAATTTTTCACGTCACCTGTCTTAAAGTATATAAAGTATACCTGTTCTGCTGTGAATGATTGCTACAAATGATGAATCAGCAAGGATGGGTCCATGTTTAACACTTTGGTTTGTGATTTTTGTTATAATCTCTGACATGACTGATTATAAGATGGCCTAAAGTAATTTATTGGATTAATGAATTACTTACTAATACATGAGCATGATTAATTGAGATGCCTGTTTGGATCCTACTCTGCGTAATGAAGCTTGAGCAGTGACAGGTGCAGCCTGTGGGTCTGTTTCTGTCTTCCAGGAAATGACAGGGAATCACAGAGATAATCCACACCAGCTAAGGCTGCAGGACTGTACTGAGAAATCTCTCACAGAGAAGGTAACAGACACGTCTTACTTCAGTGACCTGGAAGATTTATCCCTTCCTGCCCCATTTTTTTGCCTTTTCCTCCTTCAGCTTTTACTCTATATAAACTCAGTATTTACAGATTTATTGTCACCTCTGGAATGACAAGCCAAGGTTGGCGGTACTGACCTGCTTCTGGAAAGCTGGTGTGAAATTAGGAGTCACCTCCCTCAAAGTCAAGTGCAGAAAAAAGTAACCTTATAGTGTCTGATTGAGTTATAAATGCCCCACTGGGGTTTGTTCTTGAATGTGGGTATTTTCAAGATTGATACATCAGTGTTTTGGGTATAAACAGCACCGCTCATCTGTTCTGAGGTAAGTTAAAGCACTGACTGGCAGCAACTGAGTAGCCAAATATCAATAATATTGTGTCTGTGACACTGCTCACCCCAAGTGTGCAGAAAAGACCTGGTGGCTGGATGGACAGAGGGGATGGCAAGGCTGTGCATCCTGGAATGGCCCCCACTGCATTCCACCTTCCCAGCCCAACCTGCTGAGCCTAGGCGTTGCCACTGTGTGGGTGGCACTTGGCTGTGAATGAAAAGCCTTTGGCTAAATTGTTCCCTACATTGTTCAGATGAACCATGGAGGAGATAATCCAAGAAGGTCAACAAACTGGGCTGTATGGTAGTGAAATTGTAGGCTTGGTAGCTTCCTTCTCAGAGGGGTAATTCAGACCTGCTTTGGTTGAGGTGAATGGTTTAAAAACGTTTGAAGGAAGAATCTGGTGTCTGCTTTCCTTGTGTGGCTTCTGGGGCTGAAGAGTGGAAAAGGGGGACAAAAGGCTGCCTGGCCTAATTATTTTGCCAGTGTGGAGGATATGTGTATGGATCAGTGCTGTTTTGCTGAGGAGCCATGTTCTGATGATGAATAGAAAGCTGCTGGACTTGCTGCTCCACAGAGCAATACACCTTTTTCTACTAAATGGGACATTAACACTTGTGACACAAGAAAATGACTCTTTTCTAGTCCCTCATTACAATATCTTAACTTCAGTTTTACTTTTTAGGGTTAGCAAAGTAGCTCTGCTAGAGCTAGCTCTGAGGGGAAGGATGCCAGGAGAGCAGCTGGAAAGGCAATAGAGTGAGGCTGGTGCTCAAGCAGCAAGGCATGTTTGGGGTGTTTTTTTTCAGTAGGAAACTGGGTTTTGATTTTCATTGAGAAAACCTCTCTTCCACTGAACATCTTCTCTTAGGGGGTTTCTGGAGATCCATTTCCATGGCAGAGCCATTTTAAGCCTTCCCAAGTCTCTGATCTTGGTACTCCACTTGTAGTTTCTGCATACAGTAGTGCTTGTCTTGCCATGCTGGCAACACAGAGCCACAAATACCTGTGTCATACCTGAGCAGTGGGTCTGAAACATTATAATGTACAAACATTGTATAACATGTACAAAGCAGCTGGGAAGGCCCTTTCAGGCCAGGACCCCAGAGCTGAGCATAGTTCCCAGTGAATTACACCAGGAGTTTCTGCTCAGAATCTCCTTTCTCCTACGCTGGCTGGATCTGAAGCCACATCTCTGTAGGACTGAAAGGTCTCTCAGCTCACTTGGCCTTTGAAGGAGAAGTGTGGTGCCCTGGGATTGGAAGCAGCAGGGACAATATGCAGAGTAGTTCAGCAAGCCGCTCTCCAAATAGCCCCTGGGATTCAGCGGGATTCGCTGAGAATAACTAAGCCTGAGATGTCTGTGTGATTCACAGTAGCTTTTTGGTCTCCTGTCTAAATATCAGGACAAAAAATTCAGACTCTGCAGCTGTTAATGAAATGATCTCTTGAGAGCAGCTTTGCACGTAAGGGATGCTTATTTTGTGTGTAAAATTTGTAAGGCCATCATTAGCTTTTTTCTTGACCCTTATTCCCAGGATGGTGAAAAACAATTTCATTTGCAAATAGCAGATTTCAAGGTCTATGATTTGAAAAATCTTCTTGAAATGGTAATGCAAGCATTGTGCACTGTCTCTGTAGCCCAGGGCTTGTATGGTAGCTTCCTTATTGCATTAGCACCATTGAGTATTCTTCTCTTGTACTCATTCCCTACAAAAGAGATATTGACAGAGGGATCCCTTTGAGTCTTTGAGTTTGCTTGACTGTGGAAAAGAGTAGAGATAGGTATTTGGAGAAGAATAGTGGGAATAATTGTTTTTTCTATTGGTGCAATGTATTGAACAACAGACTTTTTTCACCCTGAGCCTTGTGAAATAGACATTGTGTAAACTTTTGGGCTGAACAAAAGATTCAGTTAGTCAGATAAAACAAACTCAAAGGGTGTAATCAGAACAAAAATGAGCAGAAAATGATAAACAGAGGTGTGCAGTGGAGTAGGAAGACACTCCTGCTCCATGAACCACGTGGCCAACTCTGTTTGCGGGGGCTTGTATGTCCCCTGAAAAGGATATGTGGCTGAGTGTAATCACTTATTCTGTGTATGTGACCAAAGGACTTGGTCAAAAAAAGTTCAAAGTCCCAACATGTTTCAGTTTAAATAAAACACTGTGTTGTGTTATTAAGACTTTTAAATGCCTACAGTAAAACAAACATCATTTTGAACACATGTATTTTGTTATTTTAACATTTATGATTTGAATGTTTTGCTTATTGAACCATTAATGACATGACATTTCACAAAATGATATTCCATATGATATTTCATAGTTTTGCCAAGCTAAAGCATAGATGAAATTTATGGGATGGATTTCAGGAAAGTACATGGGAGAGAATATGGAGAAGGAGAAAAGGAAAAAAAATGTTTGGGGACAGATAGTTCTGTAAGCTGAAAGATCTGTCCATGAAATATTGCTGGGCCTAGGTTTTGAAGGCTGCATTGACAAGAAGCAGCCATTCTTGGATTTCTAGTAGGAAGCTGTTGGATGAGGAGTATGGAATTAGTCTGAGTGAAGAGTGAAAGTTCTGGATAATGTTTCTGAAGAACAGTTGTGATAGGAATCGGGCTGTCCTGGGACAACCTCAAAATGCCCTGCACATCAGAAGTTCTGAGAAATTTGCGTTTCAGAAACCAGGTGTTTCTAAAATGAGTGAAATTCAGTCATGCTGCCAGCTGCTCAGAGCAGATGACATCCTTGTCAGCTGTGTTTCTGTCTGGAACTCTAGTTAGAAGTTCTCTTCTGGGCTCTGGGTCTCCTGAACCCACAGCAAGAAGCCTGGAATGCTGACCTGGCTCATTACTCCTGAGCTGGAGACCCTGGAAAGCATCACATCTTTTCTCCTGTGGCAGCTCACCTCTGCAGTGTCTCTCAAGTTCTTTAATGGGAACCTGACTTGCATTTGCCAGAAGTCCATCATCCTAAGATATAGCAGTCCAAGTCATTGGCCCAGCAGCATGGCATTTGCATTCTGAGTGCTCTGTAGAGCAGAGTCCTTGCATGTGGTACATTACCAGCTTCTGAAGGGCACTCAGTGCTAAATGGCCAGGCAAGAGATTTGTGTGAGACAAAACCTTCTCATATCTACTGCTTGGTCATGAAAAAAAACACTTAAATGCACAAATTAAAAGATACAAATTATGTTTTCTGGTGCTTGTTTCTGCTGCATTTCTCAAAATGTGGCATGGGTTCAAAGCATGTCCGGCACTGTGGTTTGGAGTAGCACTTGGTGGATCCTCATACCACTGAAACAGCTGATAAACTGCAGAAAAGCCACTGAAACATGGGACTTGACCTACCTTAGCTAAAGTCAGCAAAAATGGCAAGAGAGAGGGAGACCTGAGACTCCTCCAAAGGTGACTCCAAAGTTCCTCTGCTCTCCTGGGACTTTTCTCAGCATTGTGCTTTTTCCAAGCTCTGAAGTGCAGCTATGCTTTAAAAGCCGAACAGAGCCAGAGGCATTTTTTCCCCTTGCTTTCATTGATTTTTCTTGACATGCTGATGTTGCTTTGCAGACTGAAGTGCTCTGTTGTGGCCTGTGTCAGAAGCAGGAGGGAGAGCCAGTGTCAGCCACAGCATCTGGACCAACTGTTCGAGAATCAAATTCACTTTTAATTCATGAGTTAACCTGCTGTGTGGGAAATTGGGATATATTGCTACTGATGGTTGCAGGTTACACACCACAGAGTAATGACATGGGTAAGCTATGAAATAGCTTTCTGTATGACCAAATACTGTTAAAGATCATAAAACCTAACAAAAACCAGGGTGCTCAGGCTTGCAGTCAGATTTCTCATTTTGGCCATGCCTACCCCCTGTGATGTTAAGAAGCCTGCCAGTTTTCTGAGCAGCAAAATGTTTCCTCCTCTCTCCCCGTTTTACTCTGGATATGTGATGTGTAACAGGGTGGGTTGCAGGTGCCTCTCAGCTCAAGCTCTGCCCTGCAGGGAGGTTCCATCACAGACCTCCTCACTGCCTAAGGGAAGCCCGTTCCCTGCAGGCCAGGGGAGGATACCTGACTGAGGTAGTGAACAAGGTTCATCTGTCATCTGCACTGTGGCATCTGTTCACAGAGCTCAGGACACCTGACTGAGAGAAATCCAAGACCAGATCTGCCAGTCCTGTCAGTCTCACAAGCCTCTGTGTCTTCTCAGAGCTTCATGGGAACCCTGTTGTTGAAAAAGGAGCATTTCACCACAGTGCCTGATTGTGCTGCATAATGACAGTATCCTATGCTGCAGGGAACTCCCTTCTTTCTAAATTTCTGTGAAGTGACTCAAGGAACTAAAAAGGCTATATTGCAATCAGCTGGGGAATCGTTGCCATCTGATAGCTCTGTAGCATCTGCACTGATTTTCTGTAGGACACTTGATCTCTGCAGGCAATCATGGAAAGAGACCTGGAGGAGAGGAAATAACCTCAGCAGTAGTGGTAGCTTTCTGTGAGGACAGGTAAAACCCAAATATGAAGAGTTAGGAGGAGGGGGGAGCTACCCCTTCCCTCCCTGGGCATGCCATGTTTCAGGGGTGGGATGTGGTCCCTCAGCCAAGGGATGGTGCACACCTGGCTGCATTGGTTGAAAATCTGCAGCAGAATAACACAGAGCATCCCTGAGAGCTGGCTCTCCGGCTGCCCACGCTGCCTAAACAACAGCACGTCCTCTGACTGGTTTGGCCCGTGCCCATTAGTGCTCTCTGAGATGCTGCCCAGTCAGTTTGTGAAACAGCTGGTAGCAGCAGCCATGTCCAAAAGCAGCAGGACTGTGATTGCACCAAGTTTGTCTCTCTGCACTTTAAGCAGGCCTCCTCTGCTATTCTGGCAGGCTTTGCACCTTCAGGCACCCCACCATGCCCCCACACCATCCTTCAGACATGCAGCGAGTTTTGTCTTCATGCCATAGCAGAGGCACTCTGATTTCACACCAAACTTTACACCCACAGGTTATGCACCAGATTCTCTGTGTTCTCAGTGAACTTATCTGGTCTTAATTCTTCTCATCTGAGTAAATCTGAATCTCCTCTGTTTCCAAAGTCATGATGGTCCAACACTTGCTCTTTACAGACCTATACTTAAAGACTGGGAAAAGTGGAGCACATTTGAATTTGTGAATGGGAGTCCTCTCATGCTTGAGTCTTTTTATTCTAGGAAGTTTTCACTCCAGCTTTACAAGGGCAAACTAAACTTTTTCCACTGCCAGTGTCAAGTAATTACAACACCCTTTAGTGAATCTATAACCTGGGCAAAAAAAAAAAAAAGATAAAACTTTAGCTATTGGATAATTCATGGCATCCTTGCAGTAGTTCTTCTCAATTTGTACATAATACTTTTCTCAAATTTATACTGAAGATTTTCTTGGGGTCTTCTTTATGGCACTATTTTGGATAATGTAAGATGCTATTAGTAAGTAAAACGCCACTGCAGAACATGAACACAGCTCATAAAATGATGATGAGTTTTTGTAGCTGCTTCTTTTAGAGGGGTGTTTGTTGTGCTCTGAACTCCTCACCAAGTGCACAGGAACTCAGAACCACAAAGCATCTTCTTGAGTGCAGTTTCTTCACATTTTGCTTCATCTTTACCATCTTCGTTTCCAATTGCCATAATTTTTGGCTTACAGGCAATGCAGGAGAAGGGGGATTTCTCTCAATAGTCAGCCATCATGTTTACTTGTGACAATTCTGTCCTCTCTGACTGCCAGTGCTGCCAGGACTTTGTCTGAGAACTACTGCTGCGTTCTGCTGGCTGTCCCTGCAAGGTACCTGTCCTTCCATGGGCACAGCAGCAGACATTGGGGTTCAGGGTGGCTCCCTCCCTGCTGGATCCAAAGGACCAATTCAACATCTGACTAATTAATTTCCTTTCGTGATGAGACATACTTTGACTTGCAAGTATAATTTATTGAGAAGGGATGGATGAATATTAGCCTGGGACATATTTTGCTTAAGGTCTGTAAACAGCAAGAAGAGTTTTGCTTTTGAATTTCTGTTCTTTAAGAAGAATTCACAGGATAGATTCTGCGTGGCAGCCCACAGGTGTCATCCTCTGCATCCAAAGAACAGCTTGTTTTTGGAAGGTGTAGTTATGAGAACAAGTAAATCAGTTCAAAATGCACCTATTGCTTCAGTGATTATTTGCAGCACTGGAAGGACACCTTGCAGCTTCTCCAGCCAAAGTGTGCTGCCCAAGGTAGGGAGCTCAACTTGTTACCAGCTCCTCCTTCATTTGAAGTTATCAGACTGACCTTTTCATCACCTTTACTAGCAGACATTTGGCTGCTCGCTGCTGAGTCAGAAGCTGCTGTCTCAGCTGAGAATACCCTGCTTTGTGAGTCATGCACTGTCTCTACGGGCAAACTGTTTAAAGGGCATGGCTGAATGTTGGCTGTTTCTGTGCTCTTTGAGCATCATGCTGCCAAATGGACTGAAAGGTGTCCGGAAATGTTGCATGACATATAATTATTTTTCTGAATATCCTTCTAAAGCTGCTCTGGCTCTCTGTATTGATTAGCATTACTCTGTGATTCCAATACATATATGGGGTTGAGGAAATGGTGGGCAAGTCCTCCTTCCCAGCGGATCTTGTGATGGATACACTGATGTGTCAGGCAGTGAGTCATCACAAATTTGCTTGATTTTGTTAGGTTAGCCTTCATTTCTCTAACCCCTCCAAGTGGCCATAGCTCCTTCCTTGAGTGGCTGACTTCAGAGAAATGTCAAGATCCACAAATAAGCATCGCACAGAAGTAATGCCTGCCTGTTCCATGTGTTAACTTCTAAGCTCTGCTGCTCATTAGTAGTCAAAATGCAATAGCATTCAGTAATGGGAAAGGTCACATCTCTGTCAAATTGTTTGTGGAAACTTTTATATCTAGAAATATATACCTGTGTGTAAAACGTATATGCAAGTATACACACATGCATTTACATATGTATGTCTGTATATATGTGTTTGGGTGCATAATCTTAAACATTTATGACCAAGATGGATGTTATAGCTACCAAGCTGAACTCAGAAATATTTTGGAAAGTCTGATGAAGCAAATAATTTATAAACCCATGATGTAACTTCCCAAAACTATGTAGAAAAAGCAGTGAAGAATTTTATCATCAAATGAACACAGGGGTTTCTTGGGCTTAGCTACTCTAGAACAAGGTGTGTTTTCTCCCATCTTGTAATTGCCAGGCATCTAATTTTTCAACACTTTATGTTTAATTATAAAAATTAGTCTTCTCTAGCCTTTGCATTCAAGCCAGGTGATCAGTCTGCTGCCAGTTACAGTGGTCTCTGTTATAGCACTACACTTGACAAATGCAATAGCTAAAATGCTTTGTGTTTCTGCTAAGAAATACTGGCTCTCACTTCAGGCTGTGATTTGCTGAATCAGATATCACAGGAATCCAGTCATGAATCTGGCTATGAATTCCCCTCTAGTTTGGTAAAGTTTTCAAGTCTGGGTTTTTGGTTTTTTTTTCCTAGAGAAGGATTATTTTTTCCAAATGCATTATAAATTGTGATGGTTCATTTCTTGTATTTCAAACAGAAATTGATAACACCTGTTGGCAACAGCAAATGTTAACTGCACAGAAAAAGCCAACTATTTTCAAAAATATAGAAAGAATTACAGTTCTTTTTAAAATGTAAAGGGTTTGTAGGAAGTCTTGCCACTGAAGACACGAGGCTTCTTTCCACAGTGGTACCTGAAAGAGGTAAGCTGTACCTTCTTCTAAGCTTATTTGGGATCTAACTGGTTCTTTCTATTCCATCAAACATTGCTGGTAACCCTTGCCTTTGTATGAAATAAACTCCTTTCTCCTACAGCAGAAGCACTAGAAAATAGCAATGTGTTGTTTAACTACACATCAAAATCTGCTAAAATGGATGTTTTTCCCTGCTGGTGAGGGGAACTGGCTGTAAGCCAGGTGCAGCTCCTTGTAAATTGTGATCAATCACCTTTCAACCTTCTCATGGATGAACTGAACAGATAAAGATGCCTTTCACTGCAGGGAATGTACTTGCTTTGTTTTTAGGTCCAGTGAGGTGCCTTGGACATACATGGTGGATCTGCACACTATTCCTGGATCCTTGGTGTTTTCAGAACGCCAGTTCTGGAGTAAGGGTCAGGTGCTTGCATGACCCCTTTGTACCTGAGGAACCCAGCCCCAGAGCACAGGGCCTGTGATTCCTCAGAACAATGGTTTAGATCCATTCAGATCTGGAATGTGCAATCCCATGGAGGTGGAGACAGACACTTTTCCCCTCTGCTATGTAGGAATTAAGAATATTTCACTTTTTTCCCCTTAGAACAGCTTCTCATGGACAATTTATAAAAATTTAGTTCCATTTCAGAAGAGAAGATATCTTCCAGGTGCTGGTTTTGGTGGATTCGCATAAATATTTTCTCTACAGCAGTCTTTGCTTATGGGCAGGAGAAATCGTCTTAAAGTCTTTCAGGACAGTGGAATACTATTAAGATCCTTAAAATGCTCTTCAAAAATATGTATGATGTGGACCAGCATAATTATGAGTAACTGGTGAAAATGGGAGTATCAATCCTTTTCACACTCATTTATGAAGTAATTAAATGCCCTCAGGCAGACACCATCAACAAAAAGATGCAAGTTACCTTTGTTTTTGACTGACAGGTATTTGGGTGGGGCAATAGCCTCTCCTGCGGTTTGATGACTGTGAATTTAGTTGAAAAGAGCTAAATGATAATTTTGTCTAATACATTTTAACTAAAACAGATTTGAATCATACTACAGGCCTGGATGGTGGCACTGTGTATGGGTTTGCACTGTTCTTCACTTGGCTTTCCCACAGTGGCCTGGAAGAACAAAGATGCTCTTCAGGCTTCAGCCAGCATGTGCCTATCCTGGGCTATGCATGGCCATGTCAGGCTGCATTTTTACTGATGTTTTCACCTGAGCTCAGTAGTTCCAAGGTGGAGGCATATGGCTGCAGAATACCCCACATTTGTGATGAGCACATAACATGTCTCATGCAGAAAACAAACAATTTTGTAGTTGTCTCCTGGGTGAGTTCCAGTAGTGGGCAGGGTTATGCACTGATATTAGCACTTCTTTGACTCTTGGGAGGCATAAATACACAAATGCTATATTACCAGTTTCATTCACTGATTATGCAAATTATGTCCCAGTTAGTTTACATTTTGCAAGTAATTTGCACAGATCAATGAACATCAGGTGATAAACCCATGTGCTTTAGTGCAGGTAGAAAACTGTCAGCCTCGCTGAATGCCTTTATACAGCTGAGTTGCTTCCAGGTTTAGCTGCTTGCTGTGCCCCAATCTCAATGGCTGCTGTGCTTTGAGCAAGCCAGGTTGTGCTTATCCATCCCTTCCCTCCTTGCATCTTGGCCTTTCCCATTTATTGGCCTGTGCCAAGTGTCTTGATGAAAATAGAAATGAGATGCATGGATTTAGGCTGATAAAATTAGTTTGATGTTAGGGCTCTAAACATACGCTATTTGGATAGCAGTGAGATTTAAATCAGAGATTTGTAATTGTTAAGCTAGTTAACTTATTGATGTTTAGATGTAAGAGGTGCTTAGTCTACTTGTAAATACTTGAGTTTAAGGTTTCTGTTTTGTTTTGTTTTTAGCTGAGGTATCCAGCCTTCCAGTAAGTCCTACTTAAAAGTGGATTATATCTATTTTGAAGACCAGGAAGAAGTTACCCAAAGACAGGTTGACCTATTACTTGCAGTACTGGTGAGTTTCCAGAGGACTTTTAAAAGAGCATTTGATATTGGTCTGATTTCTCTTGATTTGTCAAGCAGGCTATGGGTGAAGTGTTGATTTTATACAGCAGAGCTGGATACTTTTGCTCTGAAAGTCATTGTGACAGTGAGTGTTAGACTCGAGCTGCCATGATGAAGCCCCGGCTTCTGTTTCCAGGCAGGTGTGAAAAGCCCTCTGGTAATGCTTGCAAATTGCAAAATGTCAAAAGCTGCCGGGGGAAGAGGCAAATACTAATGTCCTGTTCTCCTGACTGCCAATTTGGTACCTAAGCCAAATGGTTTTCATTCCCTTGTCAGTGCCTGAGATTGTGTCTGAGCCCTGCAGAGAGGTGACATGCCTGTCAAATGCACAAATCATGCAAAGTGGGTGAAGTCTGACAGGCCTGCACCATTAGAGGACCAGGAGACCAGGAGCTGATCATGTCACTTCCAAATTCACCCTGGGGTAAGGGAGGAGTGACCTGTGGGGATGTTTGACCAGAGCCCTTCTGTAGTTTTTTAACATCATATCTTAGTGTCAGAGTGCTGTTCATGGCTGTTTCTTGAAAATCCCCTTGGCTCTCCTTTACATGTGGTAAGTGGAAACCAAATGAACAGGCTGTGCTTCTTTTGTCAGATTTTGGCTGAATTGGTTTTTGTGTTGACTGCTAACCAGCCATGCCAAAACAGTAGATTTTGTGTGCTGCAATGGAATAGCTGGGTTGTTTGGGTCCATGTGTAGAGTTGCTAAACTTATTTTGGTCTACTTATATAGAAAAATGTTTTCCTTGGATAAACAAGTACCTAAATGGCACTGTGAAGTCCATAATGAACAAAAGCAAGGATTTAGGATACCATAGTATCACAGAATGGTTTGGGTTGGAAGGGATCTTAAAGATGTTCTTGTTCCTGCTGTGGGCAGGGACACCTTCCCCTAGACCAGGTTGTTCAGAGCCCCATCCAACTTGGCCTTGAACACTTCCAGGGATGGGGCATCCACAGCTTCTCTGGGCAACCTGTGCCAGCGCCTCACCACTCTCACATGAAAGAATTTCTTGCTAGTATCTAATCTAAACCTACTCTCTCAATCTAAAGCCATTCCCCCCCGTATCTTCCTCATGAATATTTTCACAACTTGCCTCTTTGCCCCTGCTCTCTGTGGCATGTCAAGCTTTCTGTTTTGTTCAGATCCACTAAATAGTTTGAAGATTAGAAGTCTGAATTTATGCTGGAGGAGTTGTGTGGTGGAGACCCAACTGAATAATATAGGTATGTGGGCTACTAAAATTTGTTCCTGGACATCCTGGACAAAGGTGGATGATGGCACTGCAGTATCATCTCAAGGGGAGAAGTGTTGCCCTGAAAAGGCTGACTGCAAAAGTTCAAAGTGCTTCCTCTGCCTTGCTCTGCAGCATGCAGTGGGGCATTGCTGTCAGCTCAGGGCAGGCCCCTCACTGCTCTCATGGGCAGCTTTCTGCCCATCCCATGTAGCCCTTGCTAGCTCCACACAGAGGGAAAATTCATATGTGGTTCTTTCTGCCTTCCATGTCCCTATAAGTGTGTGTGCAGTGCCTCCTCCGGGCTCAGGGAGGTTCTGCATGGCACATGGCAGTGTCTCAGCTCTGAAGCCCTGTTATTGTCACAGTCCCTCTGGCCTGAATGCCAGTAGGGTGTCTTGTTTAATGCAGCTGAAATGCTGAGTGGTTCAGGAGCTGTTGTGTGCATCTTTGCCCTCTGCTGCCTGTTATGTTTGGCATCTTTTTTTTTTCTTTTGTTGTTGTTTTGAAGCTCAGTCTCATGAATGGCTCTAAAAGTAAGTGGCAGTAAAATCAACTGTTTTTAAATCCTTTTGGGTAATCATGTAAAAGAAAGGAGATGGCATTGACTACAACTACCAAGTTGTTGACTTGAGAGTAAATAAACTGCCAGTGATTGAGGAGGAAATTAGTCATTCCCATTTCAAACCTCATTTATTTCTTACCCCTTTCATGCTGGTGACCAAGAACCAATTGGTTAAAGGCTTGGTGCTGCCACCTCTTCCCTTCTGGTGTGATGTATCCACATAGTTCTCACCCTGAACTGCTCTGGCAGAACTAGGACCAGGTTTATTCCTCATCCTCTCTTCTTTACCCTATTGCTCCTAAAATGCTTTCAGGCCTTCATGAGTCATTGTGGAGAAGGACACACATTTACATTGTTGCGAGGTGAGAGATAAAAAGAAAGGAAGGTAAAAATCTTTCCAAACTGTCTGTAGCTGGATCTGACAGTGACAGCCAGCGACACAGAGTAGAGGAGTATTTTGGTCAGCTGAACCATTTTTCTGTGAATCACCTTCCTTTTTTCATTCAATGCCATTCTGCTCCAAGAAGCCATCAACAAACTCAATAACTCAACAAAAACAAACCATATATCTGCTTGAGAACAGACCATTAAGTCTGTAGCATCCCACTTGTGAGCTGTATAGCTATGGATTGGTTCCATGTAGTTAGGGATCCTGCCAAAGGCTTTTCAGAAGTGACTAACGGTTCTGTGAGCATCAGTTTCTGGCACCTGCACACCCACCTCCTGAAAGTCTCATCCATTATACATGCTGCTACAGAGCAGGCAGCCCAGTCCTGCCTCGTCAGGGCACTGCTCTGGTTTCCAGGGGGAACAGATTAAGCTTTTATGCTTCTCCCTCCTTGTGTTCACTGAGACTGTGCCATAAATAGTGTCACCCTAATGTGCAAACCTCCAGAATTTGTTTGGGTATCTCCATAGTCTTTATGGTAAATTAAGTGTTAGGATTGTCTAAAATTAAAGTAGACTTTCTGGTTTTTTGGGTTTTGTTTTTTTTTTTTGNTTTGTTTTTTTTTTTTTTTTTTTTGAGCAAAACTGGCAAAATTTTTTCTTGATGACATTTGATTTAAAAAATATCCCTTCAATTGAGTTGTTTGATATACACTTATCTGCATTTTTTTACCTAAACCTAGCCATTAGGAATAAAGCAGAGTGGGTTGGAGTAGCTCATCCCTCTCACCAGCAAGCTCATCCCTCTCACCAGCTCATCCCTCTCACCAGCAAGCCAATGTTGTTTTGTACAGCTCTTTTTCTAAACACCAGCACTGCTGGCACAGTTGGGAAATCCACTGCTGTGTTCAGCAGAGCCAGGAACTTCCCTCAGGTGCTCTGAACCCAATCCTGCAGATGCAGACTGAAAGAAGACAAGAGTCTGTCCCAGCTGGGCTGCTCTGATGCTGCTGCTGTGGACAGGGCCTGTGGGTGTGCCAGGGGACCTGGTACTGGTGCTGTCACCCACATGGACACCAAACACCATGACCTACAAGCCCCAGCTCTCACATTCCCCTGCCTGGCTTACAGACACATCTTCCATCCTAGATTTTCCATGGTAGCAGTGAACTTGAGGTGCATCCTTGTTTCCTGGTCAGGTGTAGTGCAGTTTTGCTCATACTGGCAGGATGCTCTGAACCCTCTCTGCCTGATGTGAAACCCTGGAGCCTGGAAGTCAAGGTCCATTTTGCAGCAAAGTCAGTCTTGTGCTGCAAGAAGGTTGTTACATTAAGTAAAAGATCATCAGATATCTCAGAGTAGACCTCTCCAGTTAGATCTCTTACATAAATTTAATGAGGAATGGCTGGTGGTTTTACAAAGCCAACTGATAATTATCAGTTGAGCTTGACATTTCTGCTAATGGATTAATACAATTTATTGTACTGTGGAGAGGACCTTCTGTGTAGAGAAGCCAATTTCACTTTCAGTTCTATGTGAAAGATAATACCCAGCATTATATCTAGAGATATCTTAATTTAAAGTCACAGATAATTTCAAATGCAATTCAAATTCTTGCAAATCTTTGCTCTTCTGCCTAGGCAAAAATATAGTTATTTACTTAACTCCACAATTAAGCTGAAAGCATTTCTTCTCTGCAAAGGATTCACTGCCCTTCAGAGAGATAAGATTTTAGTTCTGACTATCATCAATGCTTCTTATAAACTCCCTCCAATGAAATACATTTGAAAAACACATACCTTGCACCTTTTTTTTCCTAGCTGCATATATATTCTGCATGCTCTGGTCTGGAGTTTATATCTGGTCTCTCATCTTCCTTATGGAATGGTTTGCTGATAGCTTAATTCTGAACATCCCTTCAGTATTGGGAAGAGAAGAAAATTCTTCTAAAAGATTAAAGTGTTGCCATAGAATTAATTTTTTTTGGTAATTGTTAGTAATATTAAGAAAGACTCCAAGCCTGATGGCTGTAAAACAATTTCAAGGTTCAATTTAAGCAAATTAAATATTTCAGTGGGAAGAAGGTTTTGATTGGAAGTGGATAAAAATCTGTCAGATAATTGTGGAAAAAATAGCTGTCCTATGCTCTTATTAAACTACTATCTACTTATACCAAGTGGTGAACTGCCCTTGCTGGGATCCCAAGGCTGTTGAAAAGCAAAGCCTAAGGAGTCTCAACAAAGCATTAAGAATATGGTTATTCTTAAAATAATTGAAATTAAAGCATTAATGTTTTTAAAACCTCAATTAACCTTTGATTCTCTAAGGTATCTTTACTAGATTGTTAACCCCAGGTGCATTTTTCTCTCTGTGGGCAGTTATTTTTGCATAAGTTTTCATTACCGTCATGTTCAGATGCTGTGGCTGACTTCTAAAAATATAGTTATTTCCTTCAAATTCCTGCTGGCTCACAGTCCACAAGCTTTGTTGCACAAGTTTGTGTGTAAGGACAAATTTGATTTATGATACTTCGAAGCAAAATAAGGAGTCCTTTTCTGTTCACATACTGGGTGTTATTGCCAGACTATGTCTACTAAATGGGCAGATTTACTTGACATTCCATGAAACAAGGCAACTGGGCAGAAAATGACATCTTTGAGTCTACATAAAAAAAAAGCCCACCACTTTCCTTTTCTCTTGAAATTCCTACAAAGCACATACTTGAATGAAACCTCTTGCCTGTTTGTGTATGAAGACACATCTTCTGGGCAGTCCTGGCTCCTCCTGCTCACCCTGCAAAGTTCTGTGATGAAACAGCACTGTTCTGAATGTGATGATACAGGTACACAATGTTGGCAGAAGAGCTGATCCAAAAAAATATGGCAATATAATTAAAATTAATGCTTTCATCCAGATGTGCTTGGTCAGATGTCCAAACACTCTTTATCCAAGAGAATACTTTTATTGAGAGACTTACACAGAACTATCCTGAACATCTAGCTTCCAGGACTGTAGTTTCATAATTTGAGGGTGACAGATTATAAGGGACTCAGATGTGAAGCTCAATTTTTTTTTCCCGGTAAAGAGGATTAACTAGGGGAATCAATGAATGAAAGGAATGATGGATTTGCCATCCCTTGATATCTTCATAGCCAGTCTGAGTGCCCCTCTGAATGCTAATGAGATGGGTTGGTTGGGTCTGTGGAGGGATAACTGAGTGACCCTCGGTTCTGTCTCTCAAGAACGGGCTGGGCAGAGCTGCTCCAAATGCCTCTTTTAGCCCTGAGATCCAGGAGCTAAGGCTCCCTATTGTCCCCTTTCTGGAGTGTCACTTTGCTGGCACAGTGCCACCAAAGTCTGGGTCGCAGCTGTTGGGGGCAGCCCTGGAGGCTCCTGGGACAGGGAAGGGAGATGAGCTGGGGAGGGTTGAGGTTGGAAGGGAGATGAGGGGATGTTGCTCAGCTGTGACTGGGCTGCTCCTGCCCTGCACAGGCGTGTTGGCTCTCCCTGTGTAAGAAGCTGTGTCACCTTATTTTCATTGCCCTTCCCACTGCCTCCCTTCATGCTGTCCCTATCAGTGCCTTTTGGTCTTCTCAGTGTTTTCAGTTCTCTCCTTATTCATCCCATTCTCCCAAGTGCTCCACCTTTCCCTTCCTGCACCTACCACACTCCACCCCACTCACCACTTTCACTCTCCTGTTTCTGTCTGGACTATCCGGACTGTAGATTCCCTGGGCTCCTGATACTTTGAGGGTATTAGGGAGGACTGGCTTTTAGGTTAATGCCCTAGGGATGAACAGAAATATACATTATCTGGTCTGTTTACTCCAGTGTGGAACATGTGGGGGTAAGTGCTTGAAGTAGAGGTAGATAGATCTCATTTATCTATATTAACACTTGGTTATCTGCTCATTAATCCTTGATGACATAGGTCCTGCTGTAGAAAGTGTGATTAATATAACAACAACAATAATTTGCAAAGATTTTTATTTTAGGGGGAAAAAGCAGTGAGAATCTGAAACTGATAGAAGTTATTATTCAGACAATAGGCTGAAAGTTACACTGAAATTAAAGATGTAATGAAAAGATTTTAAACTCTGTACTGCTCTGTCTTTGCTTTTTTTCTGAGGTCACAGTTTATACCTGAAGCCATCACTGTGAGAGGACTGTTTCCTCATGGCCATACACTGGCCTATTTATCTAGCAATGTGGAAGGGAACAGTTTTCAATATGATATTGCATCCTGCAAAATTTCGTTGCTGGAGCAAAAAGAGGGACCAAGAAGTATAGCATTGCAAGCTGGTGTCCAGGGCTTCTTTTGTTGTAGCAGCCTGACCATGATTTCTCCATCCATCAGGCAGAGAAAGAAAAACAGCATCACTGGAGCTCCATGATCTGGTCTCACCCCTGCCAGTCCTGGCAACAAGGGATCCTGAAGTGCTTTCTGAAGCACAGTGGTGTTTCCCTACTGCCAACTTCAGCAAGAGAAGCAGCATGGGTCACTCTGGTGTGCAGGACTTGTCAGGATGTGTGTGAACCCTTGCTGAGAAATGGGGGAAGAGAGAAAATCAGACATGCCAGCAACAGTGGCTACATTTCCTTTTCCTGCTAATGTCCCCAAACAACAGCACTATTTAAATGTTAGCTGCTCCATCAGAGTTTTTTTCAACCTTAATATTTTTCAAGCTGCAGATTAGAGCCAGAAGATTTCTATTGTTTCTGAGCTGCTTCTGAACTATAATCTAAAGCAAATGCATGTGCCTCCACTGCTTTGGCCTCTTCCTATCCCACCTCTCCCCATCTTTCCCCATCCCCTTGGGTGCCTACTGGTTGTACACCTGTGTGTTATCTCTCACTGAGGGGAGACAAGGGACTTTCTTTAGTCAGTTTGGGAAAATAATTGACTTTGGACTCCTGATTGGCACTGTGAGGATTATGTTTGCTAATCAACTTTCCCTTCCAGGAAATGAACACTGTAGAAACGATGTTTAAGTGTTATTTTTTTTAGCATCTCAAAATGTTGATTAGAGTGTGAAAGAAAAGGGATTGGAAAAAAAAAAAAAGAAAATTGCTGCCCTCACAATATATACTTTTTATCTTGTAATGTTTGCAATATGCTTTGGAAGCTGAGAGATTAATTTCCTTTTTCTAATGCTGTTTGCCAGAGTGATGCAAGCTGTGCCTATCTTTTCTCCTGTGTCTCAGTAGCACAGGTGCCAGTGTAGCCCTGGCTTCCTTAGCATTTCTCTTTTCATGCAGTATCCTTGATAATATAAACAGTGATGTCTGCAGCTCTGGAATACTCTCTAACTGTGGCAGGTAGATTGCATGTCTTTGGGAGCATGCAACTACTGCTTTCTTCTCTTGTTTGTGGTTTAAAAAAAAAAAAGTTTCTAAAAGCTCTTATCTCCAAGCAGTGTTAAATATATTTACTTCTTTAAATGGCAAAAATTTTAGAGAGGATTTGGCTCAGATTCCCAGCCAAATGCAGTTCTCTGTAGTTGTTTAAACATGTGTACCCTGTGTGGGTACAGTGATATTAACAAACACCTTAAAGTTAGTGAAACTTTCTGTGCCTAGACAGTTGTAAATTGGTTTAGATTCTCAGAAGATTTTTGATGCATCCTATTTTTAAGCCTAAATAAAATCAGGGTATATAAACTGTACAGGAAACAGGGGTACACACCAGCTAATTATAACTACCTATTTTCAGACAGACATTTGTGTCTCTGGGGTCTCTATAGTCATTGGAGATAGAAATATTATTCAAGAGATGTTTCAAAGCACTTACTTAATTTAGGCACTTTGACGGACGCATTTTCTGATTCAGGTGCAGAAACAAAACCAAAAGGTGATATGAATAGCCCTCCCCTTTTTAACTCGTGGATGCATGTCATTCAGAAGAAGGTTTTTGCCAAGTAAATTAATGACAGGAGTGCTAACAACACTGGTGGCTCCAACGAGGACCTCCTATCCCCTCTGCATGATAATTAACCTCTCCATCTCCATCCTGAACATGAGCACTGGGCTTTGCAGGGCGTTCATGAGCTGTGCTCCTTAATATGGAAACGGCAGCCTCAGACCCTGTGAGGGAAGGTGGGAGAGAAGAGTAAATGTAACCTCTCATGGGAGGCGAGGAGCACCATACGGAAGCACAGGGCAGGAGGATGGGTCTGCATAAGCTCAGCTGGTGCTCCGGGGAGAACCCTGGTTCCGAGACGTGGTGTCTGCGCCTGTCCTGCGCAAGGTTTTCCTCTAAAAAGAGCAGCAAAACGCAGCCTGAGCACACCAACTTGACCCAGAGTGCCAGACACACCCCGCCTGTGTGTCCTTGTCCCGCTCAAACCCCGCCTGTGTGTCCCTGTCCCACTCAGACAAACCCCGCCTGTGTGTCCCTGTCCCACTCAAACCCCGCCTGTGTGTCCCTGTCCCACTCCAGACAAACCCCGCCTGTGTGTCCCTGTCCCACTCAAACCCCGCCTGTGTGTCCCTGTGCCACTCCAGACAAACCCTGCCTGTGTGTCCCTGTCTCCGGGGGAGCTCTTTAGCACACGGAATGCAAGAAGTGCCAAGCAAAGAGATGACTTTGCTCTGCAACTGCATCTCTTATCTAGACAGGGAAAACTCTTAATGAGCTTGGTGTCTCTGATACAGCCTCTAGCATGAATTTTTTCATAGCAGGAAAATATGGTGGCTGCTGTCAAGCTGCCACAGCAATGGCACTGGGGACCAAAACACACTGGATGAGGGGCACAATGAAATTTATTTCTTAGTGCTGCAGTCATGCAAATTAAGTCTTTTATTCTTGGATGTCCCCTGAGCAGAACAGGCAGGACTCTGTGCCCAGCAGAGATCCTTGCTGCAGAGCAGAAGGTGAGTTTTATTTTTTTTTTCTGTTTTCAGCCTCCCAGACTTTCATTTTTGTCATCTGACTCTGGAAGGTGTTGGTTGTCTCTGAAGCAGCATGGGCAGGCTCACGCTGCAAGACTTTCTCCTATGAAAGGATGAGTGGGAGGACTGGCGCAGAGTTGATCTTGATTAGTATTGAGCGTAACTTTTTCCTTGATAAGTTTTTGGCACATTTCTGATTATTTGCCTTTTCTCTGTGCCAAGTCCTTGCAAGACATGTACCGACTGTCCAGTGCCAAACAATCTTTTAAAATATTAATCACTAGGAAAACACATAAATTCTGTGGTTCAAAAATTGTGTATGTGCCATTTGATCTAAACCAAAACAACTTTGTACCATGCTTGGTTTCAATTTCTTGTTTTCTGTGGTTTAGAGCTGTCTGTTCCTCCCCATAAACCACTTATCCATGCCGACCAGATTATGGTCCAAGCAAGCTGGCCCTTGCTTGTCTGTAAACAGATGCAATTCTATCATTAACCTTGTCCTTAATTCCCAAGCTTTATGTTAGGAAGGACGGCAAGAACGAGTGGAGCTGGGTCAGCTGGTTGGATCAGGGCTTTCAGGGGTCACAGAGTGCCTGCTCCACAGGTAACTTCATGCTTCCACCATACCCCTGATGAATCTGACCCCAGATGACAAAGCTGCATGAGGCCCTTTCTTTGTGGTGATATCTAAATGGAAGCAAGGATGTAAAGAATGTCTGTAGTCTTTATTTTGGTGCTGCTCTTAGGGGTGAGGTTTGACTGGACACCTGAGCAAAGATTCGGAGGTGGCAAAAAATATAGGACCTCTTTGTCCTTCCCTGTCTCAAATAAACAGCTTTCATGCTTCACTAACTGTGGCCCAGACTCTCCTCTGGCCTGTTGGTGACTTGCTTTATTGCTTTGCCTTTCTAAACTGGCTTATAAAAATAAAAAATTAAAAAAAAAAAAAGAAGAAAATGAAAAGACAATTATGTTTTCTGCTGTTTTTATATGTGAGGGAAGAGTCATCTTGTGAAATTTCACTGTGAGGCTTACAACTGAGCAAGGTTTACTCTGGTCAGGTTCTATCATATGTTCTTTAAATCTTGAAGTCAAGTCTGGGGGAACAGTTCAGAGGAAATCTCAGCACAGAAAACAAAAGATAAAAGGCTGAAATAGATAAGGTGAACCTTCCTGCATTGAAAGGGAATGCATTCACTGGATGTGGCTGGTAAATAGAAGATGCCAGTGTTTTCACTTCTCTTTTCATTCAGATCGATCAACTTCAACTCTCTAGTGCTCCTTGAGGATGAGACCTGAAGGGAGGTGCTCCTCCTGACCTGAGACACTTCCAGCCACAGTGCAGGAGTGGGAGAAATCAGCAAGTAACTGGCCCAATTTGGAGAGTGACTGAGCTGCTGCTCCCTGTCGTGATTCATCAGTGCCAGGGCACTGCTCTGGTGCCTTCTCAGAACTGGGTGACAGGCACTAAGGCGGGAAAGTTTCAGGGCAGTGGTGTGCTGCCTGCACAGACAGGGAGTGGAGAGATGTTAATTCCTGTATCCCTTCTCATGTCTTCCCATTCTTCCTATTTCAAAGGCATGATTCAAATGTATTTCACAGAGCTCCCCATGCTCTTTGATGCCCTCGGATCCACTTCCTCTAGGGATGTACAGAAATCTCTAGCCTTTACTTCTGCTCTCTCAGGTTATTTTGCCTGTAGATAATAAGGTTTTTTGACTTCTCTGTGTGGGCAATGTCTCTCAGAAGATGTGAAATAAGATGTGAAATAGTTTTGCAAGACAAGTGGAAATTACATCACTGAAAAAGAATAGGGATTCCCCCACCTTTATATTCTGTGTCTGAAGTCTGATAAAAAAGTCTCAAAATTTCTCTTGGATAAGTCATCTTGATTAAAACATCCCTTTCTCCTATTGACCTATAAAACCTGACTGGGAATCTCACATCAGTTCACACTGGTGTTGTAGAAGCTACTTCTTCCAGGGAAATCACCTTGTCATCAACTTTCAAAAGCTGCACGTATTGAAATTAATTTTGAGTTTGGCCTTAGAACAAAATCCAGGGTTTTTAAAATGTCACCTTTCAAAAAATTTGGGGTGGGACAAAGTTTCTAAATTTTTAATTTCAAAGCCCAGAAGTGTGTTGTTTGGGTTTTTTCCTCTATTTGGTACTTTCATTTGTACTTTGTTTTGATAATTTTCATTATTTTGTAACCTGCCAACAGTGACAGTGTAATATTGTGTCAATTAGTTGTTATGTCATAGTAGAGATGTTCTAACCTTTTCTTTTTTTTTTTTGCCTAGAGATAACATCACAGGTGTGTCTATATGGGACTGAAAATATATAATAGACTTTCAACTATGACTCATAATTAAAGTGTTTAATTTTAAAGTGGTGCCTGGGAATTAAAATCAAAAAGACCATGTTTGGTGGGTGGGTTTATTTTTTAATTTTTTTTTTTATTTTTTTATTTTTTGGATTTGTTTTTCTTATGGACACTTCTCAGTTTTGATTTTCACTGATGCAGCCAAAGAGAAGTGCAGATAAGTGGAAATAATGCACATCTATTTTGAGCAAAATTTGACTGGCTCATTCCAGCCAGATCGCACAATAGTTAACTCTACACTTTCACTTAGCTCTGTGCAGTGGCTAAAGCTACTATGATAGCAAAGTGATTCTTTTAACATGTGTTTACCATGATGGGATAATAATTCCAAAGTAATTCACGATGGAAATGCGAGTATCCCATTTGTTGCCAAGAAATTTATTTATCTTGATTTCTGTGTCTGTTAAGTGAGCTTAACTCACATTCAAGTTTCAAAGTGAACTTCAGGCTGCTGAGTTGATGGAGTCCAGAAATACTGTGGATCAGCAGTGGGATACAGCTGTTCTACATGGAAACCCAGGAGCAGATCCTGTCATATTGTATTTGGGTCTGCAGAGCCATACTTTTCTTTGGGACTGACACAGTGTGTCAGTGGAATAATTATTAAATAAAACTTCAGAGTGCCTTGCTGAGTCTAAAGAGCATTACTTTCTTGCTAAAATTAGCTGTATTCGAGGGTATGAAGGGGAGAAATAAGTGGAATTAGTCAGAGTAATGTCAGCTTTGGGTTAAATCCAGGGGAAATTCAGTGAAGCATTTCTGTACCTTTGTGTTTTCCAAAGGCTGTACACTACTTCTTTGGAGAAGTTAAGTATTGTAATTCTTTGACATCTCTAAGATGCAGAATTAAATTTAAAGGATCCACCATCCATTCACGCTGAAGACACTTCCCTCCTTGACACCCTGCTTGACCCTGCACCATGATTGCAGGTTGAGTCACTTTCCTGGGAAGAGTGGTGGCTGTTCAAGCTGCTGGCAGGAGGAGAGGAGCTGGAAGTTTTGGGAGCAGTTGTCAGTCTCTGCCTTCATGCCACATGCTGGGGATGGCCATGATTTCAGAGGGCTGAAGGTGCCCAGCCCCAGGCAGAGCCCTCGATGGGGTGCCCAGCCTCAAATGGTCCAAGGCTGTAGGGAGAAATCACTTCAAGCAGTAATGTGATATCAGTGAACAGATAAACCACCCCCTCCTCCACCCCCTCCAAGTAGGCTAAGTGCTGATCTCTTTCATGTCTCTGATGTCTTATCACATTTCAGATGCTGTCACTACACCCAGCTGGGATATTTTCAGTAGAAATACCTACAGAGAAGTGAGAACAGTTTTGGTAAAAAACAAATATCCAGAACTCAGCCTCCTTTGCATTGCAATGTGATGGGATTTGGAAAGAGTAAAAAGATGTGTGAAAGCAAGAGCTTGTTTATGCAGGAAGCTGCTGTGAAACAGGACAAACCAGGCTTCATAGCTCTGTGCTGCCGTGCTTGAGCTGTTTCCAGTGCTGGAGTTAGTCATTTGGAAACCACCTGCAGTGTAAAATAACATCCTTTCTGCTGGGGCTCTCTGAGCAGACCTCTCACCAGTGCTGCCACGAGACAGGCAGGCAGCACCAGTCCCCAGCCACTGCATGTGGTACTACAGACTTTCTCACTCCTTTAGCCAATGTCTACTTAGCCAGTTAAAAGTTATTTGTCTTTGCTGTACTACATGGTTGGAGTACATATGCGCCCATACTTTGCAAGTAGTTTGCAGCTTATAATGATTCACGCAGTGAGGATGCTGCTGTATATCCAAAAAATGGGAATATAAACAAGGCAGATGGAGCTAGGGCTCTGCAGATGGAAGCTTGTTTGCATCTACTGGTGTACCTGCATCCCTCAGAAGGGGCCTCTTGTTGAGAAGGGTCTGCAAAACAGGCTGGTGGCCACAGCTGAATGCATCAGCTGTTCTCAGGAGCAGTCTCCAAGAGAAAGCATATACACTGCAGTGTTTATAGGGGCTTCCTTCAGTCTCCATGCCTCTTCCACTTGCTTTCCCTGATTGTCCAGAGCATTGTAAAAATGGGAAGTGCTGACTATCTAAGTAGACACTTGATAGAAAATACTCTCATCTCCATAGATGTCTCTTTCATTTGCACTCTTTTCAACATCTTCCTGTTACCTCTGTGGCATTGACAGGCACACAGTTACACCATATATGTACTGTATGTATATATAACATGCTGTGAAACAGGACCCCTGTGATAGACACTATTCATGCTCTTACCCTTGTGAACTAACTAACTTCCATTGGACATGGGGGCACATTCCACATCTGCCACAGCAGAAGATTGTGTGCCTGCCAGTTACGTGAAGCACCCCACATGCTCTAAAGTCCCACCACAGCCCACCTATAGCAGCTGGTGTTTGCTGGCTGTGGTGAGGTGAGCTCTGTGGTCACCTTGCAGTGGCAAACAGATGGTGAGCACAGCCCTGCTCTATTGACTGGCTGTGTGTCTGTTCTCCCAAACCACTGTCTTTCAGATACCAGTTTTGGAGTTACAGCTTCCAGAGCTGCTGGCCAGGAGATGGTCACACAAGAGAGCATGTAGACATCACTGGCACCAAGGACACTTTCTTCAGAAAGATGGAGCAGCTGAATAAGTAATATAAGGTTTTTTTTAATATAAAATTGCTTTCCTTCTCCAGGTGGTTGAGTGCCTTTCAAAGAAGTTTTGGACTTTGTCTAAGCCTTGCAAACCTGGTAGAAACCAGACCAAAATATTGTGTTGCAATTGAGAAGCAAATCAACAGCAGCACTGGTATCTGCCCTCTTACTGCAGCAGTTTCTGCAGGAAGCTAAATAATATTTACCAGATTTATATGTCTGTCTCTAAGGAATTCTGGAAATGCTTTCAGAAATACCTGTCACTGTTTCAATTATCTCTGTTCAGCAAGTAGCGCTATTGCCACTCAGTGGGGTCTGAAACATTAATGACATTTCCCAGCAGGGGCTCAGATGGATAAGACAAAGTAGAAAGAATTGGTTTACTCATGGAAAAAAACATTAAAAACAAAAATATCAAAGTTATGCTAAGTTTTTGAATTTTATTAGTTAATTTGATAGTTCACTTAACAAGTGTTAATCAGTTTTTAAAGCTAACTCTTCTCTCTAATTAAAAACACTTAATATTATATTGGTGTACTTATTTAAACCTCATTACTATCTTTCAGTTCTGAAACTAAATTTAACCTTTAATATTGACCTACGATCCTCACCATTTAAGAAATAGTTTTATAATACAGCTCTTAGATATGCTGTGTAATTAATGTTCTTGAATGGGCCTGATCCTAGATTTATCTGTGAACCTGAAGATCTTCCAGGTGTGTGTAGTTGAAACAAATTAATCATCCTATATTTTTTGAACTTGAATGAGCTTTCTAATAGACTCTCCCAAGTTCCAGTTCATGTTAAGGCTTTGGAAAGAAGTTATTTATCTGTTTTCTCAACTGAAAGTGATCCTACTGCACCCTATCCTAGCCTATTTCCTGCAGCCAGGATGTAATACCATAAGTATGTTGACTGTACTCTGTTTACTAACACTAAACTAATACTTACTGTAAGTTTGTTCTTGCTGTTATCCCCTCTCCCCACAGGGAGGATTGTTTGAGCTATTCACTTTCTAAATTACTGCAGATTTTCCCCACTTTTTCTATAGGTACCTGTCCCTTGGTTCTTAGGGAAAGGAAAAATGATGATCGCAGACTTGCACCTTGCAGTAGAAGCCCAATTTGCTGAGGTCTTCAAGGGTCAGAGGTCTTGGAGTTCCTACTCACACATAAACCCAAATGAGCCAGTCCTTGTCCTTGTGCAACAAGGTTCTGCTCTGCCTAGGAGCCGAGTTTCCTGACCTAGCAGGGGCAACCAAATCTTTGAGAACTTGGTTGTGCAAAATACTGGTTGTCCTGAGCTTGTAGAGAAGGGAGCAAGTTGTAGATGCTCTGTATTTAACCAGGTGAATTCTTACTGCTTTCAGAGCAGCTGCCCATGTGGTTGTCTTTTTCTTTCCCTAGTAGTTTTAAAGGATTTATATCTCAGTATCTCATAAATACATTTTTAATAAATCACAGTCTTTACACTGGATTCTCCTGAATTACTGTGGAGAACACAACATACTGATTTTTTGCTGCTGCACAGAGCCATCCCATCGTGTGGCACTGATCACCTCCTCACAGAGGATGAGGAAACAGAGGTGGGAGTGCAGGCTCCTGCAGTTCTGTCCAAAGCAAGGGGGACTGAGGGAAAGGACCATCTGGCAGCACTAACCTGAGATGTGCAGTCATTGCTTGCTGGCCATTTCATTCTTAACTTGACAATAAACCAGTCCTGAAATTACCTAGGCTTGGCACCGAATTGTTAATGAGCTGGTTGATGTGAAGTTAAAAAGATTTGGAAAGGTGACATATAGACTAAGAGATGATAAGGACAGGATGCCTCTCACTCACAGAAATACTATGAAAGGGTTATAACACTCAGCAATGATATGGAATTTCTTGAAAATATGCATTTTTTTACCACCTGCAACAGGGGTCAGGATAACAGACCCCAGGGAAATCTCTCCTTCCATCCTGCTATTTCACGATGTCAGCTCACAAAGGGAATGTGGTTGGAATCAAACCAGCTCCTGGAAGTCCCAAAGTTGACTTGGCTCCTAGTTCTCTGGAAGGCTTCTTTGCTTAGATATCTCATCTCCATGAAAGTGCGAACACCCCATTTTGGGTTTTTTTAGAATCGTTGCAGTCACTTTGAACGCTAGATATGCATTCAGTTAAAAAATAGTAAAAGCAAAGGGCTAAGTTCCTGATCGTTTACTGGCAACAAAGTTACAGTAGAAAAAAAAAGAAGAAATAAATAAATGCAAACTTCAATATACAATTGTTCTATCTGTCACATAGGATTTCTTTGTGAATTCTGAAGACATTTCTGTTCCTGCTTCAGAACTGTTCTTTGGGTGGGGCTTCTCTGTGTCCCCCCCCTTACACTACAGGCAAAATTGTTTGTTGTCTTTGCTGATGAGTGCAGATGAGGGGTGAATAATTCCCAGAAACTTCTGAACCTCTGCAAGGAGATCACAATTGCTTGTCTCAAACACTGTTAAAATCACAGAAGGACTTTACCCTGACATAAATACAGAATGGCTTTAACTCCAGGCCTGGTGAGGTCTGACTAGCACACCCTGGGTGATGAATCCAGACAAAAATTCCCCAATTATGCCAAAATGTGTGGAGGGACAACTGCCCCTAAGCGTGCTGGCAGTCAAACAAAGGTCAGCCCAAGGTATGGGACAGATGGCATCTGTGGCCACCAAAGTGTCCCCTTGGCCCTGAATATGCCTTTGGATTCCTGAAACTTGGACTGTCAGTCAAGGAAGGCACTTGATGGGAACTAGAAACAAGATAAAAATGGTACCATTCTCTGTGTGTTATCTCAGGCCTAGAGGGGAGGTAAACAAGCTGGGGGAGAGGGATGAAGCACTGCAAAGAATCCTCAAGGGAAGAAAAATCAGCAACTGTGGTGAGGCTGAGGGCAGCTCCTGTTACTGATAAGTAAGGCTTTATAAAAGAGACGCCTTGTAAAATCATAGCCTGTTACTTGGGCTAAGTAGAAAAGGGCTGTGGGAAAGAGATCAGCTGAATTAGGGGTAGAAAACCAAGTTAATGTAACCATTGTGTGTTCACATTGTGGTGTATGTGGTTGGGTGAATTATGTTTGTTATGATTTAAAAATATGTAACTGATAACTGGCTAACTGCTTAAAAAGGGTGAGTTTTTGCAATAAAGCATCTCTCCCTTGCACTGCCAGAGGTCTCTGTGTCACTATGGACCCTCACCCCACAAACTCTCACTGGTGGAGGTGCTTCTGGCAGAGGGAGATAATGCACAACCCACAGAATCAAAAAACCCTCCTAGTCAAAAGAAGAGAAAGACTGAGCATGAGACTGATGAGTATTGGAAGCGAGAAAATAATTTAACAAATAGATTCAGAGAACTGTGTATCCAGTGAGCACTAACTCCTTTGTTTGCTAAAATGTGTAAGTAGTGGAAAGTTTTGAAACCTTGTGAAACTCATCACTGAGAAGACCAGGGTGAAGAAGGACAATGGGATGCTGCTGGATCCGTGGATGGTGGTATCTTTCTATGTAATCTGCCTCTGTATTCCCCCTGCCCCTCCATCTTTTCTATTTCTTTCTCCCTCTCTCTACCTCACATTTATGAGTAAATAAAATCTTTACTATTGACTTCAGCCTATGGTCTAATTTGCACCTTAACTTGGGTGGAGGCATCTCTCTAAGAATAGGATCATAACACCCTCAGCCACCCTCTGGTTTATTTTGTTTTTAAATTCTGATTTTTTAGCTTAAACTGTTCTGCATTTAAGTTATATAGAGAAACATTGCAGTGCTTATTTTTCACACTTACCCCTTCCTCAATTGCAATGTGGCTATGCATCTATAATGTGACATTTGTCCTGAGGCTTCTCAGACAGGGTTTGAAAAAAGTTTAAATTTGTTTTTTTTTCTCTTAACCTTTTATGATACTAGGTTTAACACGGATGCAAGGAGTAGGGGGCATGGAACAAGTACCTGTCTCCATGATGTTAAGAGATGTGCTTTATTCAAATCTAAAGTGGCTCAATCATATATTATTTGCATGCCTTGATGATATTTGGATCTTGCAGGAAAATCTTGTTCTTTATGATGAAGCCAGATCCCAGTACCTTTGTGATGTTATCCTAGCATTACAGATATTTATGGCCAAAAAAAATATTTTTAGCATTTCAACCTTATAGGAAAAAAAATTGTTCTGAACTTCAACTAGAAATCCTGATCAGCAGTAAAGCTTTTATTTGATTTTCTTGCCTATATCTTCATGGCTTCCTACAGTACTACATTTCTACTATATCTGTAGTTCTGTAAAAAGAAATTTACCAATGATGTCACCATAACTTTGCTAATTAATACATATTCACACCATCTTTAAGAGCTGCTAGTAAATTTTTATTCCTCCAGCACATAAATTTGCCACACGCTGTGTAGTTCCTTTCCAAAATGGCTCAGACATCTCGCTTACAACTCACTTACAATCACCCTTCCAGGCTAGCTAAGGTAAGACATTTCAAGATATGATTCATCATGATATATATGAGATTATGCTTTCAAATTTATCCTTGGCTCTGTCTCTTAACATTTTAACTAAATGCTGAGCTGACAGCTGGTGTCAATGCACAAGCTTTGCATTTTTCCTTGCTTTTATGAGACTTTATAAGATCTCTGCGATAGTAATAGTATTTTCATCAAAAAAAAATAGTGTTATATGAGGGAAGGTGATGGAAAAAATAGCATATTCCTGAGAGGTCAAAAAATAAATGTTGATAGAAAAAAGGGTCTGATGTGCCATGTTGACCATTCTGCACAAATCAGCTGTTTCTTATTTGTCAGAAATAATCCTACTCATTGGAGAATGAAGCCATAATTTGGGAAAAGTTGGAGAGACAGGTTATCTGATTATGGCATAATTCCTTACAGGAGGAAGTACTAAGCCAGTTTTAGTATACCTGTGCCCCCAGAACCTGTTAATCACATGTTGAAGAAGAGACAAATATGAAAATTAAAAAAACCTCCCACAATAATTTGGAGATAAAATATCTCTTAGAATAGCAGTTTCCATATTATTAATAAGTGATTACATCTTGGAGAGGGACAAACATACCGAAAAATCAATGCTAATTCATTTGGATCACTCAGCAACATTAAATATGATAGACTACAAATCCATGCTGGGTTCTGGGTGGCTCTGCTAGGGGCAGATATTTCTGTGCTTCAGTTCCTCTACTGATTCCTTGAAACCTCACCAAAACATAATCTGAAGCAAATGGGAGTTTTGACTGAAAAAAGATCTGGTTAAAAAAAAAAGGCATTTAAAAGTTTCACAGGTATTTAATAATTGCTAGAGAAAGAAAACTTCTCTGTGTTCTCTTCAGTAGGTTTATTTCTCACATTTCCTGACTCTGGGAGGGTTCTGTGCCACGGGTGGAAGTTCATCAAATCATTAGGCATGCTGATATCTTCCCAGTAAGGGACCTAGAAATGACAGAAGATTTCTGGTCTTTCTGCTGAAGTGGTTTGAAGCCCTTCTTTCACTGTGGGACTGTTTGCTGTTTTCAGACACAGCAAACAGAGGCTGTTGCTTGTCTCCCTGTTGATACATGAACTCACAGCTGTTCTTTTTTCTAGACTGTCTTTTCTATATTTAGCTATGCATCAGTAATCCTCAAAAAGATTGGACACCACCATAGCTAGTGCTGAGGAAAGCTTAGAAGATTTGACTAAGCAGGATGTGGGTGGTAGACTTATGTGAGTACTGCTCAAATTGGTTAAGAACAGATTTGGCATCTGCATTTTCTCATGGATTAGCTAAGTGAATAACTTTGGCTTGTGGGGTTATTTAGGAACACTTCATTTTAAAATTTTGCACTGGGTGCTTAGGTCATATGACATTTCGTTTCCCTCATGGGATTACTGAGATGTTGCTGGCTTAAAAACTGTGAAATGAAAGCACAGTGACAATTGTTAACAACATATTAAGCTCAATAAATCCTTATGCATCATGTAAGTTTTACTCGAAGACTGACACATGTGCTTGGTATCAGTTGTCATAATTCTACTGACACTAATGTTGTTATGCTTTTCTATGCAATCTGAAGATTTTCTATGCAATCTGCCCTTTACAATAAGATCAATGTGGTGTGTTTTCTCCTTTTCCTAGCCATAGTTTTGCTATTGTGAACACTGAATTGTGTATGAATTTTTAGTTAACTATTGATTTGTAGCTGAGCCTGTGAAAGCCCTGGGGGTTTAGTTACTGATGCTGCTACTGACACTGACTCACAGACCATGACCCATTCTAGGAGCTATTGCACAGGCTTGTGAAGAGCTTGCAATGGGAAGAAGGAGCTTGCAATCCCAGGCTAAGATGTGAGACAACTGATGTTGATAGCATATTGAGGAGCCCAGGGAAACAGGCAGGAAAAGTGGTTCAGCATGGTCTAGTGACCTCAGCACACACAGAGCTCAGTGTTGACATATTTTGTAGCCATCAGGCAAGAGAGTTCTTCACAAACACATATAAGCATACATATATATATATATTTTTCTATTTCTTCTAGCAGCAATAGAAGGTGCTTAGCTGAAAACCTAAGCGGAAAATAAAACTGGTATCTTGGACTAGGTGGAAGTAAGATACAACTACTGATGAAAAGATAGTAGGGAAGGAATAAACTGAAAATTACTTTGAATTTCTATTGTATTTGAGAAAGCTGATGTTTAGCAGGACCTAGAAATAGCAGCTGGCTGAACTCAAGGGCTAAGTGTGCAAACACATTAATGAATCATATTTCATTAAATCCTACTAGCTCTGTCCAGTGATAAGAGTGAGGCAGGAACCTCCAGCATTGATTCTGCTTAGAGAGACCTACCTTCCAGATGACTTTAAGATGCAGTTCAATGTAGTGATTTGACGCTGAATGTGATTAATGTATTGATACTGGTAGATCAGCCTTTGTCCCAGTTTCATTGTTGAAATAAGGGACATTTCATCTGAGGTTTGAAGAGGTATCCAGCATTTGAAGTGTCAGTGCTATATAGCTCTTACTGCAGAAGGTTCTTCCTGCTGTGCTCTGGCAGAGCACAGCTCTCACTCTTAAGGCATAAGGCAAACCCCTCTCCCCTGAGGTTTTTCATGTACTGAGTGTCAGCTGATTGAACTCCTGCAAATGCTTCCCATGTTTTGCTCTATGTCAAGTTGTTCTGGAAATGCTCCGAGTATACACTTATCACAAACAAAACAGCAATGAGAATTTTTAAAATAAATGGCGGAATCAGTGCTTTATGAGGGCCATTTACATTAGACAAGCACTGACTGATCTTATGCCAAAGCACTCTCTTTTGTACTATTAGCAAAATAAAAGGTTCCTGTGTTTCAATATCTATGGTCTAGCTAAAGACATCAGGCTGAAATATGCTGGAGTTAGATATAGCCATAATATTTTCGTATGGGATATGCCAGTTAGAAAGTGCAAGGGCTTCAGGAAATGAAATAACAGGCTTAGTAATGGTGGGAGATTAGAGGGAGAATATGGTTAATGTAATTAGAAATAGTTTCAATCAGGGAACGAGTTCATCATACAAGTGTTCTTCCAGAGAGAAGACACTTTCCATGAATGACTTTTGCTGCCCTGGCTTCTTGATCTTCATGCAAAATTAAGACTCATCAAAATTACATGGCCTATAAACTAAGCCACTTCAGTTTAGTGTCACCCAGATGAAATATTGGAGTGTGACCGTGGCACTTGGTAATAAACTAATTTTAAAAGAATAGGTAGGGAAATCTGTGGTGCTGAGAAAGCAATTAAAAGCTATATATAAAATAGGAATCAAGAGAAAGAATGAGGCTTCCAATGAATGACAGGGAAATTCAGGAAAATAACTGAAGAAAGAAATGTCATTCTAACCTTTAAAAATATTAAAAAATTAATATATTTGAACTATCATCAACCCACCATCCTGTAAACAAATCTATTTATGGGCCTTCATGTCTTTCCAATGTTCTTTAACATGCAAAGCATCACTGTAGTGGCCTAAGGAGGACCTAAGAGATGATGTGAGATGAAGTTACAACCACTGGGAAAAGAATGCTGAAATTTCCGTATCCTCTTTTTTTTCTGGATTACACTTTGGATTACATATAATTTATAACCCAGGATGACACCTGGGAAATGCTTCAAGAAATTATGCTCTGAAAAGCCTCTTTACAGCTGACACAAATCTGTTTAGCAGGCATGTTTATCAGATTTACTCATGTTCCTGCACAACTCAAAGGTGTTGATAGATGTAGTAGAGCTGGTAAGCTCCAAGTGCCTGCTTTTTGCTACTGTAGCAGGCATGGATGGTAGCTGGTAAAATGGAAAGGACTGACTGGTTGATTATCAGATCTGATTTTTTCAAATTTTTTTAATGTGAATATTTATGAATATAGCATTATCTATGCATTCATCTTTGAACAATGGTCCCAAGCCATCAAATACTGTTGGTGCTGTCATCTGGCAACTTGTAGACAAATTCTGTTGAAAACTCAGTGAAAAGCAAGTTATAAATCCCTAGCTGATACTGTTAAGTATCATGTGGCATTTGCAGTAGTTAAGGATGTAAATCATTCATAATCCAATACCAAACTGAAAAGAGCAAATGAGTTTGCCTCTGTGGTTAAAAAGAAGAAGCTACTGATTACCATAACAAATTAACAACTTGAAACCTGATATATACCCTCTGAGTGCTGAGAGCTGTGAGCTGGAACAGTCATGTATTACACATTGGCCTCATGAGATTTAAAAGCAAATGTGCTACAAAAATAGCTAGTTATTAAAATAATTCTGTAAAAATTATTTTAATGGCATTTTCTGCAGGTCTAGAACAATTACCAAATTGCAATCAAACTAATAGCTTTTCATTAACTAAGATAGTTGAACAAGACCCTGCCTTCACAGATTTCTTGTGAAAACTGATGTTGGGTGTATTTTCAGTGGAAGGTAGATGGGTGACAATGTGAACTACTGCAGGATGCTAGGGGGAGTTAAAAAGCAATTGGCACTTCTGGAGGCTTCTACACCGAGATAGTTAGAAAATGAATGGGAAAATGAACCTAAAAAATCTGTTTGTTTGTTTGGGGAAGAGGTTAGGTTAAGTCCCTACAGATAAAGCATTTAAGGATGTTTCCGTCTGCTTTGGATTTTCTCTGCTTTCCTCCCCTCATTGCCATGAGTGAGATTCCACCAGCTGGTGTAATAAGATGACAGTGTGAAAGTGCACTAGCTTGAATCAATATCCAGCTCTAGCCAGCAAGCAGCTTTCAGAATAGTCCTTCCAACTGATAGGAGCCTGGAAACAACTAGGGAACAGGGTGAATATTCATTCACATTTTTAAGGAACTTCTCTCTTTGACTGTACTCACACTTACTCCCTTTCTTGTTTACTCAAATGTTTTTGTAAAGTAGTTTGCTGGCAACAATATTCATAGAAATTGAAAATTATAGCAAATACTGCAAATGATGATAGATTTCTGTTTTTTCAGATCCACAGCAGGGCTTGCAGGGAAAGCCAGGTATTACATTCAGAGTCACGGAACAAAAATGTATTGCTTTATTATTCTGTAAACCAAAATGCTTTTAGCTGAAGATGCTCAAAACTAGCAAGATATATTTTGCTGATCAGCTAAAAGATAAAAATCCTACACAGAGGCTATTGTGACTACCTCATGCTGCAGATACTGTGGTATGCTGCTGGGCAATTTGAAAAGAGAAAAAAAATATTATGTGGTATGTTTGTTGTACTGTATCTTTGTGCTGAGCTGTGTAGCTGACCTTATGAGGGATATAAAGATCCTTTTTGCTTTATTGGGTATTAAAAGAAACAGTTGGTGGATCTATGAAGACAGGGAGCCTCCTGTAAGCCAAAGGAGAGATGTTTTAGATTTACAGCTAAAGGTTTAAGGCATTTTGACCCTCCTTTCATGCTGCACTGTGAACATGTATGAGGGAAGTGGGAGGAGGGAGGTTGTTGTAGGTGTCTGAAGGCAAAAATTTAGATTAGTATTTAACCCACTAGGAACAAAGTAATGTACTGCTACCACTGGCAAAGCTGATTTTTGTGGTGGGTTCTGGGGAAAAGCAGGACGTGACGTGGCTGGGGAAGCTTGGAGATACTTTGTTGGATTGAATTTCTCTCTCCCTTTCCTCTTTGCAAATCCCCTGAACGCCTCATCTGGTCTGACCTTGCTTGGTGGAATGTCAAATGGTAAATTGTTGTCATATTGAAGTTGATAATACTTCATATTACACAAATATAAAACTTACATAAAACCCCATTGGGATCCCTTGAACATGTTGAAGACCCCAGTAATGATGTACACAGATCTAGGAGCATTTGGAAAAGCAGCTGCTGTGATTTTAAGAAACTTAAAGCCCTGAAGTGGTATTTATTTGGTGACATATAAAAAATTATTCTAGAAGAACTAGATAATTGCAACTTAAAAATAAATTAACCCCCCCCCCCCCCCCCTTCTGGGTGTCCTGCTCAATTTTGATATACAACACTAAATAGGATTCTTGGCTGCCTGGGATGTGCAACATTTAAAGAATCAATTAACATTATAGAACTCTGGCAAAGTTACCCATCATCATTACTGCAGCTTCACTTTGTTACCTTGTATTTTGCATCTTCCCTCATACTTTATCTCTTAAACATCTGTTTCTAATGTTAATTAAAACAGATTTAACTCTCAATGTGTGGATGTATTTACTAGTGTATTTGCTCGTGGGCTTATGGGACAATGATCTTGCTACATCCTTCTCTTCTTGGCCTGGCCACTACACCAGGAGTACAAATGAGGAAGTGGAAATGGCTTCTGGACTGCTGGCTTTTATCCATGGATGATCCAGTCCCACTTCAGACTGCAGGAGCTTTGTCAGCAGAATTCATCTGAATTTGCTTCTACGCCTACCTGGATAGTATCACGTGCCACCTCAACACATAGAGAGAGAACTAATATTGTTTCCTGTGGTTAATCCTCAATAAAAGAAGATGCTGAAAGTGGATTAAACATTCTTTTTCACTATTGTCTGCAACTGGAAATAAGAGATTGAACAGATCAGTTCAATGTAAGCACTTTTATACTTAGAATTGATTTGGAACAATAATTTATGCAAGAGAGATTTTGGCACAGTAATGTTCACATTCATACAATCTGATAAGCTACAAGGGGAAAGTGTGGGCCTTTTTTTTTTTTTCTTTGTATGAAGATCACCTTGGTTTATTTTTTCAGTATTTCCTGGGGCTACTGCAGACTAGATGAGGCTTTGGCTGTAGCAATAATATCCACACAGCGTAACGATCCAGTTGTGCATGGTGAATCCCTCATCTGAGGCTGCAGCCTTTGTAGATTAAGCTGCTGGTTGGTGGAGTTGCCTTCCCTGTGGGAATCAAAGCACCCACTCATTTCCACTTCTGCTGAGGAAATTAATATCCTATTCATGTAGCTCTATATTGCTTTTAATTGGTTTAGCATTAAACTACCAACTGCCTGAAAGAAATGTTGTGGGGAAGTTAATTTCTAGAAGGCAGTTTGTCTCTGGACAATTAGAGAGTGTTTATTTCTGTGTAACTGAATCACAGGAGGGAATATCTCCTGTAGAAAATGGTATTTGCAGCTAAATTAATGACCTTTTAATAAAACTGCGTTTTTTTTCTTAAATAAAATTACTGACAAGAATAGTATCACCAACTTGGGTGGTAACTAACTTATCTGGCCAATAAAAAAGTGGGTAAATATTTATGAATTGCACATCAGGAGTAATCAGGGAAAACTGGCAGCATAAAACATACAATTAATATTTTTTAACATTACAAGCCTCTTCATTAGCTTCTGAAAACAGAGTCTGTTTGCGGCAGAAAGCCCTTGAAGGTGGAGTTCTTTCCTCTTTTCCACTTCAGCTGTCAGCCAGCACTCTTTCCCTGAACTTTGGGCTGGGGGGTCAAATGGAAGAGGCTCTGCCAGCTGCTGTGCAGTTGTGCTGGAGGGATGGTCTTTACTATCCTTACCTAATGACTGAGTGATGTGGAAGGACCACATCCACAGGTTTGGTGGGGTCTGCAGCTGACAGGCTGGATGGGGCACAGAGGGATTAAAATGCGAATAATGATGAAAAATACAAGAATTTTTCCCCTCAGTATCTCTTCTCTTTCTGCTCTGCACACAGGAGGGAAGTATCTCCATTTCCTCCAGTATGGATGGAATAATAAAAAGAATAAAGCAAATTCCACTGCACCTTCTCCATGACTCCATCAAAATCTCACAAGGTGTTCAGATGCCTGATATAATTGGTGTCTGCTGGATCAAACTGTTCCTTGAAGGTCTCTGATGCCGCTGTAAATTATGTTAGGAATTCAGTTAATGATATTCTGGTCAGAGACAGTGGAATGCTTGTCCCTCAGTATGGTATCAGGATCCAGTGCTGCTGTACAAGGTGTAAAGCTGCTCTCAGACCACCTGTAGGGATCAGACACGCCACAGCTTCTTCTGTGAAGTGTGGGAGATCTCACAATCCTTGCCATATCTCAACATACGTACACACATCCTGGGAGATGAAGTCCATCCACGGTGTTTTTGGTTCTGAGGAAGAAGGAGTACATTAATGTTATGTTTTAGGAGGGATCTTGACATAATCTGCTACGATGACTGGGCTTGCAGGTCTGTCTATGTATCTCACCCTGACACTCCTATAGAGATCCCAGTATGTTTGATAAATTAGGTCTCTAGAAAAGCGTCTGCTCTGCATTTAAAGACCTCAAGACACCAAGAACATCCCCCACTACTTATTCTACTGGTCAATATCTTCACTATTAAAACCATGTCCCTAATTCCTGATCAGCCTCAGCTTCCAACCATTATTCCTTTACATGCTTTTTTCTGGTGGATTAAACAGTCCTCTCCCACCTGGAAAAGCTTCCCCCAGAGGTTCTTAGATACTGTAATCCAGTAATGTCTGAGTCATCTTCCTGGCAAGCTTTTAAAATGCCTTGTGGTGCAATGTTATCTCCAGCCCTGGAATAATTTTTGCCATTCTTTTCTGAGGTTTCTGCATTTTCAAAATGCATTTTAAAGACTTTGCAGGCATGATGGGATGTATAGTGGGGGGAGAGTCATACATAAATACATACTACACAAGTTGTATATTTTGGACTGATTATATGGTAACTACTATGTGGAAGAAAATGTAAGTGTAACTTTTTATGCATTAGATAATATTTAAAAGTAAGTTTTCCACCCATGGATCTGAAATAAATGGTACATCTGTATTACTTGAAAAGGTGCATCAGGACAATGCTAATGCATTCTTTGCTTTTGCAACCAACCAACAAAACATGGAGAAGTTCTTCTGGTCCAACCCAAAATACATCTATTTTTCCTTTTGGCAGCATGTATTAAAAGAAACTCTTTCAGGGTGGCCATGAAATTTTCTGAAACAAACAGTTTTGTTTAAAGAATGCTAATGCAATTTTACACTTCTAAAGTTTTTTCCATTTTCTACTGCAACTATTTGCAGGGTTGGATTGTAAATAGACATTCACATCACTTGATAAGATTTCTTTTACAGTAAACAAAGGAAGTTTGTGCAACTGAATACATAGTCTGGTATGAAAGGTTGCTTTGAAGACACAGGTCTCCTAAAGGAGGGTGTAGACAGGTTCTGGGGACATGATAGGGGCAGAGGACATCTCCCAGTGCCCTGTCCAGGGAGGGCAAAAGGGGCTTTCTTCAGTTTGAATCTGAAGAAAATGAAGTGGCAAAAGGGGAGGGAAAGAGACTGGGAGCAGAAAAAGGCAGAAGAAGAGGGAAGGGAAAAAAGCCCCGAGCAGCTCAGCAAAAAGAAAAGTTTAAAAACCCCAAGCATGAGCTTTCCAGAGGATGGAAAACTGCAGCTTGGGCTGGGTGAGGTGCTGGGAGCATCCATTGAGAAGATGAGGAGACACAGAGATTGGCCAGGCAAGCAGAGGGCCTTCAGCCCCAGGTGGCTTCAACAAAGCTTTTGGTGGGCCCGGGGCTTTGGTGGGGCTCAGGAGGGCACAGAACCTAAGAAAGGAGATTGGGGAGGGCCCTGGGAGCCTGGACTGCATGTGGGTATGGCAAACAATGGGAAAAGAGGGATGAGATAGGGCAGGGGACAGAAGGCTGAAAGTGGGGTTTGAGATTTGGTGGGAGCCTGGTAAGACTGGCAGTGATGATCAGGCAGGCTTAGATGTAGGGAGGGAGTCAGAGCCTGGTGGCAGGAAATAAATCACAGATCTCCATGAATTCAGTGTGGCAAATACATGACTGGTATGAACACTTATCTGCCATCACATGCTCCATGAATCACTGCCCCTGGCTTCAGCTGTGACACTTGCATCTGTCAGGCCTGGGGGTGTCGTGTCACACCAGTAAGGGGTGTGAAAGAAACACCATCAGAAACAATGCAACTGAGTTATGTGACTTGTCTGATGCTGTGTCAAAACTGCAGTGGGAAGTAGACACTGATAAATCCAGTCCTTCTCTGGCCAGGCTTGTGTGCCCTCAGCTCGGCTGAGGTCAGGGAGGTCTGGAGACAAGGAGAAAGTTCATTTTAGGTTTTGGGATCACTGAAGACTCAGCAGATTGTAAGTACCCAAAGCTGTGAAGCCCCATCATTATGCTGTGGGTGTTTCTTGGGCACTGGCTAAGTGGTGACTGGCTCTGCTGCAGCATTTTGTGTCACCCTCACCTTCTCCCATTGATTTGATAGATTCAATCATTATAATCTTATTTCCTAGGCAGGGGTGTAGTTTGCATAGCAAAAGGCTGCTTCTTCAACTGCACTTTGCCCTGGGTATCATAGATTAGCACTGAATCCTACTGAGAAGAGGAGCTAGAGGGTTTTAGAGAGCTGCAATCCATAAAGGAACCAGTGATTGCATTATTACCCTTCAAACCATCCTCTGCACTCCCCATCCAGCTGCTGTTGCCTAACTGGGTCCAGATGGTTTCATCTCAGCTTGATGGTTTTTCCTAGTGTGCATTTATAGTGCCTTCAGTCCGTGCAGCAGCCAACTGTTGTGATTGGGCACTGTTCCTGTCATTGCCTTCCTCTGCCTGGCACATGGGATGGTTATGTTTCGTCCCAAGTTAGATTGCACATTTCTTAGGGATTTTCCCTGTGCACTTGGAATGGGTCATCAAAACTGTGCTCTGTTTCTGCCTACAGTTTGTCCATAAATTAAGCCATGGTGGGAGAGGCAGGACAGGGAGCAAGTTAGTCTTGGATTTGCTGTGCTGCCCCCTCCTCAAAGAGCAGGGACTCCAGTTCAGTCTGGAGCAGCAGGAGGTGGCTGGGAGAGAAGGAAGTACCTGCAAGCTGAGGTGGAGGAGGAAGGGACTGTTTCATTTGAGTTTTGGAAAAGGCATGTACTTTGTGGATTTAACCTAACCGTTCCACGTCCTGTGGCTTCCTTCCTCTAAAGCAATCTCTTCTGGACACCACAACTCCATGTGGGTGAGCTGAAGGTCTTGCACACACTGTACTAAACTGGAGCAGGAGCCCCTCTCCCCTCATTTCCATTCTCCCTCTGGGGCAGCAGTGAGAAGCCAGATTTCTCCCATGACAACAGACATGTGAAACCATGAGTCTTCCTTCCTCCCTACAAGCAACCAGTGGAGGAATGTGCAGAAGCACAGGAAAGGCTTGGAACTACAGCGCCCTGTTTATTTGGCTCTGAGCCATCCTGCTGCAGTGATCAAGGAACATATTTGCTTGATTATGGCCTTGTTAATTCTTTATTTGGCATTTATTAAAACTCTAAACTGTGCTTAGAAAATACCCATGATTAATGATCACTCATTAGGGACCAAGGAAGCTTGAAGGATTGTTCAGTTGCTTTTGGCAGAAGTAGCAGAGATTTTACCTTTTTACCAGTGTCCTGGTGGAAATGACAAGATTTGAGTTATCCAATGATTTTGGACGCTGTGGTAAGGAATTTTAGGGTGAGGTGTGAGGCCTGTGGCTGCCTTCCATGGCTGCTACTACTTTCTACATGGATGATGCAGCTCATTATCAAGATCTAGGTCACTTTAGCAAGTCACTACAGCTACTTCTGCAGCTTGATCCTGACTTGGTAGAGAGCTCATGCCATGCAATCATCATTGTAATACTTTTGGTATGACAATACTTCTGGTATTCAATCTGTGGCCCTTCAGTGTGCACAGATGGGAGAGATCCCTGCTGGATAGTACTTATAAGGTGCTCTGCCAGAGAATGTGCTTTTTCATTTCAGAAAATTAAGTGGGCTGCTGATTTTGTTTGTGTTGCCCTGCTGAGTGCTGGCAGGACAGCTATTGTATCACCCTTCACTCCCTTCACCCCATCCCTTCCCTGAAGAAGGGCGCAGATGAGTTTGTTTTGAAAGCAGATGTGCATGGAAGTATTGCCAGAGAATAACAGTTTTCAAAGTTATTCAGGAAAATGAGAAATGAGACAGGATGGCTATACTGACATACCTTGGTTGCATTAAAATAGGGGAGGAAGCCCTAGCATCTGGGAAAATGCAGTATTTCCAAACTTGATTTCATTCCAAATATTTCCAGACATAATTTCCAAATATAGGTGTGCTATATGTACACGTATTTGTTGCATGTGTTTGGGAAACACAGTAGTACAAGTTGCATTCTGTAAAAATAATTTATGTTTTTCTGTTAAAATAAATATTTTTCTACAGAAAGCTTAACTGTAATATTTTCCCCATCCCATAGAGAACATTGCATGGAGCAGTAGGCATTCCTTTGAGCATCACTTTGAAAGAAAAGTTCTTTAAAAAAAATAAAAAGAAAAGGAAAAAACCTGACTCTCCCCCAATCTTCTCATAGGTAGCCAATAAAGCAACCTTCAAAGAGACTTCTGTGGCTGACTGACAAGAGGCTGCCTTTGGGCATGGTAGCTACACAAAGCTGGCTCCTGATTGTAGCAGATACCTGTTGGAAAAAGATACTTTGCTTTCTATGCAGGAAAGAAAGATGAGTAGAAAACCAGTGAGATGATCTTTTGGGAGTGATGAGCTAACCTGGAAGGAGATTGAAGCCAGGTGAGGGTCAGTCTCTTCTGCCATGTCTCAGATGAAAGAATAAGAGAAAATGACCTTCTCTTTCACCAGGGGAGGTTCAGATTAGATATCTGAAATTTGTTTTTCACTGAAAGAGTGGTCAGCTGTTACAGTAAGTTGCCCAGAGAGGTGTGGAGTCACCATCTCTGAAAGTGTTCAAAAGGCACCTGGATGTGGCACTTGGGGTTTAGGGCTAATTATGGTGGTGCTGGGTTGGAATAGATGATCTTGAAGGTCTCTTCCAATCTGGATGATTCTATGATTCTGTGATTCTGTTGAGAGTTCTTGGGACATTTGCTTGTAGCAGGAGGGTCTGAGATTCTGCATGGCACAGCTGAGAGAGGCTTCTTGCTGGGAAAGCTCCCAGTATACATTGCCTTGCAGATGTTGCATTTGCTTGCTCATGCATTGATGTTTCAAGTAGCTTAAGGTAGGGTAAGAGCCTTTTGGCATGGGTACAGAAGCAGCAGGTGGCTGCTCTTGGCCAGCACATATGGGAACCACATAAATACAAAATTAAATATTTTTGGGAGACACCATTTTCCAGCTCCTGATTTCTCCAGGAGTCCAAATTTAGCAGGATGAATCCTGGCTTACTCTGAGCCTTACTCCATCCCTGAGTTTGTAGCAGCATCTTCCATCTTTGAGGAAAATCCCTTCCTAGCTCCCATGGTATATTCACTGTGACCATGCCACACCTAAGTGCCACAAACCACTGGACTACTGGACTAAAGCTGGCAGAGCACCACTTACTCTGCTTTCTGTGGAGGCTGCTCTGAGGCAAGACAGGACTGACTGTGACTGACTACAGTACTTCAGAGAAAGTACTGTAGAGAAGAGGACATCAACCTGTTGAGACATTTGTGTGTCAACACTGACAGACAAATCCTGAGAGCACTTCACTGCTAGATCCTTCTGGGTCTGAAACTGGGAGTCAGGGGGTGGGGAGTAGTAGTGGGGACTTGATGGACCTGAAGTTTAGTCTTAGATGCTCATCTTGTTGTGAGCATTTGACCCCACAGTTATCACGGCTCCTAGAGGAGCCATTCTCCACAGGACATCATTGCTGTTGGAGCTTTTCAGATTGTGAGGGGGCAGTGATTGTCTTGGAAGTGGTCCAGTACCAGTCACCAGGCACAGCTAAGGATTTTTCCCTGTTTGTATAGCTGGCAATTTCAGCAGAGCATAATGAAGCTGGAACTGCCTTTTAATTTTCTTCAGTAGTCGGGTTAGAGTTACGATTATAATTTGGACCTGATTCTGAAAAGAATCTTAGGTCTTTGTGATCGGGCATATGATTTAGTTCAGTTTAATTTAATTTTGACACCAGCAAGATTCTCATTTAAAGTGCACATTTCCAAGTGTATAAATCCATAGAAACGACACTGGCTCAGAACCTTTACCAAGCGGGCTGTCATAACTAATGCTTATTAGTTAAATTAATGTAACAATGTACACTTTTAGTACTTAGGAAAGAACCTGCTCCTCAAATATAAACCACAAAACCTGAAAATGGCTATATAATTAAACTCATTTATTTTCTTTTCAGATGCTTTCCCTAAAATTTCTTTCTTTCCTTGGGTAAGGTGTTCTTATAAGACAATGTGAATTTAAAATGCTAAAATCAAGGAAAGGCCAAGTTATGGCATAACGAGTGTATTAAAGCTTGCTCACTACTCTGTTCTAAACTCTGTGAAACTCTATTTCTAGTATAAAATGCAGAGGAAGTTGAATTAATATGAAAATGTTTCTGTGGTGAAAGGTGAACAATGAAGCCTTCCCTGGGAGCTGATATATATGAGTAGCAAGTGAGAAATGTGTTCTTGCAATCACTTACTGAATTACCTGTTAGTTCTGTGAATTGTTATGTTATGTCAGAGCATCTTAACTTTAATTTAATTTTTTGAAATCTGTCCATTTTGCTTCACAGCAGTCTTCAAATGCTCCTTGTTTCTAAATGCTAAAGGATGGCCCAGAAAATGCAGGAAAGCTGGGACGTGTCTGGAGTTCATGTGACTTTGCAGGTACTCTCAGTCAGCAGATCACTGTGAACTTCTGGTCTTTGCCACTTAAATCCCCTGGAACACAAGAATAAGACCTCTATACTTGTGTGCTGTGGTCTTGGTTGAAGAGCAGTGTTTGAAGTTAACTACAATGCTGTTTGATGATTAATGAGAAAATGCTTTTGCCAGAGAAACCAGAGCAGATATATCTACTGTAGCCTTTTAGTTCTCTGAATTATTAGTGGTCAATTAGCAGCAAGTATTTGACACATTTAATAAAGGCTACTATGGACACCATTTAGCATTTTCTCAAAATGATAAAAAAATAATCTTTTTTACATAAAGATTAGAAGATCCATTTTGGGTAAGAAACAGACGTCTATAACCATAAATAAATATGTAGCATGTCCATTGTGGGCTTTACAAATGTGCTAAGTACGTTAATTGGTAATTAATTCAGGGTAGAGTCTACAGATAGTCTAAACATATTGACTGCCAGCTCTTCCTTTTCCGGGAACAGAATCACTGTGCAATGCTGAACTGAATTAAAATAAAAGAGCACTACAGAATATCATTTCTGCTGCAGACTGAAGATATTTTTATGCCTTAGAAAGTTACTGAAATAGAACAGTAGTCATCAACCACTGTTTAGAGCATGCAGCACATTTTGTGCTCTAGAAATCGAGAAAATCTGTAGGGAGTACACATAGTTGAAGAATATAGGGTCACAATAAAACTGTGATTTTATTATAATTATAAATGGCCATGGCCAGAATAAACTCTTCACATCTGTTAAAAGACTGACTTTCATACAGAAAAAAAAATAAACTGGCTACAGAGCACATGCCCTCTGAATATTAGATGTCCAAACTAGGGCATTAGAAACTGCAAGTAGGGACCAACGCATCCTCTGAGAAACTACAAACACCAGAGGAGACATAAAGAGGTGCTTCAAGAATACATTATTCTGTCAGTTTTTTCAGGAAGACTGTGTATTTGGCATTTTCCTTGTAAATGGACTTGGAACTGTATGTGGCTCAGCTCAATAAAACATAGTCTGATGAAAATTATAGTTATGGTGTCCTTTGTTTCACATGAGGGTGGTTGTATTCTTTGCTGCTTTCACACTGAACCATGTACAAGTCTAATGCAACTCAATCACATAAGGTGACACTCTTCTCACTTAGTTTTATAAGCCCAAAAAGCAGGAGTCTACATCTGATCAGGTTGTCTGGCCTCCTTTATGACTCTGGAGACAATGGAGAGTCTGAAGATGCTTCTAGAAAATGATTCATCTGCTCTATTTCAGACATCTATCTGAGGAGAACATGAATTATTCCCCAGGAGCACCTATTCCTCCTTGAGTTAGACAACCAGCCCAGATGAAGATGTCTGTGCTATAATTGTCTAAGACCAAGCAAAACAAATCCCGTGGAGGGGACACAAATTAATCCCATGTGCACCCTGGCCATGGCACACATCCAAAAGCCTCCTGCTCTGCAGCTCCAGCACACATGCTTGCAGAGTCAGCTGTGTCTCTGCTTCTCCTGACACTGGTGGCTGAAATTTCCTCACTCTTCCATGCAGATTTCAAATGCAACCGCCCTTGGGCACCAATGACCATAAGACTGCTGACTTGAGAAGACCCAGCCCACTCCTGAGGCATTCCCGTCCAGGGATCCTGGGGCTGGATCCCTTCCAATCTGCAGTGAAAGAAGAAGGGACTTCCAGCACCCCTTCAGGCAATGCTTAAACCATTGTGGGCACTGCACAGTACTTGTGTGTTGCCACAATTTTCAGAGTTATCCAGTGGCCCAAATTGTCTCATATTGAGTAGCTGTCACCATCCTGAAACAGCATCTGTAAAGCGTTTTGATGGAGCAGGGTTTTGGAAAGTTCTATGGGCAACAGCAAATAAAATAAGAAGCAAAACAGAACTTGGCTGCCTGACTTTTTAAAATATACTGCTAAGACATCTGAAATATTGTCTCTCACACAACCCTGCTCCTCTGAGACATCCAAAAAGGAGTTCTTTTTCATACTTGGTGTGTACTTTTGCTGCTTGAGATATTTCTTTCTGCTTCTCATTAATGCTATTTTCAATCCCACAGGGAGAATGCTAGGTAAAGTGATCAAGAACAGCTTTCTTGATGATCTGCCCAACTTCATGAAATATTAATGCTTATTGTATTTGAGCCTTTTGTTTATTTAATATTTGCCCAGGGACAGTATAAGGTGTCCATATTGTTTTCCATCAGAATTACTAATGCAGGAAAAGGGAACACTATAACTTAATACCTATCTTATTAATATTTTTATTACAACAACAAGACAAACAGAAATAGTCCAATCTTGTTACAGATCATTCTTGTTTATATGTGCATTGAAGATGAAAGGGTGAATGTTCAAGATATTTTCTTTTTGTGGCTACTGTGATCTGTGGATATATTTTTTCAAGATAAATGCTGGAGTGAGGTGCCTACAATGAAAGGGCTGAAATATCCTTCTGAGTACATGGTCCTTCCTCCAAGTGGGAAAACACTTCATGGTATCTTGGCTCTTTCAGAAACTTCGCCATGTGTTCTCTTAGAGACAGTGTGATGCTCTGGGAGCTGGCACTGTGGTCTATAGAAGGCCCACAGCAGAAACATGAGGGTTTCAGCTCCAGCTCTGGTTTCCATTTCTTGGTAGAGATGAAAGACATCAACAAAGTCAGTCTCTTGGAAATGCTGTTGTCCTCCTGGAGGAGTTGATATCTGCACTTTCTCCTGCCTGCACTGGCATTAACAATGAGTAATTCTCATGTACATGTTTAATTGGTCTGTTCAGGCCAATTAAAAAAAAAAAAAGGTCTGATTTCTTTTCTCCTGAAGGGAGATCCTCTTTTTAAAGTGACCACCTTAGAAAATGCAAGGTCAGAGATGGGGGATGGTGTCTTGGAAACTTATGCCTCCATCAAATATCCCTTCTAGGTGAGCATGGCAAAGGGAAATCATGAGAGCAATGGGTGGGAATTAAGTTTCCTGACTTTTCAGAAGTCTTGGGCTTTCTGGAGAATACTACAACTGTTTGGAGTCATTGGAACTAATGGTTTTCAGTACTTCTGGCACCGAAAAGCCAATTAAACTCATTCTGAAGTCAACATTACAGTTGACTTCAGTTATTATAAGAGGATATACTGTCTTTTACTACCTTCTTTCATCCCTGTGTTATACATATCCTGCCTGATCTACCGCACTTAGAAAAAGGTTTGTCATAAAAGAAAGATTTGGATCAATTTTGAATGAATGCAATTGGTGGGATTCCCAACCCTGTTCAATTCTTACCCCCATCATGCAAGAGCTGTTTTATTCTGTATGTAAAACTTTGAAACTTCCCTTGCTTTGGGTGTTGTAATACTGGTGTTATTATTAGCAACAACAACAAAATAATAAAGAGTGATACTGTCTGAGGTAAATATGTCACTGCAATTGGGGCTTTCTATTATTTTTATGATATAAATTTGTGTATAGTCCTCAGCTGTTTTCCCCAAACAGATGCTGAGTTTGAATATGAGGGCCAGTAAACTTGCACAGTTTCTCCAACTGCCTTGGCAAAAATATTACCTGTGGGAGCCAATGAAACATTTATTACACATTGCTCCTACTGTGCCTACAATGACATTTCTCCAAATGTGGCTGTGCAGACTGAAGATATATTTATTGGTTTAGATTGCTGAAGTATTATTATAAATTAGATTATCTTGTGGTACGTGAAGTGTGATAGAGTCTGGTGAATGCTTAAGTCCTGCAAAATTGCTGCATGGTGTATGCTTGTATATTTCCATTGCTGGTTGGGGCTGGGGCTCTCTGTCTTGTCTGTGTCTCTGCAGCATCTTGTGAACAACCTGGGGCCCACGGGCTTAGTGAAGAATAACAGGAGATTTTAGTGCAAGAACTCCCTGGAAGTGGAATTTTAAAAAATTTGTGCTATAAAGGTGTGCTAAAACACTTGCAAGGTGCTAGATTTTTTTTTTTTTTTGAAGAGTGGTTCATATTCTTAAGCCAGCAAAGGAGGAAAACAGTGAGTTCTAAGACTGTGTGAAGCCAATGGGAAGGAACACGCATTGTAATTAGTAGGAAGGGGAAAGTGAAAATCTTCTAAAGAACCTCAGGATCAGGAGTCTGTGAAGGGAGAGGCAGTTTCAGTCGGCTACCAGTAGCAATTAGCTGGGAAAAAAGGGAAAACCCCCATCACTGGAGGGAAAAATCAAATTATTTGCTTACTAGTATATTGGTAGTCATAGGATAGCTTGCCAACCACAGAGCTAGTTGGAAAAGTAAAAAAAGATTTATTGCATAAACTGTACAGTGTAAGAAACAAATGCATTCCATCCAATGTGTCCATCAGATGATACTGTCATTTTGAAAAGGAACAGTTTGGGATAATAAGGAAATTGCAGCAAAATGAAATAAATTTCTTGCATTTATCTTCATCACAGTGGGGAGGGGGAAATACCTGCTTTAGAGCTTCTATAATTTTTGTAGATAATAAAAATAAGGAACAATTTAATAATGATATTAATCAGTAGGGCCAGATAGTACTCATCCATGAGTTTTTCAAAACATTTGAGTGGTTCATCTGTAGCAAAAGGACATGAACTATTGCTAAAGCCATCTACCATAAAGGATTACTGGAATTTTGCAAGAGTTATAGTTCCCTTATTACAAAGAAACTTTACCTCACTATTAGATAAATTAGTAAAGAAAATAATTAGGGACACATACAATGCTTAAGTGATCACCACAGGCAAAATGTGTCTTCTTCCAAATTACTTAGGGGAATAGAGGATGTGGTAGGTAAGGGCAAAATGGCACATGAGAACTTTGGAGTAGCCACTGACAAAATGCTGTGTTGGCAAGAGAGAGGCCAAATCAGTTGCAATGTAGAAACTAATTATGCCAAAGTAATTAGGGAGAACAGGAACAAATCTTCAGCTCTGCAACTGGAGGGCATCGTACTGAGTCAGCTCCAAGCTGATTTAATAGCCTGCCACCATTGAAAACTGGGAAGTTAAACAATTAGCCCATCCACTGAGTTCTTGTCAGCATGAAGGTACCTGTAGGGATCTGAAATAATTTTTATTCGCCATCTGATAATGTACATCAGAAAAGTAAAGATTAAGGGGAAATGGGTGTCTCTGAGCACATATTTGGATTTTGGGCTGCAGTTCATGTTTTTGACTAAAAATATTTGCACAGCTTCAGGTCTCCTGTGTAGCAAGGAATGTTGCTGGACAAATTTTGCCTTCTCCTCTCCCCTTTCTTTAACCTCCCCGCAAACATTTTGATGCAGAGTGCGTAGAGAATGCTGTCAGGTAGGTTGCACTTTCTCAGATGCATTTCCAGTTCCCTATAAACTCACCTGTAAGTTCCAGGTCTGTGCCTCCTCTTCCTATTGGACTGAATCCCAAAATCCAGCCTATTTGTGACTTAGACTTTGGCTCTACTTGCTAGTCGCCAGTTGTTTTTTCCTGTATGCTGATCAGGATTGATACTTGCCTATGTTTCTGTAGGGAACCTGTGGAGAATAAAACCCATCAGTGATAGAGAAACACCTTCATTATTTACCAGCCAGAAATATCTAATGAATACCTCCCTCAGGGATATTGTGACTTCTTTTATTGTTATTTAAGCCTCTTCCTCCACATTTTTTCAGCCCTTCAACCCTGCCATAAGGGTTGGGACAAAAGTGCTGTCTGCTTTGTTTTGTTTTCCCAGCATCGCTGTCTTGGCGAGACATGGGAGATGCTGTGGCAGTGCCATATTCATGAATACTTTCCATTTTCTGGAAAATCATTCCCTTGCCAGGAAAATGGGGAGCAGAAGTGGCAAAGTGCCTCACTTCCATTTGAATCTCCTCTCTGACAGGTACCAGTAGCTCTGTGTTTGGGTTCCTGGTCTGTGCCTGGTGGATGGGGCAGAGCACAGACGGCAGGAACTGTCTCAGCACAGTCTGTGCTGTGTCCTCTAGATGCCTTGGTCCTCCAAGTCATGTTTTTGCCCAGCTTGCCCTTTGCCTCTGCCTATTATACACAGATTTCTTTCTGCCCATGGGTGCCAAGGAGAAAGCATGTGGACCTGGAGTATCAAGGGATGGCAGTCAGAGGCAAGGAGAGGGCTGTGATGACTGAGGGACTGTCCTCTGCCAATGTCCTGGGGCTCCCCCAGCCTCTGCTGCTGAATCTCTTTTCCTGGGCAGCCACAGCAGAGGAAATGGCATCAACCACACCTCTTCGCACCCTTCTCCAACAAGATACCCAGGGCTAGATCTTCTTTCACTTATCTGTGCTCTGGCTCTAGAGGCCATTGCTTACTCAGGTGGCCATCACTTTTTCAAGGATGTTAGCATAGCCCTGTGCACAGTGCAGACCAGGGTGATGCTCTGTGCTGCATAGACATTGTCAAGAAGTTGAAAGAACACACTGGCTTTCTCAAAATATCTTGGCTACAGTCTGTCTTTTAACGGTGCAGAACTGTAAACAACCAGAATTGTTTAGCTGGTTATTGTGTCTACTTCTTTACTAAGCTATGAAAATTAGCGCCTACAGAATGTGATTACCGTTTGATCTTTTTAAAAATTTTGCTGTGGCAGGGACAGGCCTCTGTATGCAGTTGAGCCTAGTTGTTCGTCCACATCCCAAATATACATTCTAATTATAAGTAATTACAGGCGCAGGCATAAGCTGTTTTTCTGCCATAGATGTTCCAACAAGATTCAGGCATATTGTCAACATGTTTTAGCAGTTAATTGTAGAGCTGGAAAGCAAAGACTTGTGAGCTTTATTAGTCCTGGCACATCCCTTGCATCCCCCTCACCCAGCTGTAGCTATGTAAAGTTTAGGGGGTCTGACCCAAGCTCATCATGGAGGTTCCCTCCACAGTCTAGGAGGACAGGAAGGTGCCCTCTGCACTGTGGATCAAGGGAATTTGCATATCTGGCTTGGGATAGACACCGAGCTTTTAGGTAGGCAGCTCTGGTGGCATAAACATCCCCCTCACACTCATGGGTCTGGAGCTGTGCTGTCTTGCTGCTGTGCCAGACTTTTGCATCACTGCTGCTTACCTGCTTGTGCATTGTGATGGTGCATCCTGATGTTTCCCAGCTGACGTCTGCTCACCAGATGGGCTCTTTGACACTAATGGCCTCTTAAGTAGCCTTTGAGGATACTCCCAGACCTCCCCAGTCCTCTCTACTCTTTCCTGTGGATATTTTTCCAAACACAAAAAAGGTGTTTCCAAAGAGATAAAGAGTTTTAAAGTTATCCTCAATCTGATGATGCCTTTCCCTAGTCAGAATATTTATTCTGATCAAGAGACGTGGAAAACAACATTTCCCAGTTTTGTCAGTGGCAGTCTGTAGTGGAAGTTGCCTGTGCTCCTATGCTCTGCATTCCTGAGACTGGTGCATAGTACTGCAATCCCAAAAGTATCTGCCTTCTCCCTCAGCTCAAATGAAAACAATTTTAAAGTTCATTTTCATACATTTTCAAAATGTATTTGTGCCACAGTATGGCTGCCATCCTGCACTAGCAGCAAGGTGTCTTTTTTGTTTTGTTTGGATTTGAGAGAGCTTAGTTTTGCTTTCTTACTGCTTTGTCACAAGTCATTGTAGCAAACCTGCAGTTAACAAAATCACGGATGGCAACAAGCACAGGAACTGCTTTTGCTGTGCTTGTTTGCCAGCCTCAAAATTCCTTGTTAATATTGACAAGATCCCAGCTCCTGTGGTACTTATGAGCTTTTCTACCAACATGCCCTACAAAAGGCTCTTAGATGTATAAATTATGCAGCATGCTATGATCAAGTAGCTGAAATAAAAGGCAACGGTTTCCCAAAACAACCTGCACAAAGCTGCACTGTGCCAGTTTCACAACGGTATAGTGAGACTCAGTGGTAATTAATTAATATTTCATACATGGCCTCCCAAGCCTTGATGAAATGTTTTGTACTGAAATGACGGACGGATGTTCCTTGCACAACTCCCTTCTGCCATCCAGAAACACAGCAGGCACACCTTGGCGTGAACTCCTCCATTAAAGTTTAGTTTTCCACAGTCTGCAGCACTTAATCTTTCTGTCTTGATAAGATCAGTAAATGTTTTGCTGCAGGAGAGGGCAACACAGCTGTACAGAGGTTATGCACTGAATCCAAATGGGAAGGGAGATGTAAAGAGTATATATAATGCATTATGTACACAGAAAGTAATCAAATATGTAGTCATTGTAGGAAAAGAGGCAATTCCAGCTCTTACTGGGCAGACAGTGAATGCGGAACACCTGCCTATTGCATCTATAAATAAAATCTCTGCGGTTCTTCCTTTCAGCCTGAGCATGTGTTTTCTGGAGCAGCTGTCTGCTCAGGGAAAAGAGCAGAGAGTCACCCTGCGGTGGTAACTGTTTAATTTACATCCGTTACGACAGCCCTGGCACAGTCCGTCCTCCTCGCCAGCTCCCAGCGTGGTAGCGAGGGAATTCAGCTGCTAGAGCGGGAGAGAAGAGATTCCTGCTCCCTCTGAGCGGTTCCCCCGCCGCGCCGGGAGCGCAGGGGCGGCTGGCGCTACTGCCGCTCCCCAAAGGAGCATCCCGCCCTGCCGGGGAGATCTGGGTGTGTGTGTGCGATCCCTGTCACAAGGAGACCCCACAGCCCTGTGATCAGAACCTCCAGCATCACCCCCAACAGGCGAGGGGAGCCCCAATTACGTTTTTCCTTTGCATAAATAGCTCTTTGCTTTTTCATTTTAAAGCTCTGTGCCCCCAAAGATAGCATAGAACTTCTCCTTTCCCCCCTCCTTGTCAGTGCAGGGCTGAAGAACCACTGTGGACAGCGAGCAGGAGACTGGTCTTTCTTGTCCTTCTTTTCACCAGGCTCTGGGAGGGTACAAAGGAGCTCTCCATTTCTAAAATAGTTTTATTTATCTGGGACAGTATAAGCCTATACCCACACCCAGCTCTACACTTGTGCCTGTAGTAATTACGTCGAGACGGACACAACTGGCACCATCACCAATCCCTTAATAAAAACTTTTTGTGCCTTCTCTCAGACAGCTCCACACAGCTCTGACTCCTCTCGTCTCTGCAAGTTTCCTTCATCCTTCTGCATAACTGGCTAAACCCAAGCTGTCCCTTTCCTGGCCACCTAACCCTGTCTGTCCCTCACATAACATCTTCTTACCTTATCTGTCCCTTGCCCAACCACATATCCCTTTGCCTCACAGCACAGCCAGCAGACTCCATCCCAAACTGCAGCAGACACTGGATTTCCAACTGCAGTTAACTCTGGACCAGCTGACCCACTCTTTTATAACCCCCATCCTCACTGGGCAGGCAAGGCTGTCTCCACTTCTGGGCAATCAGTACAGCTGTAATTCATTGAGGAAAATTGCCTTCTGCACTATCCTTACAAACCATCTTCCCACATATATCAAAGCCCCTTTTGTCTCTAGGGTTTCTTTCTACTGTCTGTAAGGTAAATATAACCTTCACTTTCAAGCCTCTAGCACAGTGCCTAAACAGAGAAGCTCACAGAAGACAGGAATACCCTTGAATGCTCATGTATAGAACTGAAACATTGAGCTGTGATTCTGAGGTTGCATTAATCTATTCTCATGCCAGAATGGTTGGAGGGAGTATTTGAAATTATATGTGATAACAAAAAAAACCTCTTGGAATTTCCAATTTTCCATTGTTTCTTAGCTGTTCTTCCTCTCATTCAATTTGGATGTTAGCCAAACAGGTAACAAAATCAAGCTCATATGACTTAGATGACCATTTATGAGCCATCATGATTATCAACAAGTAGCAGAAATGAGCAAATTTACAGAAGCTCTCAATATTATTGTTGACTTTTTGGACAGCATGTTATTAATAATGCAATATTTCATTGTAATTGTGATTTATAACTATGTAATTACTAGGCAAAAAGAGGACTGGAATTTGTGAGCAATGTGAAGATTTAAATAATTAGTTTTTCCATGGTATTAGAAGTGATTTCCTATACATATATCTACAGTGGAAAATATATGAGTTCTATTGAATTTGCCCCTTAGAAACAAGTAGCACAACAGAACTGATTACAGAGTTTAACATTCAGACTGTACATTTTTCCTAAAATACTAATAAATAATTCCTAAAAACACAAGCCATGCCATATAAAATTGAAGAAGTCATAGGTGCTATATAAACACACATGTTCATTAAATTCAAAATGTGTTACTCCATCTTTACACGTAACATATACAGATAAATGCTTAATAAACTTCCATTATTTGAGAAGAATTACCTACCAAATTCATTCAAATATTGTTTTTGTTTTCCTGACAGGGGAAAATCTGCCTTTAGTGGTATAGGTCTTCATTCATTCTTTCGTCAAATCTCTTTTCTGAGGGGCATTTAATAGCCAATAAAAAACATCACATATTTTTCCATGAGAAACAGTGTGTTTCATCAAAATAGAAAGTTGCCACAGGAAAAAAGACTTTGATGAAACTATGCCCGTGAAAAATGAGAAACAATGGCTGTTTCTCCTTGTGGCTGAGTCAATGTGATACATCACAGGATTGTCTGCTGTGTGGTGAGGCCATGGAAAATACATTTTGGCTGAGAAAGAGTGCTCATCTGAAGAACAGGAAGGCATGGGGAGTCAATTCCCCAAAGGCTTTTTGGCAGCTGGATTGGACACACAGATTCATGTTGACTTTGATCACTCGATGATCCTTGTGGGTCCCTTCCAACTCACACATTCTGTGAATTGTGAATTGTTTCTGTGAAAACAAAAAGTTTCATTTCTGTCAGTGAATCAAAGAGGGAAGCTTTGGTTTTAGAATGCCTAGAAATGCTTTATTTTAACCCAGAAGTTCAAATTTCCTTAATCATGGGTGTCCAAAATTTCTGTTCCTTCCATTCATATTTTTCTGTGTTACTGTTGTAGGAAAAAAAATCCAGGGTAATTAGCATCTGCAGCATGGAAATCCCGTGTCTTTGTTCTCGTTCCTCTGTTGTTAAATGAGTTTAATGAAAGCACTTGAAGCATTTTTATTTCTTAAAATGGAAGGAATGACAAATACGAAAAGTTAACTGCTCATACTAGTTTCTTCCTCCAGACAGAGGATGTTCTGTTACTCTGGGATGCACAAAATTCATATTCCCAAGGCTGATAATGCCAATTTACTGCTGCCTTGTGGCACAGAGGAGCTTGCGAGCAGTTAAAACTTCATGAGTGAATTGGAAACTGTCTTTTTTTCTTATTTATCTGCTGATGTCTTGAAGCACAGGTTTCCAGAGCCTGCACACCAAGCTTTATACAAAGCACACAGAATAACTGATTGCCCTCTCAGGCAATACAGAATCACAGAATCATTAATTTGGAAAAGACCCTCAAGACCATGGAGTCCCACCTTTGACCAATCCCACCATGTCAAAAACAGGGCACTGAGTGCCACGTGCAGTCTTTGGCTGGTGACTCCAAGATCTCCTTGGGCAGCCCATTCCTATGCTTGAAAGGCTTATAAGAGATTGAAGACTCGAGTAATTTTCTTGAACTCCTCAGTTGCAGTGGGATGCAAAAGACATGAAGAGGTCTCCTGAACACTCTCCCCGCAGCTAAGCAAAGCAATGACACTCGGTAAAACTGAATAGTCACACACTATGCACAGAATTTGCCTCCACAGAAAGGTGTGTTTGTCAACAGCTGGCCCCATTCTAGCTTCAGAAAGGGTATTCTAGTCTCCTTTATCCAGGTAAGCTGAGTACTCAGCAGTTTTCAAACTGTATAGATTTAAAAATACCTATGGGATACTTTGGCACCATTTTCACATATATTGCTTTCCCAGGTGTGTAAGGCCAGAAGGACTTTCACCTTCTGTCTCTTATTCCATCCAGTGTGTCTTGCATTGCAGTGAGAAAAAAAAACAGCACGGAAAGGATTCTTTGTATCAGGAGAAAGACCAAAGAATAGGACAGTAAATATATTATGGGAGATAGATATTCGTCAGCTGACGTTAAGTCAGTGTGCCCTCCTATATGCTACGTCTTCCTGTGAAGTCTGTAGGACTTCCTTTAACATGCTTCAGCTACTGTGGCAACAATCACTAAAACCTTTATTTCAATATTTCAAGTGATGACACTATGCCTCTTCATACCTTTCTAGACTGTTTTGGCAGGAATCTGATTCCCAAAGAAACTTCTAACTCTATTGATCCTGGTGTGTGGAGCTGATTTTTTCATTAGGTATCTCAAACTGGTGGAGTGATTCACAGATTATGCCTAATAGGTTAAGGAATCAAATTCAGGACTGGGGAGCACAAAGTGCCTTGCACCACACTACACAAGGCAGGTTCACTCCAGAGCAGTGGTTGCATTTACATTGCACAGCTTCTGACCTTCAGACGAGCCTGCAGCCTCAAACTATGCGTGTAATTGCATGTGTTTTATTTCAAAATGCCTGAGATCTGATGTGCTCTGTAAGGTTTGTGCCACAGTAGTCTCAGGGCACAAAGTGTGGCTGAATATGTCCAGTGATGTGGTGGGCCCATGCCAAGCTGATGCTGATGGACTCTTGCCTACACTCCCTTTGGGACCAGTCCTTGGCAAAGTCTTTGGCCCCAGTACCTGCCCAGGCATGGTGGCAGGAGTGAGCTAGGAGAAGGGTTTAGTTCTTTAGCCCTGGCCCTTTTCTGTGCAGGGTAAAGGTGCACAGTGTAGACCCTGCTGCAGTTTCAGATGCTCACAACCATCTACTATGATTTTTTTCTTCCAGAGAATTATTTTTGTCGATGCTGGTGAATGAATATCAGATTGGGAGAGGCATATGATCAAATACCAGCCTGGACCCCCTGTGCTGGGGGAAGCCAGTCGTTTACAGCCTCCATGTTAAGGCCCATTGTTAAAATACTTTTTGTGATAACAACATAAACTTTAAATTTTTTGCTTCTTACCTTGAATTCAAGGTTTGATGTTTTTTTTTTTTGTTTGTTTGTTTTTTTTTGTTTTGTTTTGTTTTGTTTTGTTTTGTTTTTTTTAATTTTAGGGATGGAAATGGATTACAGAACGAGGTATACCCACTGCCTGCCCAAGCCATGTATTGAACAAAAGCTTGTGTAGGCTCCCTTGAAATCCTTATTGCATTCATTGTGGAAAATTAGATTATTCTCATATCAGTTAGTTTCAGCTGCAGATTTCTATTTAGTTCATTAACTTGCCTTGAAGTTGGATGGAATCAGGAATATATTTCTCACTTTGATCGAGTAATTAGGGTTGATACTTTTTTGCTTTCATGCTACTCCTTTTAAAACTCTTTCAGCTGTGTTTTTGAAAATAAAGTGAGTGAATTTATCATATTTAGACATCAGCAAGCACCACATGGCAGAGACAGCTACTCTGGAATCCTAACGGGCTCTCAAGAATTATCCTCTGTGATTATCTCCACGTCTGAAGGACCATATGTCACAGTCTCTGCAAATGGCATCTGGTTATATCACACAAGGAGGTTTCTTCTATCTATTTTGAAAGCAGCTGAACCTAAACTGTTGAGCAAATCCCTGAATATATTGAAAGGAGCTGCATTCCTTTGAACTGAGTTATTGAAACTGATATATTCTATGAGCTGGATGCCTGTTTCCTCTAACGACTATCTAACTCTCTTATTATTTCATGTTGTGTCAGAAAGGACACGTGATAAATCAAACAAGCCGCTAAACCAGGATACCTGAAAAATAATTATGAATGACCTTTTTCTCTTCTAGCTACAAATGTTATCCAGAAAGGGTACAACCCTTTCAGCTCCATGATAGACCAAAATACCTCTAATCTATCAGAACAGAAATCTTGTAATGAGAAATTACTACCACCTCAGCAAACAGTGCCATAATTACTCAAACTGTTACTATATTGATCTGAAATTTCATAGGCCAAGTGGATGGCCTGTCTTTGAGAGACATGGGAGGATGATTTTTTTTGCAAGCACCTTTTTGACTCAGTCTAGGTGATTCCACCTGACATGTCTTGAGGCACAGGAGCTGCATGTACGTTCCCCACCAGGTCTATGCTCTGACCTATGGCCCTGCCTACGTGTATCAGTAGGTGAAAACTCTGGTGAAAATTCTGGTGATCTAATCACAACATTCATGTGATATAAAATTCTCCTTGAACCTTCATTAGGAAATACTTCAGTTCACATCCTCACTGATGAGAGCAGCACACTCAGCACTTCCTCCTGTCACATCCATACAGCTTTCCTGCATTGTACAGGCATTGTGGCAGAGTTATGCCAGTAAGACCCCACGTTTTGGCCTGCACAGAAACACAGTCACTGCTTTCTAGATGAAAGTGGTGTGAAGAGTAGGTCTGACTCACCTCTCATGCTAAGGTACATTAACAGGAACTCAATGTAGAATCACTGTGAACATGCCAATATCCTTCCTACATATGGCTTAAAGGTGGAGAGGATGCAATATTATAAATCTGTGTCTAAAACAAACTGTGCCTCATGAAAACATGCCAAAGGGGAATTGGACAGAAAACTGTCACTGTGCTAAGTTTGGAGCATGGCTTTTCTGCTCAGTGGCAATCCGACATTGAGGTTGGGGGTCACATCCATCAGCCCTTCACGTTTTGTATTGTCCAAGTAAAACTGGGGATCTGGAGACTTTCCAGAAGAAAAGATGAGGTACCCTAGTTGCGTGGACAGGCTCTGCCACGTGCTCTAATATGAGTGGTTTGGCTGCTCTGATATTGGCATACTGTGCAAACTGTGCTCTTGATGCTGGGAAAGCAGCAGCATGGCCAGAAGCAGCTGTGAGAAGAAACATCCTCAGGCTTTGGGGCTGCATTTCAGCTCCAGCCCTCATGCTGTGGTACAGCTGTACCCAGCCCTATGAATCTTGTCTGCTGATCCCAGACTTGCCACCCTGGCTTGGTCCCAGAGGTGCCCTGTCCCCATGGCCAGCCCCAGCCTGGCTCTGCTGGTCACCTCTGAATGGAGGGGACAGGGCTGCTGGAGAGGTCCCTGCTGCAGGCTGCCCCACCGCCCCACTGGGCTGACAACAGGCATTTGGGGCAAGTGAAGACAAATGAAGACATTTAGGGGCAAAGTTGGGTTGAAATACAGTGAAAGAAAACCCACATGAACTGGGCAACTCCACTGGCTCTTCAGACCTAAGGGTGTCTGTGCAAGGTAACAGCTATGGGACTTTTAAATCTCTCTTTAGAGGGATATTGAAATCAGGAAGATTATTGTAGCATTTAAAATGATGCATTCATAAGAGATTTACGTATTTCTTCACCTCATTCCTACAAGCAGTATATACATATATGTGTATATATGTATATAACTGAGGGTGGAAATATTTACTTTGCTCATTATTGTGAGCACCTCACCAGTCTTTTAGCTGTCATTGTATCTAGCAAAATGCTGCACTTAGCAGTAATTGTTATTTTAATTAATATTTGTCTGTATGTTGCCTCTTACATTTAATGTTAGGCTTCTGTGACTCACTGGTACTGATAAGTGACCTACAGTTGCATTAACAGCCCATGTAATATATGGCCTGTCATCACTAATACATTTTGATGCATTTTTCTGTATTTTGCTATTTTGAGGATTATGTCTGGTTCTACAGACAAATGGCCTAATTCTCAGTGCTTTGTCATTTATTTGTATTTCATGCCAATTTTTTGCACAGATCTAAATTAAAGAAAGGAAAAAATATACTGCAGAACCTCAGTGTCTCATAATAAAAGGCTGAATCCAGACCTCATAATTCTCATTTCAATCAGTCACAAAGGGACAGGTTCAGACGACTCATTTAAAAATATTTGTCTTCTTCTCCCTCCTGGTAATTTCCTAGTGATTTCTTATTGTCATGAGGAAATTTCTAATATATATATATTTGCTCCAGCATACACAAACCCTTTTGTGCAACAGGTTGAAATCTATCTGTGTTTACAGATAACTGGTCAGGCCCAGCATGTGTCCACCCTCTGAAAGGAACCTGGAACTTCTGGCCTTACACTATGGTCACCTTTAATATAAGGAGCTTAGAGAGTCCATTCAGAAGTTATCTCAGAAGCGCCAGAAAAGAAGATTAAACAGCTTTCAAGCTTCAGGAAAGTACCTTGTTTGGTGGGCCCAGGCTCAGCCTGTGGGGATGTATGAAATAAATTATGTGGATAATTTTTGAACTGAAGTATTCAAGAGCTATGTGGAATGTGACTATTGTATACTAATGAGAGTTTTTACTGGAGGGTTTAAACAGTGTTAGTCATACCTGGGAATTTTTCTCACTCCTTGTCCCTTACTAACAATTGATAATGGGTCTTGAAATTAGCTGTGTGTCTGTGTGGATGCATTTTCAATCATACATAATATTTATATATGTGCACATATGTTTGTGCAAGAGTCGTGATGCCACGGTGCACAGCAAGAAAGAGTGGCCCTGAGAATCAAGAAGTAACTTTGATTCTGCTCATATGCAAAATCACACTTTTCCCTTCATTACCATGTTGGCAACTCCCAGTTTCCAACCCTGCAGTGAGAAAATACCTAGTGTGGGTATACTGGGCTCCTGCCACTGGCTTCCTCAGTCCCCAATATCCATTAGCCAGCTGCTGTGGGGATCTGTTCTGTCCTTTCTCACCCTGGGGGTCAAAAAATAGTCCCTTGAATCTTGGCAGAGATACAGGGTAAGATGAGTGGACAAGAAACAGTCAGTGGATATCACTGTATATTCAGACAGGTATTTGTTGTGCTGTCACCAGTGGGCACAAAAAACCTTATTATGCCTTAAAGTAACTGTATTCTCTTTTCAAACACGCTTCTTGATAGAGCAGATAGAACAAAAATCTGCAATTAAAATTCATGTTCATGTGACAACATGACACTGAGAAGTGAAAACAGTGCTAAAGACTCTTCACCCATAAGTCCTTCTAGAAATCTTTATGAAAAAGAAAATTTAGCCCATAAAAGATCAACTGTGAAAACTGTTTGGAATATGGCTGGGAATTCTGATGTCCATTGATAATGTATGGATAACGTGGCTGATAAATACTATACATTTGGAACTTAGACACACACACATGCACACACACATTCTCACTGTTTGTCTCAAGTGAACCCATACATAGTTCCCATTCTGGTATATGGACACAGAAGCTTAATTTTTGCTTGCTCTGGAAAATGCATGCATATTGCTGAAGCAAGCCTTGCCAAATTAAATGCATTGCTTTGTGAAAAATAAAATTTCCAGTTCAAAAGTAGAATTGAAGGCCTCACAAATGTTGCATTGCACATCTCCCCAAGTCTGTATTCATACAATAATCAATCAACAGGTTCAGCCAGATGAAGACTGGAAGCAATACCAGCTGATGAAGATGATCTGCAGAGTCATGAGCGTGGGTGGCAGACTCCAAGTCATTCAGCCAAGCTCTGGTGTATGTACAATCTTCAAAGACAAGTTCAAGAGCATGGGCACACTGCAAAAGCAGCAGAGCTCTGCTGGCATTTGCAGCAACAACAAGGAGATTATCAATAGTACACTGTAGGATAATCATTGATCACTGTCAAGGATCAAGACATGATTCTGTACATTGAGGGACTCAACACTAAATCCAGAGCATGTGAGTGGAAAACCTTCCATGTCATTCTGGGCTTTGCCAGACTGTTGCCATCAGACTGCTTTGATGTTTGCAGCTTCTTTGGGAAGGAACAATCCTATGAGGTGTTGAGTAGGGTTCAACCCACTGGGACTGGGAAGGGTGATTTAGTCCTGTCTAAGACTAAAAGCTCTTTCTTTTAAGCTGATTATGAATCATCTGGAGAAGACTGATGAAAACTTTCAGCTAAGATTCTGTAACATCAGTCCAGGAACAAAAGTTTCAAAGTAAGTTCCCCATTTTCTAGAAAGCCTTATGTTTAAATAAGAATAGAAAAATGGCTTTTTCAGAAGCATCATGGGAAGGAAATACCAGTGAAACAGCCATTCAAGATTCCACAATATGACATGATTGGCCAATCCAGAAGCCTAATTAAAAAAAAAGTAAAAAAAAGAAAAATTTGTGATTCAAATTAATTTTTTACTCACCAAGTGCCTGGCATTTAGCAAGAATAAATGCAGGCTATGCATCTTGGCTTGTGAATGTGACATCACTTAAAGAGGTTTATTTGTGAGTCAAGCATCTTGTTCTGACACACTCCCAAGCTCTATGATAAATTCATGACTACCATCAAATTATGGCATTAGTCACTGAAAATCTCTTGCTTGGTTAGGATGGGTTGCTCTGTTTTTTTCCAAAAGACTTTAAATCTTTGGATTGCTATGCTGTTTTCAGCCAAACCTTTCTCTCTAAGAACTAAATTACTTCTGAGTGAAACAGACATGTCTGCAGTACATTCCTTTACTTTTCTGCCAAAGTAAATCTAGATAAACTCCACAGAATCTGGTGATATTGCTAAGTCTTTATGAAGGAATGGAGACTCAAAACACAGGTAGTGACTATAGTATATGGTATATTGATACATGATGCACTTTCAATGGGTGTGGGAGTATGCACATTACTGCGTGATGCTCACGACATGTCTTGAATGTTGCAGCTGAAATGGAATGAATTATAACTGAAACACTTGGGCTAGTGGTGCTAGCTTGCTTGCTTGCTAGCTATTTTTATTAGCCAGACTTTCTCTGTTTTTTCTCTTCCTAAGGAGAAGATTGATGCTTCCTTGGGAAAAAAAATTATGAACCTAGTCCAGTCTTTGTGCACTGAATTATGCATGCAGCCACTGTAATTGTACCTATCAGTCAATGCCTGCAGAAAAACGCAAGGCTGGGTGGGGAATGGCTGTAGGTAAACACACATTTAGTCTTACATTGGTGGTGGTAACTGAGTGTACATTTTGTATGCACAGTTGGATGAACGTTGTTTTGACAGCTTTCACAGCTGAGTTCATTGCAGCACCGTGAGGCGCAGCAATATTGCTTTTCTTGTGGGACTGGCCGAAAAGGAACACTGCTCTTCTATTTCAGTCTAATGCTTTAAGACATATTCTGTCTCAGAGATCCATAGACAACCAGAAGATTCCCTTAGTCTGTCCCCTCATAGATATGTTTATACAATTACTGGGAAATGTTTACCAGTTCTTTCAAATCTCCAGCATGAGAGAGTCTACATTCTCCTGAATTACCAGTGCAGTGACTTAGGAGCTCTACTGTTAGAACAGTTTTCCCACTATTATCCAGTCCAAGTCTTTCCTGCTGTGATCTGGGCCTAGGCAACTTTCCCTAGGCACTATGACCATTGAGAAAAGATGGATTCACCCTCTCTGCAACAAAGCAAACTGCTAGTTAGTGTGACAAAAGTGGTAGGAAGCCCTGAAGTCAATAGAATAACACTAACAACTTTAGAAGAAAAGCGTTGTTAGCTCAAATGCTGCTTTGTCAGGAAATGGTGGCCTTTCTCAAGTATCTTTAATCTTTTAAAATTGTCACTCTAGAAATGTAGCAGGTAAAAATTACATAGATAGACCTTCTTTCTGCAAAGTGTGTGACTGCCCTTATCAGAGGCTTCCTAGATGCTGGCTTATAGTATTTTTGAAAAACATTTCATATGTATTTCATATACTTATGTCAAGATATAGGCAGAGAGAAGCATCATTTTTTGACTGTAATGGCTTCCAGCAATTTCAGTTTAGCAATTCCCTTTGTGAGCACCAAACTTAGAAGCTTAATACAAAAGAATCCTTTGTATGTTTAAACTAAAAATTGAGAGAGAAGAAGGAGGGCTGTCACACACAAACTTCTCTCCATTGAGGTCTGCTAAAGGTGTTTTGTGCCTCTGTTTTTTGAATCTAAAGCTTTTTGAAACACGCTCATTAGAAGATTGCTAAAAGATAAGGGGTTGTCTTAGTGGTGCTTCCCTTGTGCCACCTGTGCCAGTGCACTGCTTGCAGATGGCACTGTCAGCAGTTCAGAGGGCTGTTCACGACAGTGTGCTGTGAGAGGGAGTGCAATGGAGTTTGTCTGATCTCAGGGTGGGTTGTGGAAGCCTTACAGGAGTGGAAAAGGGCAATGCCAGGGTGGAAAGGTGGGCTTAGGCAACACTGCTGTGGGGTGAGAGAGGGCAGATGTGCTTTCACTGTGCTGCACAACAGCAACTTGCCAGAACAGGATCAAAATCCTTCTTAATAAATAGCTCTAAGGCTGCAATAAGGGATTGCTGAATGCATATATAGGATGAGTAAAGCAATACCAAGAATGGCAGAAACATGAAGTGTGTGGCTTAAGAGCCAAAATGAACAAAATATGACACCTTTCCACAAAATCCCATCATTTATGAAGTAGGATATGAAGTTGTTCAAGAAGCCTCTTCTCAAGGAGAAAGATGTTTAAAAATTTATTTCTGCTTGAGGCATTATGTTATGGTTTTCATAGCATTTGTGAATACAAATATCAGATAAAGGACATTTATGGTCATTCTTATTACTGAATACTCTAGAAGGATGGGGGTTGCCTAATTTCATATTTGTAGTCTCCACTCATCCATAAAACTTTTCCTCAAGTGGTTTGTTGCTTGCTGTATGTCCAGTCACTTTCACTGGTGTTAATAGCAGCCTTTCTCCCAGATGTGTTTCTTTAATCATCAGAGTGTGTTTCTTCCCAGAGCAATGAGTTACCACTTCATATATTTGTTACTACATGGAATATTAATATGGTAATCATGTCTGTCTCCTTAGGGGACTCGTATTTTATGGCAGCAATTCAATACTGTTCACTATTCGGAGTTAAAAGAAATACAATAGTTGAAGATGTTAAAGGCCTTTTCTACAAAAAAGGCAAAAAGCATACCAGAAATCACATCTTTAGTTCAGAAAAAAAACCAACAGCCACAAAAACCAAAAAGAAAAGTATAACTCATGATCACCAAACCCATGAAATATTGCTCATGATGACTGCTGTGTTTTTTCACACAGAGAATAAAAAGTGTCTTCTAAAATATATAAAGTGTTCTCCTTTTCTTATGGGGTCCTGAAGAAATGCACAGCCCCAGAGGATTTCGTGATATGTGTCCAAGGCCAGTGCTGCAGGGTGCACTGGAGAAACCCAATGTGAGCTCAGAGGCAGAGCTGTGTGAGGAAGGCTGCAGGAAACCTCGCTGGGTCTGGGATGTCTTCAGGAACTTTAGCCCTCACCCCTGGTCACTGCCGGAGCTTTCTGCAGCTCTGTCCACTCCTGCCCACATCTGTCACTGACTCTGAACCCCTGCTTGGCCTCGGAACTGCTCCATTCCCCTGCCTCGGGCCACAGCCCCCAGTCCAGCTCTGCTTGCCACCTCTGGGCAGTGGGATGGGGCTGTGGGGAGAGGTCCCTGCTCTGACTTGCCCTCCTGTCCCTGCCACCTGCCCTGGCAGTGCTGTGGCCAGACCCTTTCTCCGTGTAGCTAAGGCATTGCTAGCATGAAAAGGTAGCCATGACAGCTGTACAAAAAACCTCACAACTGATTTTATTCCCTTTTTCACTGTGAAAATAATTCTCAGTCAAAACTGTGAGAAAAACCATATTTTAACCATTAGTTTAGCCACTGTCAAGGCAGTAGCACTCTGGGCCTGTGGTACCTTTGGGCCTTGGTTCTGTAAATACTTACACATCTGGGTATCATACAAGGGATCCAGATTCATGGATGTGAGAATATGTGTGTGTGTACACACATAGATATATATGTGCCTATCTTTGCAGGAAGCGGACCTTGTTCCGTGGAGAACGTATTGCCTGAATGGTCCCAGGCTAATCATTGCCAATATTTTAAGCTCATTTTGCTTGATGGCAGATGGAGACAAAGAGCTTATAACGTTAATTTTTTTATTGGATCTCATCTGACAAAATCCCCGGTTGCTTTCATCTCGCATGAACCATTATTCTTTTGTAGATATATGCCTAATAAGCTTAAATTCTGAAAATGAATATTTACACTTACTAATGGCAAGGGATAGTTAAAATCAAACATGCTGCATGGTCTTCTGGGAAAGTCAGCATTAAAGCACTGCTTTCAATAATCAATAAGTCAACCAAGCAAATCTCTAGACTGTTGTTACAAGGGAATTTGTCAACATGCAAAGTGAAGATTTGTCTGAGAAACTGCTAAGTAAATGCTTCTGCCACTTAGTAGTGGTTCAGTAGTTTGTATTTGCTACAGATTAGAGTACAGCCATGCATAGGTTTGTTTTGCATTCCAAACAGAAGTAATGTCTGGATCAAAGTACCTGTATGTGGTCCTCACTGACTTGGATCAGTTTAAGGATGGGAAGCTACCCTCTGTATTCCCTGGCTCAAGCTCTTCCTGTACTGCTTCCTCTCCCTTTTCCTTGTGCCTTCTGCATTTTGTATCTCGTAGTATTAAAATACTAGGATAAATTTACCTGACGTTTTTACAGACTATCAAACAAATAAATGGTCTTATACCTCACTGATCTGTATCCACCTGTGACAACTAATACTCCCCAAAAGGGACTTCACTCCCTAATAAATGTCCAAATGCAAGGCAAGAACTTGAGCTATCTATTTGTGACAGTATCATAATTTTCTTACAAAGTGTATCAGAAAACACTTACCAGAAAATAATAAAAGTCTCAGTATAATATGAAATCGAGCTTCATTCAAAAAATGCATTGTGGGCTGCACTGTTCCTAGCTTTAACCACAGGGCTGGCTCATTTCCTTACTTTGTTGGAATATGAGCTTAAGGCTTGGGACCTAAAATCCTTGGTAGACAGGTAACTGTCCCAAAGAGTCATATTTGGAGGCTCAAACATACACATTATGGCTCCTTCCAAACCATCTCCATTTGCATTTATGTTCCTTTCTTCAGCTGCTGAAATTTGCCTCAGTCTCAGAGGGAATATGAATGACTCATTGTTTATAAATCCTTTTCTATTTTGTAAATAATCTCTCTCTTTTTGGACATCCTTCCCAGCAAAGGTGGCAGGTGCTGTGGTGAAAGAATGGAGATACAGGTAGGATGTTAACATAAGGGTGCTGCTTCCAGCTCTTGGACACATTTGCAAAATGGCCAGGTGAACAGGGTGGGCCCCAGTGGCAAACAAACTCTAGCATGAAAATTGTGTTTTATGTGGTCAGGTTGGTCCTGTGAGTAGTTGAAAATGAAGCTCCTTGTAGCTGCGACAAGAACTGTACATAGGGCAGTAGTAAATCACATAGATTCTGTGGATATGGTGGCGCAAACGTAACAGATTCAAAGATGTAGGCAGTCTTTCCCCTCCCAAGAGATAGAGAGGGTTTGAGTTGGGGCGGCAGCACCCCAATCCACACCAGAGCCCATTGATATGTAGTACTGTAATGTCTCTTGTGATGTCGTGATGGCGCTGGCCTGAAATGTGAGTTTTTTTTTTTTTTTTTTTTTTTTTTTTTTTTTTTTTTTTTGTGTGTTTTTGATTGTTTGTTTGTTTTGTTGGATCTGGGACCCTATCCTTACATGATGGCTCTGTAGTGTTGCCATTTATCAGTGTTGACTTGTTCTCCCCTTCTGTTCTGCTTTATCTATCTGTGTACAGGAGATACAAGTCCTCCTGTCCATGACCTTTGCCTTTCCCTTGTCTTATACCATTAACACCCAACTACCCTCATCAGAAAAGGCTAATTCCTTTATATTGGCAAGGCCAGAGCTCTGTGAAATCAAAGGTGAAACTCTAACTGACTTCAGCTGCAGCAAAAAGTGGATCAGATAAATCAAAGAATTTGAGGAGAAAAGGAAAACAGAAGGCAGAGACACTAAGTTCAGCCTAAAAGGAGCTCCAAAATGATTAAAAGCTTCCAAAGATCTCACACCTTCCTAGATATTCAGGTAACATTTAAGATGACATCTCTACCCTTAGGACTGAAGCCTGATACAAGATACCACCCACCTCAATAAATGGTGTTCTTCTAATTATAAGGCTTCCTTCAAAGCTGGAGTGTGTGGGCACTGGCAGGTTAGCCACTGGCTGTAATACAATTTTGTGTTCTGTGACTGGTATTCATTGGTTGCTATGTGAATTTCCTTCTGAATTCCTAATTTCTGAACCGTGTCACTTCTCAGTAAGATGACAAATGCTGGCATTTGGTGGGAGGTGGTATTGATCACATCCAGCTCTGCCATGACAGCTGGCAGCAGAAGAACAACGCAGGAGCCAGCCATGCCCGGCTGGATCTGATGGCTTCCTCAGGATTTGTTTACATCCTGCAGTGTAGTCCTGACTTAGAGTGAATAAAATCACTGAAAAGGTAACATACTGATTTGCTGAATTATCTATCAAGTGAACTGTTCAAAGCAGAGGTAGGGCCAACTGAGAGAGGTAAGAAGCACACTGCTCTGATGGCTGGGCTAATTCTCCACCTATGAGAGTTTTATTGCCTACTGCTGCACGAGAGGGTTCAGGCACCAAGCAGCTTCCACTGGATGAATGAAAGAGTTTGGGGATCTTTTAGCAGGAAACATCACATTTTATAGCCCCAACTTATCTTTCTTGCTAATCAACGTGGACATTATTTTTAAATTTTTCATAATTATTTTAAACATACCATAATATCAGACCCTGATGAGTAATCCAAATAGCCAGTAATCTTTTGGTATATCCCTTCCTGCAAAAACTCTGAGGTAAACTATTTTATGGAGGAAATAAGAGATAACCTCTATGCCTTAAGACATTTTATATCATGAAAGACATGAGCAATTAAACTGCCTTCTGCTCAGAACTGCTAAAGTGGTCAAGAAGAGAAATAGTTCTGGTGCCTCATATGAGGTCAATTCTTTCCCATATGAGTAAATTTCTTTCCTCACCTGAATGTTCTTCATCCAACTTATATACATGACCATATATATGCTCAAGATGTAGAGGAAATTTCAGAAACAAGTCCTTTTCAGGGAGATGTGTCACCTTCTCAATTGAAATTCTAAATGGTATTTTTAATAAAATAGGAAATAAGTGGTTTTTGTCTTTATGAGAGTGAGAGTGATCTTCCATACAAAGGTCTTTGAGGTCTGTTTATGAAGGATGCTACATAAGAAAGTGATCTTGATTCTTATTTATTAACTTTATGTATTTCTGGCATTTACATATTTTATTACCTTTAGATTGAATGAGTAGGCCTCTTAATATCATGGAGTCATAGAAAAGTTTGGAATGAAAGGGATCTTGAAAATCATCATCTAGTTCCAGTCTCCCTGCCAGGGGCACCTTCCACTAGACCAGGTTGCTCAGAGCTCCATGCAACTTGGCCTTGAACATTCCCAGGAATGGGGCATCCACAGCTTCTCTAGACAGCCTGTTCCAGTGTCTCACCACCCTACCAGCAAAAAATTTCTTGCTAGTATCTAACCTAAACCTAACCTCTTTCATCTTAAAGCCTCTCCCCCTTGTCCTATGCCTACATGTGCCTGTGAAAAGTTCCCCTCCAGCTTTCTTGTAGGCCCTTAGGGACTGGAAAGCTGCTAGAAGTTTTCCTGAGAGCCTTTTCTTCTCCAGGATGAAAAGTGCAATTCTCTCAGCCTGTCTTTGTAGAAGCGGTGCTCCAGCCCTCTGATCATCTTCATAGACTCCTCTGGATTCACATCAGGTCTGCATCCTCCCTGCTCTGGGGAGCCCAGAGATGGATGCAGCACTATGAGCGGGGTTTGTTGAGAGCAGAGCAGAGTAGAGGGGCAGAATCCCCTTCCTGGCCCTGCTGCCCACGCTGCTTTTGAAGCAGCCCAGGACGTGGCTGGTTTTGGGCTGCAAGGGCACACTGCTGGGTCACATTGAGCTTTTCATCAACCAGTAACCACAAGTGCTTCTCCCCAGGGCTGCTCTCAATCCATTCTCTGCTCAGCCTGTTTTTGTGCTTGGAATTGTCCTGACCCAGGTGCAGCACCTTGCACTTGGCCTTGCATGAGGTTTGCACAGCTCCACTTCTGAAGCCTGTCAAGATCCCTCTGGATGACATCTTTTCCCTCCAGTGTGTCGACCATGACACAGCTTGGCATTGTCAGCAAACTTGCTGTCAATGTCCTTGTTACTGACAAAGATTTTAAACAATGCTGATCCCAATAGCGACTTCTGAGGAACACCACTGGTCACTGGCCTCCACCCGGACATTGAAACACCGACACAACTCTTTGAGTGCGACCATCCGGCCAATTTTTTATTCACCAAGTGGTCAATCTGTCAAATCCATGTCTCTCCAGTTTATAGACAAAGATGTCATGAGTGAGTGTAGAATGTTTTGCATGATATTTTGCTATAGGACTTATTTTCCAAACATCACTTAATTTTATGTTTTCTGGTTCTTAAAATTTTCTTCCTCTTTTTCTTTATTTTCTTTTTAAAGCATGCAGATCTCTGAGATTTACAAAGGTCTTCTGTGCAACAATTATCTAGTCTAGAAGGAGATCAACACAAAGTTTGAGAATGAAAACAAAATGTGAAGGTGACACACGGTGAAAAATTCCTACCTTTGAAACTGTGAAACTTTCTTTACCAAACACTTAACTAATTCTTGTTGATGAAGATTTACGTCTCTGTAATTTCCATTTCTGTTGTCACTGATTAAAAGAGTATCAGGAAGGCTTGTGGAGGTAAATGCAGATGTTTTAAGCATCATAAACTAGACTTAAGCAAGGAAGAAGAGAGCAGTGTTTCTCAGTGAGGGAGCCCCTATGCTGCGTATGGTGCTGTCCCAGCATAGACAGTAACTTTGCTTGGCTCATTATCCCTTCTCTGAGGGGGATGAGCTGTGACTGGGGCTGTGCCCATCCATGGAGGTTGTGACACCCGAGAGAGTCCAGAGCTCTGGCACCTTTGCTGACAGGAAAAGCACTCACAGTGGGTGGCAGAGGGGAACTAGCTTTGCAAGGCTCTGCTCTTCGTTGCAGCTGGAAACACTCCGAAGTGTGGAGTTGAACTAGTGAAGCAAACCAAGCACAGGACAAAAAGCCCCCTCCAAAACACAGTTTCTAAGTTATGATAACACTCAGTAACACTGTGTCACTCCATGTCATTCAAGGATGAAAAAAGAAAGAGAAAGGGGAGGGAAATTTGCTTTTGAGATATGTATTTATTGAAAATTTTCAAACCAGTAAGACTTCTTTTCACACTCTGAAATGTAAAAATGATAAATATTTTATGGATCCAGAGGCCATTCGCTAATTACTTGTTTAGAAAACAAACCTGTGAATTCAGCAGCTGGGATACCCATATGAAAATCTGACCATATTGACTTTTGTGGTGCACACCAGTCAAAGAACAGGCATTGTAGTGCCTGTGATTTTCAAGAACAAGTTACCATTCCTTCTTTGAGCAGTGATGGCCCATGGTTAATTTCAGGATGATTCTGGAGACACAGCTACCGAACAGAAGTGAGACTGCTGTGCAAATACAACAGTTTTCCATTGAAATAGGTCAGTTCTCCAATATGATCAGCAGCCTGCTTAATACCCAGATATTAAGCTAATTGGATTGTCCAGATACAAGATACAACAATCTTTTGTATTCTTAGAAATAATTGTGGAATTACAACTTTCCCATAGGTTTAGCAGTTCTCTCCCGTCTCTTTCCATTAAAAGAATTCAATCCTATTTCAGAAGATAACCTTGAGAAAATGAGGAAGATACAGGCTTTGCTTCTATCTTAATAAAAGTCTGATATGAAGGTTTAATTAAGAGAGAGAAAATACCCAGGAATGAACACAGGATTTAAAGCAAAATAGACTTCAAATAAGTGAAGTAAGAATCACAAATGTGATTCAAAAGGTTCCCCCTGCTGAGACAGAGCAGAGTTTCTCACTGAAGCTTGAGATCTGTCATAGTCGTTTTCCATTTTCCATCTGTGATGTCAGTTCTTATCCTTCCTTTTTCCTTGTTCTGTCTTGGCTTAAAAGGCTAAGAAGTTTTTTACAACTTGTTTCTTTTTTTTGAGCTTGGTGAAACTTTTCTTGTGGCATTGTGGTACTAAGGTTTTGCTCTCGGGTATTTTTTGTAAGAGTTTTAAACACCTGACATTCCCACTAGTCAGTCTCATAAGCCTTTCATTGCATTAGAATAAGCAAAGGAGAAGTTGCTACATCTGCTGCATTATCCTTCTATATTCTACTAGGGACACAAGGTTTTCTGTCAACTGTCCTACCAAAGAAAAAAATAAAGGGATGCAAAAAATGGAGAAACTTAAATTGCCTTATCTGATGTCTTCTCTGATGATGTTCAAGCGGGCTTGTCTTGTTATGCATGAATATATTAAACCTCTCCCACCTTGATAATTTTAAGTGTACAAATTTCTGTGAAAAAAAACCAGTAAGTGTATTGCACTCAAGAGATTTCAGAGCTAAGAAACTGAAATCCAGCTATCTTGTTTATTCATAGATGCATCCTTCCTTTAAGCTTCTGAGGTTTTGGCAGTAGGGCTTAGTGAAGGAATCCTAGGAAAAATTCTGTCTCACTTCATGTGGCAGGTGTAACATTGAAAACACACTGCTTTTCATGGAGGTGGTCTTGAAGGTGTGCATATACAATTGTATGTTTAGTCAAAAATTAGTCCTTCTTTCCAGAATTTTAGATTTATAAAATCTCATGGTGTTATGGTCTTATAAAATCTCATGGTGTTAGAATCCATTTACTCTTTCATTTCAGTCTAACAGCATTATAGTCACATCTTTGTCTGTACTGCACTGAAGATAATGAGAAACTATTACTGGGATTCCTACATGATGCTACTATGATGCAAATGTATTGCTTGGATTCCTAGATGATGCTACAGTAGATACAAATGCTAGGAAACATTTTAAATTTATCTTTGGCTGACAGACTGATTTGAAAATGTGGTTGGCCACCAAAGGGGATGTTTTTCCCAAGCTAGATTTATTTGTTCTAAGAAAGAAGTTTTAAAAGCCAGTGAAATATTCCCAGGATAATTCATACACAGCTGACTGAATAATTCATCATAAATAATGTATTTAGATTTTGCCTCTCTCTTCATAAGGAGATTAGGATATTCTCAGATACATTAATTATTCAAACTAATACTGAGTTTTCTCATCCTCCCCCTCCAAGGGTTCGATTCTGTCACATTTACTCAAGCTGAGTAGCATTTTCTGTTGGGAATTGTGCTGATTTTAGTGGCAGTTCCTGCACAGCATGGTACAGGGGAGAGCATCTGGACGCAAGTGAAAAGGTTACAAACACTTGTGAATATTTGATAGTTGTACTTGGAAGCTCCCCCTGCATAGGATTGCTATGCAAATCCTAAGAGATACTTTTGTTAGCTCTTGTAGCTAACCATCGCAACCCCAATTTATTAAACATACAATTCAAATTTTGATTGCAGCTGAGAGGCAAGCTAACATCTTGATTTCCGCAACCAGCGGAGCTTAGCTTTGAACACTTTGCTGTTGACAGAAAGTGAACAAAAAAGATCAAAAATGAAGGCTAAAGGAAACGTGCTTGAGTGTGCAGTCACTTAGAATTTCTCTTGTTACCAGCATTGCTTCTGGGAACTGTCCACAGGGCTTTTTCAGCATTGAAAAAAATGCATTAATCACCTTCGTGTCTTCCTGTTCCCTGTGACTGCAGTTCTCTCTGGCAAATATTTTTAATATAGACCTGGCCTTTGACTGGGCAGATGAGGCTTCCTTCCAAACTTCCAGCAGCAGTGGCTAAAAGAAGAGTTGGAAGTGCAGATTGAGGTTCACCACCACTGCAGTACACCCTCACAAATGCTCTGCATCTATCAGTGCCACCCCTTTTTGCTGAGGAAACTTCATCCTGGTGGCTCTGTGGGATGGTGTTTTCAGCTCCCCGGCTAGCTGTGCTCCCAGGTCACCTGCTGTTCCTCCCACACAGCTAAGGCTTGAAAACCCCTCTCAGCAAAGATGTTTTGGTTAACAGTTTTGTTTTATAGTTAACTGTGGTGGGCTGAACTGAATACTCAGTCTTTTAGAAAGAAAAATGTAACTTTTATCTAAAAATCATACAATCTCTTCCAGCGACTAGGTCAGAAAATCTCTTTCAACACTCTGCCAAGATTTCTCCCTCTTCTTGGGTTAAAACCAAGAGTTACCTCAGAGGGGAAGACTTTGGACTAAATATAGACTGTATTCTTACATAAAAATGTAAGATATTTTATGTAAGAAGATTATCTGATATTTTATACACCTACATTTTCTCCACATGGGGAAAATGAAAAGTTCTGCCAATGTGAAGTATAAAACCTGTGACAAAACCTTTGGAGCAAAGTGCTGTGCCTCCACCATGGGGATTGCAGCCTTCTGTATGATGGAGCAAAGGCACCTTATCAATACATGTATTTTCAACTGATATGTTTGCAGTGTCTGCACTGGAAAATGGTTGCCTGGTTCTATTAAAGTTCAAGCCAGGCTGGAGTTGGCAGGTTTAGAGTGCTTTGAACCTGGTCCAATACTAATTTGATGGACAGGGTTGGAATAAGGCAGTTTTAGTCTGTGACAGTAAAACAAATACAAATAGTCTCCTGGCTCTCTGATGGTGTTTACAAGAGTATTAAAATGATTTCCCACTAATGATACACAGTTGTAGGGATTGCAGCACTATATCATGAGGGTAATGCTGCTGCTGCTGTGGTGTGGATCTAGAGAGATCCAAAACAAAATGCCAGCAGAGGCACTGGACAACATACAATGCCAGAAATTACATTCTAGCAAAATAGAATCAAAGTGTTGCTGCTGTACTTTGTAAAAAGAGAGGAGATAAATGCAGGAAGCGCTCCTTCCCACTGGCTTTGCCTGATTCTCTAGTGATGTATTTGTTATTATTTTCCTGGTATACAAAGACCTGTTTTTAAGCCATGCAGAGGGGAGATTTAAGTATCTTACTCCATATCAGATTCCTTGCTTTTTGTGTTAATTCATGGCATGCTTTCTGTATAAAATACCTCTTATAACACACATTTAGGTTCAGGAGGATATTACAGAGCAGTGGCAGATTTGCTAATTCAGGCGTGATACTGTAATTTATTTTTAAAGAAAGTTTGATGCTTGTTTTTCTGTAACCATCACATTTTTCCCCAAATGAAAGGCAATAAAACAATGTTTAGAAGTATTTATGCATACATACATTTTGCACAAATGCTGCCTCAGAAAGCAGAGAATTTTATATTTACCCTTTGGGCTTTTTCTCTGCCGTAATGTAGGTTCTTGTGTGACAGCAGTGCCCTTATTCCTTGCAACTACCAGCACTCATCTAGTTAAGTGGAAATGTAGAAGCCCCTGATTTCTTTTTGTTCAGGACAGAAGTTGTGTTAACCTTGCAAATGCAGTGAATGTCAAATCAGTAAACTGCTGACTTGCCTGGCATCTATCTTCTCAGCCTATTCATGCCATAGTTGTATGTTAAAGAGCACCATAAACCACTTATGATCTGACCCATTCTCTGCAAACAAAGCAAAATCTGCAGATAACACAAACCGTAATTCCAGATGTCAGTAGGTTGCAGATTGCTCACTTAGTATTTTTAATGACAGACGAATAATAAATACTTTTTTATCTCATTAATAATCTACATATTATTCATATTAATAGAACTGGGACCTGCAAACTCATAAATATCACTAGATACCGCGATACTGGCCTTGCTGTGAGTGCTTTATGGGTTATAAATTACTTTAAATAATCATTAGACACAGGTTTCAGTAGAGCTGCACTGAAAAGCCCTCCCTCCCTCCTAGTATTTAAAAGCATCACAAGGTTATAATGATGCTGAAAACTGGCACTGATGGAATTGAAAACTGTAAAATTGGAATTGATGTGTGACTTGGAGGTTCAGATTTTGTGATGTTTCCCTCTTATGCTTTCTGCAAGAATTGTCTGGTTTTCCTGCTTCCGATTTTTAATGTGATTTTAGGGGTTTACTTTCCCCTGGAGACACAATTTTTGAGAATCTTTACAAAGATTCTGAAAAACATGGTTGCTATGGAGGCTGTGGAGAGGAGGTATGGAGTGGGGGAGACATTTAAACTGCTGTTACTAGAGCTCATTTGTGTACCTGATCCATTCACCTCCCACAACATCTGATTGGATCACTGATGAACCAGCAAGGAAAGGATTAAACTATCACACCATTAAAAATAATTTAAAAGTTAAGGCATTCATAGGGTTTAGAAGATGACAGATGTTCAGTTGGACAGGAATGGGGAATTTCAGAATTTAGGATTCCCTTCCTTGTCTTTTCCTTCAATGCTTTTGGGTTTGTAATGAGTGTTCTGAATGTAACTTTACTTAGGTTCACCACAGGGGGGGAAATACTAAAAGGCATGATTAGTCATACAGCCAGCGGAGTTTCAGCAAATTTGGCAACCGAGCAAACAAGAAAAAAAAGTAAGGTTTTAACTGATTTTTTATGGGCTAACCTAAGGCTTATTTAGAGCGACATCACCCATCAAGAGACTACTTCCCCCACCGCTTTTCTGTTAGGCACACTGCCCCGTGCCAGCTCTGGTGGCTTCACCGGGCTTTTCATGCTGTTCTAATCACTGTGCCCTGTGCACGGCAGGAGGCAGCCAACAGCCCATGACGACACCTGCTTTTTTGAGGCCAGCAACAGAAACAAGAATTAACTCTGCATCAACTTGTATTTTGTTGTCTCAAAACTTCAACCTGGGATGCATTGATAAAATTTCCACTTGAAGAAAAACCAAAAAAGTCTGCTATTACCCAGGAGTGTTATTTTGGGTTCTGTGCGTTCTCATTGCTTGTAATTGTCAGGATTAAGAACAGTTTTGAGATTCCATCTCTATCTAGTTCAGCTTGTTCCCGGGATTTACACTGCACTAGGTTGCTGCAGTTCATATTCCCCTTGCTCTGCTCCCTCCCCATATATTAACCAATCACCAGGATTAATGCATTCCTGAAAGGTAAGGAGCAGAAGCCTGTCTCCTTGACAGCAGGGGACAAACACATAATAAATACATAAAAATAAACATAAATAGTTAGAGCCAGCAGCAGATTGTGTTGGCAATAAAGTAGGGTTTGCTTAATGCTTTATGGAAATGAAAGCTCTATCTTCTGTCTTCACTGCCATCATTATGAGAACCCATTTAATCTCCTCTCTGAACATGATTATCATTTCCATAAACATAAAATATGCTGCTTTAACTCTAAGTTCCCTCCCCCAGATTAATGCCATTGAAAGTAATAGCAATTAAAATAAGAGGCTGTCCAGGCAGGCACTGCAAGTGCAGATTCAGATAACAAAAGAGCAGAAGTTCAGCAGCTGGTATGATACAGGCAGGAATAGCATTTCCAACAGCCTTTCTCCACATTGGTTGCTCTTCCCCTGGCACCTGGCCGGTGATGGAAGTTAGATCATGTGTGGCCATCCAGGGTAAAAAATTATTTTGAGTAGGTCTTACAGGCCCTCTTATCCTATGGGACTTGACAGAGGTGACTGATCTGAAACTGGCAGAGGCTCAGTACAGAAATATAACATAGTACATGAGTTATTTCAATATTAATTAAGTGCTATATACAGATATAAAATGACTGACTGACTGCAATTGTTGAACTAGGAATAAAGCAAGTAGAATTCTGTGTGCTAAGTCTCATCTCACCATCTTAAATTATGCATCCATGTAGCAGAGAAGCAAACCCAACATAATGGTGATACTGTCCAATGAGCTACCAACCTCCAGGAATGTGCCAAACCTGATCACAGTAACATCCAGCTGTCTTCTGTGCTAGGTCAAATTATTTTCTGATCCCAGGTAGGTTCCTGAGGGACCAGTGGGAGCCTTTGACTTCTGTGAAGCAGAACATTTGGAAAATGTGAATGAAAGTTCTATGCTTGTAGACATTGCACCTAGCCTTGCTCTTAGTTTGTAAATGTCAGACTCAGTGCTCAGCTTACCTATAAGCTCTTCATGCTTCTCTGACATCAGGGAAAGAGAGCACTGCTGGTGTAACTGGCTGCTCCCCAGTGTCTGTGCCATGGCAAATTGGAATCCTGCTGATCTGGGTGGGTCTGCAGGAGCAATTCTCTATGCCCCCATGAAAGCTAGGGAGTGTCATGGACATGGAGAGGAAGGGGATTCTCTGGAATAAACTATCTGTCTATGCCTTTTAGGCCAGCTTCTTAACATGGTAAGAAACTAAACAGCTTCTGAGGTCTGACCACTTCTGGGGTAAAAGCAGCTGAGAGCCAGGAGGCAAAGTGAGGAACAAAATGACCTTTTCTTGACTTTTCCTACACCTTCATTTCCACTGGCAACAGGTTACAATTGGCAGCAGTTTTAGTTACAGTTTTGGGTTTTTATATGTTTACTTAGCAGCTCTACAGATGGTTTCAGATCAGATGTTGTTATTTTACACCTGTGGGATAAGAGCCTATGGTGGAGATTACACGAAGTAACTAAACAGCCTTTCCCTTTTGCCATCTTAGGGGCTTGCTCTGAGAACTGCTCTTTGTAGACAGATCATTCATTTCAGAAAATAGTCTGCAGGAGTTTCCTCTTCTTTGATGGTCCAATTCCACTGTTAAGTGACCAAATAATTTTTACAAAAGCCCTTGTTTATGTAAAGAATAGATGTTTAGACTACTTTTTCCATAATTCAGGTCTGACATTCATCCTAAGTACTCTGTTAGTTGAAGAAACTGTGTCATGGCAAACAGTAAAAATGGGGCTGGCCTGTGAACATCCTCAGAAGATGTAGGCTAGGACAAAGCCATAGGTGTAAAAGGAGAAATATATTCCCATCCTACCTTCTCTTTCTCCTGTTTCAGGGAACCACCTTTTTAGTCCCGTTTTTGTTGTTGTTTCCCTCCTCCACACCCCAAAGTGTGTGCACTTGCAATAAAGAAACTTTGAGGCAGGGACACAAGAAGTTTGCCTGTGTCTTTGCTAAAGCCACTGGAAGTGTGAACAAGCCAGTGCAGGAACAAACCTCTTGAGGTGGGCTGTACCAGCTTTCTGCAGAGAGCAAGGAAGACTTGGTAACTACCTGGTCCTTTCTTTGCTCCAGGAATAGTGCAACTACAGGCTGTCCCTTCCCTTGGGCAGATGGTGATTTGGATGGTAATCTTGCAGTGAGTCCCTCCTGCTCAGCTTGTTCATGCTCTAACTGGAAAGTATTTTCCATGTGTGTGTGCTGCGCTGACTCCCAAATGTGTGGAAAGAAGGACTGTATCGAGATCAGATTTAATCTAAAAACTTAAAAATAGCACAGGGAAGATAAACCTGGAATAGCTCCCTCCGTCTACCGTGTACTGTGCTTAGCACTTCCTTTCACCCTGCAGCCCAGCCCATCACTCCCATGTGGTGTCACCGTCGCCATAGCATATGTTAGTTACTGGACTGGTGCCACTGGTTTTCAGTGAAGTAGCACATAGCTTTTGCATATAACCCTTCTGATAAAATTCTGCATGGTTTCTTTGCTGTGACTCAGTTAATTGAATCCTTCTCGTATGAGAAAAATGAAAGAGTGCATGTGACAAAAGACCAAAATATCTAAATCTTGTGATGTTCTGCAGGTACCTGATTAAAAATACTTCAGACTTCGGGCTGTTGTATCCGAGACAAAATGGCAGGTAAAAATCTTTATTCCTGGTAGGTTTTAAAAGGTAAGCTGTCATCTGAATGCCAGCCACAAAGAATCAGCATATTCAAAATCTACCATTAGTTCTTTTCATACCCCTTTTAATCTTCATTTTACTCCTGGTCTTATTCATGTCAGGAACTGTGAGTTCATGCAAGGTGACAAACTGGGACCTTAAAAATGCATCATTTCTCTGGCATTATACATAAGTTTCATGAACTTTTTCATCGCCAAAAAGCATTAGAAAAAAAAAATCTCTAAAGTTACTCTTGTTTTTTGTATTCTTCAGAATCAAGCTATGTCAGGTATTTCTGCAAATAAACAATACCCATTGCAGTTTCACTGCACTGAGAGAAAACTTTGAGTTTGGTTTTGTTTCCCCCTCTATGTGATTTTTTTTTAAGCCTGTCAAGAAACAACAACAGAGAGAAGCACTCTTAAATTCTGGAAAGATAATTGCCAAAACAGTATATAAAGCTCCTCTTTTTTGGATCAGTAAGTTGAATGCTTGAAGAGGATGGTTTGCCCCCAAGCTCACTGAAAGGCACTTCATGTTCTCAGGGGTATTTATTAAACTGAAGATTCATCTTTCACATTGTACGTGAGAAAGGTGAAACAATTATGCAAAGAAGTGAGGAAGAAGGAATTACTGATCATTTATTAGTGCACATGCTACACATAGCATGTGTCCTAATTCGCAAGAGAGTGTTTAGTCTTGCTCAAACAAGGGAAAAGTACAGGACCTTGCCTTGTGGGTCAGTGTGCAGGGGGTCTGAAGATCTGATAGACTCTGAAAACTACCTGTGGCATATCTTGACACAGAAAATGAAACAAGCACATAGCACGGGTACTGAGTTGCCTCTTGTTCAGCTGATGCCTTTGATGTTTCCTGACAGTTTTTAGTGCTGATGTGGCAAAACAACTTCAGAATGTGCAAAACCATAGCAACTGCTGCAGGAGGATGTAGCTGGAAACAAAATATCCTTATCTCTCTAATTTGACTGCATTTCTTCCCTTCCTGACAACAGTGCCTCTACAAGCATTTTTTTGTTAGGATAGGACTGGTTTGGAGTTTCAGAAGAGACTCCAGCCCAGCCATGTGGGAGAGAGGGTACACATGCTGAAACCAGATGTGATTTTCCTGGGATAAGGGAGTGCCAGCCAGTGTCTGGTGATATTTTATTGGATTAAAAAGTTTATGGGGCAGAAACCACTGTTGCCCAGTGTCAGGTTCTCCCCAGCACTATTGGCAGAAGAATATGGGATTGTAACATCTACTTCTGAGCTCTCAGTGCCCCAACATGGCCTATGGAGAGGCTATCCATCAGTCTGTCAGGTCTTCACATATTAAATTTAATAAAATCATATATGTTCCTTATTAACATATCCAAAATACATACAGTCATGCCTCATTTTTGTTTTTTGAAGCAGGAAATATATAAAATAACTTCAAAATTCTCCTTCGGTAGGAAAAGTTAATTTCAAGTGCTTATAAGAAAATTAATGGTAATGAATATATGATCACATATTGTCAAATTAATTTTTACTTTTATTGTAAGGCGCTATTTTAGTTTACAGGCAGAGTACTAAAGGATTTTGGAAATAAAGGAATACCACAACGATCCAAATGGAGAGACCCACCCTTTCTGCTGCAAAAGAAAGGAGAAGTCTTCAGTCAGGGAGAGCCAGAAGCGGCACAAAGAGTCAGCCTTAAGGGTGAGTGGGTGCTGGCAAGCCCAGCTAGCTTCAGAGTCACCTTAATACACAGCCTCCCTCAAATTCCTGGAACCGATTAGCTGTTAACTGCAAGGAAAACAGTCGTGCAGCAAAAGGGAATGGAGGCAAATTCTGAGTAGCGCAATATCTGTGATCTTCTCCACACTGACATGCCCTTATGCTACAGATAGTACTGCTGCTGAACCAGTCAATGCAATGACATCGCTCTCCACTGTCAGAAAGCCAAAGAAAATCCGTTCATGATTTCTCCACCTGTTCCACGGAGTCCTGCATAGCAAGGCCAGGACACAGGAGCCTCTCCGGGCTCACAGGGACTGGCAGTTCCTGCCCAAATCACAATTACTCTGTCTGAAACAGGCCCTAGCTTAACAGACGAGCTGGCTTATTGTGCCCAAAACTGGGAGAAACCTGCCCAAAAACACGCTCCCAGCCCCTCGTAGAAAAACCTGCTTGTTAAATTTCCGCCGCCTCCAGTGCGCCGCGGGCGCCCCTCGCCCCCTCCGCCGCGCCGGGGATGGCCGCGGATGAGGAGACACCTGGGTTTCCCTGGCAACAGGTGCCGCGGCGGCCGGGGGAGCCGGGAGAGCCCGGGCTTCCCCGCTCGGCTCCGCGCCGCCGNGCGGGGAGCCCCGGGCAGGCCCCGCCGGCCCTGGCTGCAGCAGCCGGGGGCCGGGCGAGCAGCGGCCCCGCCCGCAGCGAAAGGTAAGGGGGGTGCTGCCCGTGGCGGCGTCGGGGCGATGCAGGGGCCCGGGACAGCCCTCGGGTCAGGCACCGGGGCTCGCCCCGGGCCGTGCATGGCGTACCTGCCTCGGGGAGGGTGCAGCGCCTCAGCACAGAGCTGAGCCCTGTCTCCCTGAGGCCGGGGCTCGCAGGCTTCCCCCTCACTGCCCTCCGCCTCTGCCACCCTGCTTGGCCCGCCCGGGACACCTGCTTTCGCAGCCTCTGCCATTGCTTGGCTTCGCCGACGGCCTCCTCGTGCTGGGCGGGTTCTTCCGTCCCCACTTCCCGCCCCGTCCCAGACACCGCCCTTGCGGGAGCGCTCGGGGCGCTTTGCTCTAGGGTGGGCCTGGGCCCACAGGCGTGCCTTCTGCCCTTTAATGCGCTTCAACCAGACTCAGCCGCTTCCCCCTTTATTTCTTCTTGTTTACATCTGTCCTTGGCGAAGGCTGGCCCGTCACCGGCCTTGCTGGTGCCTTGTCCCCCGCTGCCAGCAGGGCAGTGGCGGTGGCTGCTCCGTGCCCGCCGGGCGCTCTGGGCGGTGTCCCGGGCACTCAGGGTGGGTGCTGCCGCCTGATCTCGGCTCCCCGTGCTGGGCACAGACGCATCAGGTTGGGCACGGGTTTCTGTGCCGAGGCTGTGGCTCCGAGCAGAGCTGGCTCCTGCGGGGGCGGTGAGCTCATGTCTGTCTGCGTGCCCCCGGAGGCAGACAGGCCCGCGGGCCAAGGCTTTGCTCCCTCCGCCTGGTGCGGGTCCCCTCCCTACCACTGGAGGGGCATCCCCCGATTTTCACTGCTGGGTGAGCTCACACAGCCGTGGGCAGTACTGTAAGACTTGCCACGTTGTGGCCAAGTAACTCCTTTCCTACTGCTTTATTTTCTTTCCTCGAAACTCAAACCTAAGGTACAGCGAAGGGCAATAGAGAACAGTGCATATCTTGGTACATATTCTTAAAAAAAAACTCTAACAAGACCTTTACAAATGCAAAAAACATTAAAAATAATCTTTAGGGAAAGTTCTTTAAAAAATTATCCCCACTTATTTGCCTATTTTGTAATAGTAATGCTTCAGTGGCACTTGCTGCTAAGGTTAGATGTCAAATAGTCTTCCCATAAAATTTATCAAGAAAATGGGGCTGATTGGTGATCTCAGTCACTGATACAACAACAGTATCACAAATGAAGGTACAAATTGACCTTGAAGGTCAATTAACAGAAGGCTTTATCCACAATTTTTTATTGCGCACAAGATTTCTGGATTCTTCTGTGTACCTGTGTTTCCTTTGTGTTGTGTTTGCAGAAAAACAAAAGCACAAAGCTCCTTTTACTTTACTAAAACCAAAAGTTGTTTATAGTTTTGTGACCGGCGTGATATTTCCTGATAATGTAAAAAATTCAATTGAAAAAGGAAATAATGTGTTGCCTTGCATTGTTCCTCCAAATAACTTAGAGGGAAATAACTTGATAAAAACATTTATATCACATGCTCTGGTTAGTTAAGTGTAGCTATTATGGTTCCAAAAATAGATAGTCCCTGAAAGTGCCTGAAATCTGCAACATGGAGGTCTGTTCTGCACACAGCCTTTTCTGCCACAGCCATTCTGCCTTAAAGTTGTCATGGACTTCTCCTCTATTTCTTTAATTCGCTCATAGTTTTTCATTGTTCTATAAAACAGATACATATATGAAATCAAAGAGAGATAAGCTTGTAGTCAGAAAGTAGCCAACAATAGTTGTTTGATGCAATAAAAATAAAAAAACGCCCAATGGTTTGAAATAAGGAAAATTATCACTTTAAAAATTGCTTCTGGCAAAACTCTATGACTAACTTTCTTAAGAAGTGTATCTACTAAATAGTGAATAACAAAGCAATACCTCTATAAACTATCCACAGAATTGCTTCTTTGTCTTATTTTTCAATGACTTATAATGTTTTGGCTTTCCAGCATTATTGATACTAAATCAGCTGGCTGACTGCGGGTATGTCTTTACAAAGAGAGTGGCCAAAAGTTGCACAAAGCCCAGGAAGAGCGTGCTGGGATGGGGGTTGGGAGATCGGGGCCATTTCCAGATGGAGCAGGATGTTTTTCCTTGTGCTTAGCCTCGGGCATAGACATGGCTTGCTCCTTCCCTCAGTCAAAAAAGGAACTTCAGAGGCTTGAGCATACACCCGGATGGCTGCTAATGAGACTGTTCTGTCTCTTCATATATTTCAAAATCTACATGCCATATTTCAGTCTCCGGCCTTCTGGGCGTTTGTGTCTAATTAGGCTGGAGGGCCCCCAGTTCAAGATTACCTAGGCTGCTTGGTGCCCAATTTCTTTATATGACTTTGGCAATGAAGCAGATTACCGTGGGTTTATGTGCAAGCAAATTAGGGACAGATGTAAGCATTCTTATAAGCCCTGTTCCTGCTTTCTTAGCACGAACTGAATTCCACCATCATCTGGTTCTTTCTACATAAAATGTGTAGTGTGCTGATTGTAGCATATTTATAACTGGGTGTATGTTCTCTGTAAGACATGAGACTTTTAAGTACTTCATTTTCTCTTGCCTTCTTTTTTTTTTTTCCCTCTTCCCCAAATGAAAAACAATACTGCTTCAAGAAAAGTTTCCCAGTTCCAGATAGAAATAATGAACAAGAGAAAAGGACTCCAGGCCGAGTAGAGCAATATATAGCACAAATAACAACAAATGTTTTAAGTTTGTTTATGTTGTCATAACAGCCTAGAGTAGAATGGAGAAAACAAAACACATAGTACCTGAACTGGTGTTTAAGAGTATGAAGTAATACTGCATTGTTTAGGACTGCTATTTAGTTGTGCTTTAAAAAAACCCTCAAACAAAGTTCCAGTGGAGAACATTATAGGAGAAATATGCCAAAACTGCTAAGGCTGTCTCCTTGGCATCACTGAAAAAATAAACCATATTGTAAAGTTATAGAATCATAGAATGGTTTGGGTTGGAAGGGTCCTTAAAGATCATCTCATTTCAATCCCCTTTCAAGCAAGGAACCTTCCTCTATCCCAGGTTACTCAGAGCCTCATTGAACCTGGCCTTGAGCAGTTTCAGGGTTGGGTCATCCACAGCTTCTCTGGGCAACCTGTGCCAGTGCCTCACCACCCTCACAGTAAAGAATTTCTTCCTAAGAACTGATCTAAAGCTGCCCTCTTTGAACTTAAAAGAGTGGTTTAAAGACATTCCTGCTTGTCGTAACAGTACAAGCCCTTGTAAACATTCCCTCTCCAGCTCTGTTGTACCCCCTTTAGGTGTTGGAACCCCAACTCTCTCAGCCTGTCTTCATAGGAGGAGTGTTCCTCTTTGTGGCCTTCCTCTGGACTTGCTCCAACAGATCCCTTTTCTTCTTGTGCTGGGTGCAGTGCTCCAGGTGGGGGTATGGGAAAACAAAGTAGAGGGGCAGAATCCCCTCCCTTGACCGGCTGCCCATGGTTTTTTTTATTGTAATTCTCCAGATTTTTGTCCTCTTTCTAAGTGCTAGATCCACTCTTAGGATGCTATCCCTGGTTTTGTTAAGCCAAAACCTGAAGTGAAATCCCAATTCCAATGAGCTAAATGACAAGATTTACTGAACAATTGTCTCATCTTACATGTCAGGAGAGCTGGGTACATATTCAAAGGTTGTTGCCACCTTAAAAGGACCTTAAAAACATCTTGAGATACATGTTAAAATGAAGTCTAAAACACATCAGATTCTTTAAAAGTTGCAGCTTTGGAATCAGAAATACTGTGTTTGAAAACAAAATTCTTCATGACCTCATTAGGAGGACTTAAAAATAACTGTCACCTGATACCCAAACTCTTGCTTAATATAAATCTTAGGGATTTTACCTCAAGTTCCCCTGTGACAGCTCTGCAGAAATGTTTTGGCACTGAGATGGTGAGGAACAGTGCACCATGAAAAGTAAGTGGCTTCTGCCTGTCAGGCTCCCAGATTTTTCCTTGTGACTGTGCAGTTTGATAAAGTCAATTTTTATTTCTTTGAGGAAAAAGGATTACAGAAAAAACACTGATATATAATCCTTGGATTTAAATCGTATTATTGAAGTAGTTCCACATTTGAGAATGCTCTAAAAAATATCAACACTTTGTGTTTACAGGACTTGGAGCCCCCGTAAACTCATTATTCCTAACATTGCATATGTAATGAAAAAGAAAAGAGGCTGCCTGAATGTCATATAATGACAGATGTTTTCGTCCTGTAGAAATATGGAACAGCCACCCTTTTGTGGGTAACTTTTATAATAAATTAATTTCTTTCCTTTATGAAGGGTTGAAACAACTGGGACAGGCAATCACATCTGAAATGTCTCTGCTTTCATCTCTGGCATATGGAGTAGTAAGAAGTGAGGAGGCATTGCCTGGTGGCTGGAGCTAAATGCTTGGGAATGAATGTAGTGGAATCTGTTCTGTTCTGTTGAGGGTCCCATGCCCTGCCCTCTGCCTCCCCAAACCATCGGGAGGGACAGCCTTGCAGTGCCTTTGGAGTCTGTTGCTTTGTGCTGGGAACTTTGTGCTGGGAACCTCTATTTGTTAAGGAATACAATAGCACCCTTCTATGTACCATATAGTCATTAATTTTCATAGAGAGCAAAGTGAGTGATCAATAGTAGAATGTGCCTTCAGAAGAAGCTGAGCTACTTTTCATAGGAAAACTATAATTTTAAAACCCCCTTTTCATCCTGTAACATTCCAGAGATAAAAAAAAATCTGCAGGCACTAACTTTGACAAGGAAATGCGTTTGGCCCTGATGGAGGAAATGCTAGTGATCTTGTTAGAGAGCAATCTTAAAAGGTCTCAGAAACTGCAAACCTAAGTCTAGTTGGTGTTCACCAAAGTAGTTTTCTAGTGAAGGGCTTCATAATTATTTTCTATATCAGATATGTGTTTCAAATGTAAAGGAGAGGCTAAATGCCTTAATAAGTTAGGAAGGCAATAGCCTCATTTATCAAAAAGATAAGAGGAACCCAGATGACAGAATTATCAATATTCTGCAGGGAAAGAAAGCATATGGTAGGATAAAGAAATGTACTGCAGTTGGTTAGGGGCTTTGTCTTTTGGTGTCAGAACAGTAACCTGAACTCTGAAAAAGTATTTTGGGAAAAAATTGTCTTACAGACCCTGTCTGGACTTTATGTGATGGTGCAAATAAAATGTGAGTGGCATTTTAGGACTTTTTTTTTTGGTGTGTATAAAATTGGAGTAGGACTCTGTGTCTTGGATCATTCTACTTTTTATTTTTTCAACAATTTCTGAAGTCATTGTAGCTGCAGCTTGGCTATAATGTTCTTCCTTTGTTTGGAAACTGGCCAAGGGGATGGCTGGCAAGCCTGTTTTTTGGAAGTCTGGACATCTTGCTGCATTGGGCCCTCTGCAGTATTAATAAACCATGAATAAACTTCCTGGCATTTCTTTAACAACATTATGGTTAAAGAACGATCCGTTTAAGCCATCAGGGAATAGCTATTGCAGAAGAAGAGAAAACACAGGCCATTGACATCTAGCAAATTACTCTACTCTTGCTAAAGTAAAAAGGCTTTTTTTGATCTTTGCACAGCAGAAAGAATAGTCCTGGGATGTAGTATAAATAATAAACTACTATTAATAAATATAGTCTTTCCACTGTAAAGTCTTACACACACTGGTTAAGACTCTTTTCCTCACTTGATCTGTGTATGATATTTACTGAATTTTGTGTCCTGTTCTTGAATTCGTGTTTTGGGATCTTATCTTGAAAATGCCATTCAAATTGCTATCTAGTTTGTATCTCAGCTGGCCAGAGCCAAGTAAATATCCCTAGATCCAATGGGTATGTCCTTAACTTTCCCTGGACGGGGTGCTGCAGGCTCTGCTGTGTATCAGAGGGGCATTATAAAGCCAGTTCTGAGGGAACCCGTGGTGCAGGGGTGCTGCAGGGTGAGCCAGGAGCCATCTGGTCTGTGCTGCTGCTCCTGGAGGAGCTGGGTGGTGTGACCTGCAAGGAGCCCCCATCTGTGCCACGAGCCTTTGACCAGCAGCTTCTCTTGGTGATTTTTTCTGCAGCAGAGAGTGGAACTCCGGGGGATGCACGTAAGGATTTTCCATGACAGAGAGGTTCTGTACTGAGTGTTATGGTAGCTGTAGTCAGCAGTACCACAGCTTTTCCTCTCCTACAGTGCTTCTCTATGTGGCATGCAAATCACTAATGAGTAGTTAATTAGGCATAAGTGATCATGATTTTATTCTGTTTTCCTGTAATAAATATATTAAAGTTCCTGTTCTCACTGGTTTATGAAAATGACTGATTTCATAGTACTGAAAACAAGTTTCAAGACAAATAAAAATTATAAAACTTTTTTTTTTTTTCTGTCTAAGAATGTTAGACTTGATGACCAAAAAGACAAAGGAAACTCAACAAAGAAAAATTATTGCCATGGAAATCCCCAAGTGAAAAGGTAGGAGTACAAAAGATCTATAAAATAAAAGTTAAGTAGGAAAGTTTAGGAAATTGATAGAGGCACACAAAAATCTCAATGGTGAATGGAATAATGGATGAAATACCTTTTTCTTGTATTTTTTTTTTATTTTAAAGAAGCCTAGTAAGAACAAAAGGAGTCTGAACAAAAGAGTGGGCTGTTGTTAGTTGAAAAACGTCTATTAGAATTAGAAAAAAGTATTCATTGAATTACTTCTCTTCTTCAGGTGTCAGTAAAGGATAAAGTACCAAGACTGTATCTCAGCTGGTGGTGATGGTGAAGCACATAACAGCCTCCTCCACCTCTGCTGTGTGAGCTGCTGTTGTGTTACTGTTTGGCTTATTTAAACATCTCAGCCTGACAACTAATACCCAGAAGTTTTTACAGAATTCACTGTAGAATTCTTAAGGTTATGAAGCTTGAATTTTTCAATATGCTTTGAAACATAGAGAAATTACAGTGAACTTGGAAATTTGTCACCAATGCTTTCAAAAGGAATCTTCTGGATAGTTGGAAGCCTATCAATTTGGCTCTGGTCCTGGAAAAAATGAAAGAAATTCTTTAACTGGACTTCCTATCATTCTTTAAGTCTAGTCACCCATGATTTTGGGAAAATAGATTTTATTAACCTGCCTTTTTATTAGTTTCTTTATTCTCTTTTATTTTGAGATAACAAATACAGTTTGATCAATGCCATTGCATTGAAGTAATGTATAATATGCTTCTGTGAGGCATGATTTTTTGATCAGGTGACTAGACTGAAATGAAATCAATTTGATGCTTCTTAAATGGTCTAAAAGCTGGCAGACAGGCTATGAAATATGACTGTAAATGGGGAATCCTCACTGAGTGTGTACCTTTCTGTTGGATCCTCTAAGAACTGGTTATTAGCAGTGACTATTTAGCACTTTATTGATGACCTAGATGGTAACAATATCAATTTTCCACAGTAAATGTAAGAAAGAGGAAAGCTATCTGATGCAAAGGGATCTGTCAGTTTTAGTAAAGTGGGTGCAAGATGTCATGTGCCATGAGTGAGGTTTTAGTGAGCTAAAAGTGTGGCTCTTAGACAGGTAATGACACATCTGAGTAAGGGTAGAGAAGTGTTTTGCACATGTAAATTGTATTGCTATTTAGAGGGAGAAAAGGAGTTAGATAATGTCGTGACCTCCAAGGTCACTCACTACCTCCTTGATTTACCAAAGAGGTGTGGCCCAGTTTTGCTTGCTCTGTTTTAGTACCTGTTCTGGTTCATAATACGGAAAAGAATTCTTCAGTGTAGCCAACACCAGTCTAATAAAATGCACTGTCTAGAAGGTGAAACTGAGCAAGCAAGGTTTGTCTTTGTAACAGTGAGGTAAACTCACCACTGGAATATTAGTAACAGTATGAACATTATGTAAAAATAAATTCCAGTTTGAAAGGACTGTGATTTTCAAAGACTTGTATTTTTCAGATGTGAACTCTTAGAGACTCCTGTCATATTAAAAAAAATATTACTTCAGTTCAGGGTGGTTCTTTGTGCAATTTATGGCCATTTCCAAGAGGACCATGGTTTTCTATTTGTTTAGAGAATTTTGGAGCTTTATCCAGGCCTCTGAATATCGATGAAACTTAATGTAGTCTCTTGCTCTACTCAGATATTATATCAAAGAATTGTTTTTATGTTAAAGTTTTTACTGGCAGGAATGAGAGCAGGGAAAGTCATGTGTATGCTTTAGAACTTAAGAGATGTACTCCCCTCTCCTGTTGCTCTCTTACCATGTTCCTTGAGCCTTCCTAGACAGCCAGAACAGAAGAGACCTTCTGTTCTCTGATGCAGCTGTTTTTGGCCTGTAACCAGAGCAGATGAATGTAGTGTCCAACTCAGGAAAGGTTTCTGAATTGGCTAAATGCAGTGAGGGACAAAGATGAACTTTTTATATTGGGCTAGATGAGATTCTGCGCTGCACTTGACAGAGGTTGTATGAAAACCTTGGTAGAGAGTTTTCCTGTTACTGTGTTTATTTTGCTTACATATGAAAGAATTTTGTGGCTCTCTTGAACTGTGATTTTTTAAGATTATATTGAAATTTCTTAATGTTGAAATGCTGGGTCACAGAGAGAAAAAACAATTTCAGAGTTACAACTTTGATACCGTGATGAGCTCAAGGGATCTTAATGAGGTTCTGCTCCCAGTTCTCAAGAACTAGAATTTAGAAGTTTGATCTTTAGAAAGTCCATTGCATTTAAGTACAGCCATGAGTATCTGTTCAGTTTTTGTTAATGATGTTCACTACTGATGGGGCTCTGAGAGTAATGCATGAAGGTGGTTTGCATCTAGAACAGTTAATGTTCACCTGCATGTTTTTCACCTTTTTTGCTAAAGCAATGAAAAGTTCTCCTCAGTTGAATCCAGGTATTTCCTATACAATTAGTACAGTTAGTAAATGTACGTGCCATTTCTCTCCTACTTTTGCCCACTGGAACAGTTAATCCTGCCATCCTACTAAAATTGAAAATAATGAAGCTGGCTTGCTTTGCAGAGGACTCTGAAATTACATGCCCAGATCATCTAGAAACAGCTCCAGGGGTAGTATCAATGAGTCTCAAACTGCTCTTTTATCCATTGAACCGTGCTGATTACACCACTAAATACAAAATTTGGTAAGTACCCAAGAGCAAATGCATAACCAGATTTCAGGTCTTTCTCTAGGAATATAGTGAGAAGTTTTTAAAAACTGTGATGATAAATTCTTTTTCAGATAGTTTTTTTTTTTTTAATTTATAAAAATATAAACAGAAAATGTGTGCCTCCATATTTGTTCTCAAGAGCAAATTTACAGTTTTTTTTTTCTGCAACCATGAAAATACTTCCTTCCCCACCCTATCCCCTTTCCACTTACTGCATTGAAAGCCTACTTTGTACTAATGTTAATTCCTATTTCAGTTTACCAGGGGTAGCAGCTTGCAACATACACAGTTTATATTCTCCAGCAGTTGCAGCAACACTTAGACATTGGAACTATTTGTGTCATTGGTGGAACTCTCTTTCTCCTCTATGAAGTCATGCCTTAAAATGATCTTTTTTTCCCAATTTTTGTCACGAACTGAATTTCTTAAGAAAACTGATAATTTCCCATCAGGCTTAAAAAGAAGATCCAGTTACTTTCTTTTGCTGCCCCCAATTTGTGCTGAGCTGTGCCCTCCTGTTTTACAGCTTACAGGATTGAAAGTGTCTCTGATAAAGGACTGTGTTGTTCAACTGGAGCTTAGTGTACTGTTCTCTTAGTCTTGTGTCTTGGTATTGTAGTGTTACAGTCTACAATTTACTATCCTTATCTCTGTCTGTCTTCACTATCTTGCCAGAAGAATGAACTTGACTGTGGCTATCTCGTATGTAGCCAGGACTATCAGTGTCCTGACTGAGAAGACTTAGGAGTGCTGCTGTTGTACGTGTCTATATTCCAGTAATCTGCCCACCAGCAGACATTGCAAACTTACCTGAGAGAACTTCTGTTCACCTGTCTGATACCTCTGTTGAGAACATTTTGATTATTAAATCATCTGTGTGAAAGATACTGACCAGCCTTGATGGAAATAGGCAATGTCATAGGCATATATGCCAAGAGCAATACTGATTAGGAGATTTCTGGTTGCAATCTAGCATCCAGCCTTAGGTGCACGAGTATTTTCTATGACCAGTAACTATTTATGGATGAATCCTAAACACAAGATCTGAAAGAATTAGCAAGATGTACCATATGTGATTCTTTGCCCTTTCCACAAACATAAGGGTCACAGCTAGAAAGAACTGCAATGAGGTCATGAAAAGATTCTTTTTTTTCCAGGCTTTAAAGATCAGCACTGTTTGTCGTGGAGCAAAATGGCATGGAACTTGAACTTCTGTTCCCACAATTGTATTTAAGAAGTGCTCATGAATCTTGACAGACTTATGAGTGATTGTAAGCAGCTGACTGAAAACAATAGGTCTGTGCATGCCATGGGACATGGGTGGGCCCCAGTCACCGTCAGTGTATCTGTGCTGGACAAGTCTTGTGTGTCAGGTACAATACGCCAGGGCAGAGCCCCGGGAGCTGGGGCATACTGCAGCATGCTTGAGCTTCAGTCCCAGCTGTTCCTCAGCTGCTCAAACACCTTATTTGAAGAAATGTATCAAATAAAGTGCATTTTGTATCCTTTATTTTGAAGAGGCTGAACTGTGTCCTCCCTTGATGCAAATTCACATCTGAAAACATGTTGTCATAGCTTTAACCCCAACCCAGTCTCTTAGTTTGGGGAGGCACATGTTGCCAACTCAAGGCTGGCAGAGGCAAATACAGATGGGTCCATGTGTCTTCATGTATATATTTATAGCTAAATGTTGTATTAACATGAATATAATTAACTAAGGAAAAGGTAATTCCTGGAGAGGTTGTCTAGGACTGAAGGTCTTCCATGGCCAAGGGCAGAAAAGCTTACAAAATCAAAGAATAACAAAGAATTTTCTTGATGCCAAAACCTTATTTCTTAAAATATGAAGGGAAGATACAGAGAGGAAGAAGAAGAACATAAAAAAGTACAATGGTGAGGTTGTTGATAGTGGTATTTGAGGATAGACTGATAAAGGGAATGATGATATGACAAAGAACCTTTTCCGTCTATAACTAAAAATCTGCTCCTGTTTTGTGGTTCCTGTAACTGAATCAAAATCAGTAAAACATTTAGCTTCTTTTTTTAAAATGCAGTTGCCTCTGGGTGGAAAATGTTTCCTAATGTCTCCTAAATTCTTTAAGTGGTGTTTCTGTTAGTAAATGGAGATTTATTCTGCACAAAGGAATACTGTAGTCTGAAATCTGCTTTGGAATCATGTTCTCCAATAAATATAAGACATGAGGAGCTAAATAGTTACGTTGAAAAGGCTTTACATTTGAAGGTTATTATGATATTAAATTACGTATGTATGATTTTAAGGAAATACTGTGTTGATCTGTAGATAATTGAGAAGATATTAGTTCAGTAAAAAAAAATTACCAGAAATATATTACTTAGAGCTAAAAAGCTGTTTATATACAAAATCTTTCATATCCCACATATATTAAATGCAGTGTACTCTGTCTATAAAGATCTTCTGTGGCTTACTATTTGATCTGAGCACCATGTAATAAAAAGTTCTGCTGAGATGAAAGTCTGTGTAATTGAAAGCCCAAATGAAGAAGACACCTAGTAGGAAAGGAATAAAATGCACAAGCTATAAATAAATGGACATGCTGAAGTTAGTATATGAGGTGCTTTTTATTTGTACAACCTGGAATGCTAATTTCGAAGAAAAGCTACCAAAAGATTGGAAAGGAGTTACAACCACTGTCACACTTAAAAGGTCTGTGTGACAAAAGGCAGGTGAAAAAAAAAATGAGATCACAAAAGTGGTATGTTTGCAAGAAAAAAATGAGGCCTTTACCAGACTACAAGTAAAACCAAAATGTGATGAAGAGTTACTGGCCTTTAGAAACTAAGTACTTTAAACAGTGAAGGGAATTTCATAGTCCAACAGTACTGCACAGGTGGGAAAGGTTGTATCCTATTTATTGCATTTTAATTTCTGTATCAGTTGAGGTATGTAATTTTCAGAAAAAGAGATTTAATCTGATTATCTGGTAATTCAGAGATCCCATTATGATGTTTAATTTGCAAATGTTCATGACCTGGAACATTTCACTAGGCAGCTGATAGTGTGAGGAAGAGCCAAAGCTGTGGCTTCAGCCTCCTGCTGTGCGGGGAGCGTGTTAGTAGGATCAGCCTCAAAGGAGTAAGACAAACCTGGAAATTGGGCTCCTGCTTCATCAGCTTGGAATGAAATCAGTGTGTGGCTGAGATGGGGTTGTCATGGTCCGTGTTCTTCCAGGAGATACACACAGCGAGGATTTGAGGGGTGGAATGTTAAACTGTATCTGAGCAGTGCTACCCGTAGACATAATACTTTGTATCCTCAGGTCTCCAGGGGGAACTACAAGACAACAGGATTAACTAGCAGAGTGGATTTGCTCTGTAGGCAGAAACTCTTTTCTACATGATTGGAATAGCTAATTCATGGAGGATCAGATCATGCACACTTCTGAAGCAGATTAGTTTTTCACTTTTCTTTTTCTCATTACAGCCTTTGTCATGAAAATGGATATACTTTTTGCCATTTTCTGGTCTCCTTACAGTCATTACACTGGAAATGTTATCACTTCTGGTTTTTTTAATTTATATATTCCTGAGGCCCAACATAATTATTTTCTCATAGTATGTTCTGTTTCTGTGTCTTTATAAAAAAAATAGCATAGGCGGAGTTTGGAAAGAAATTATATTCTTTCCTGACACTCTAAATACGTTGTTGTTTAAAGAAGTAATTAATTGTCTTGGGATGATATTTTCATTAGGACCTAGCTTAAGTACCTGGTTAAGCATAAGAAAAAGTGGTGATCAGGACTTTCACATCATAGACACTAAGAAGGAAAAGAGCTGTATTTCTCTAGTCTGACTTTCAGCATGAAAGAGATCCAGGGACCCTTGCATCTGACTTTGTATTGCTAGAAAGTGACCTAGCTTTGATCTGCCGGGGGCAAATGATGGAGGATCTAATACAAGCTTTTGCAGAGAAATTTTGGAGGGCTACTTATTTGGGAGAAAAGCAATGGAATTGAAAATAACTGAAACAACTTTCTATTTGTGACATGAATTACCTGTCATAGGCATGGAACCTTAAAAAAAAGTCTTAAAAATACAAAGTCTTGAGTAAGAGATAGTAGCTTCAAAGAAGAAGTAATACACAGATGTCGTTTGGCTTCTGCTCTTCCGGACTTGTCATTTCATAAGCTCTCATTGTTCAAACCATATGCCTTTTTTCTAGACTAAAACTATCTGGTTTTAATTTCTATGCTCTGCTATTTTTACAATATTTTTGTCGTTTATATTATTCATTCAACACCAAAATAATGAGTAAGGATGTCTAATTTTGGTGTATGTGTGGCTTATAGGAGGTGCAGATTTTGGTTCACTTAGGTCATTCAGCACCTCCAGTTCCTACCCCACTGAGGATCAGAGGGATCAAAACCCACACAGAATTCTTAATTGACTGTACTTGCTAAAGAGTATTAATAGGATAAACTTGAACACCAAAAATCAGCAACACCTCATTCTGTTCTGTACTCTAGATACCTGATGTGAGCAATTGCCCTTGAAACAAAGTGAGACTGAGAAATACAGCAGGAAGTATGTATGGTATGTTGGTACGTGTGCTCCTGGAGCTCACTGGTATCCCATTAATCAGATTTTGCTGAGTTATATAATGTCTGTATATAATACATCTTCTATTTTTTTGGAATAGTATTTTCTGGACACCTATGGTGATGTTACTTTTTGACATCAATCGTGTAACAAACTGGCTTGTGCTTTCAATTTCATGCCCATTAAAAATGGCTTAAGATGGGCTGCCCCCTTTTGGAGATAATCAGACTTTGGTTCAGCAATTTCAAAAAGCAATCCCATGGAGAAATACCAATAAACTAGAGAATCCTGAGCAGAGCAAGCAACTGCAGTGCAGAACGTAATTCATAGAAAGCATTTGACAACAGCATTTTTGATGATTCATTCTCCTGACTCAGATGGAAGAAAGAACCAGGCATGGAAACAGTGTGCATTTGCAATAAAAGAATGAGAGATTGCAGGGCCACACTTATTGTGATGACCCTGGAAATGATACCAGGTTATTCTGGTGTCTATTCTGGGCCAGACTGAGATGGGTCAGGGAGAGAGAGAGAGAGACAGTGCAGTCAGTAAATTAATGAATGCAATATAAATTATTGAAGGATGAGGGGAAAATGTCTAGCCAAGTATAGCTGATGACTTTTCTTATAAGTTTGTCTGGTAAAGATAATTTCACATGCTGTAAGGCATGCAGCATTGTGTGACATCCTAATTTTTTCATAAATTGTTCTGTGAGATGGGGGCAGCTCTGCACAAGATTGTTTTCATAGTGTTGTGTCTTGTATTTGCATTACCCTGTGACTAACTAGCAATGAGGTCTGCTTGAAGCTTTACGCACTGCTGAGCTGCAATAGAATCTCTCTGCTCCATGAGCACTCTGGTATCTGGCATTGTGGTTGTTTTAATGGGATTATTTTTTTCTCATGCAGGGACTCCAGTTTGGGCTTCCCTTGTCTGGCCACATCTTGAATCTTGTTGGATTTGAGTAGGTTGGTGATGCCTCCCCTTTGTCATATTTAGTTGAGAACAGTCTGCACATTTAAAAGCATGGGGACAAAAGTGCCAGCATGCAGAAAATCTTGTTTTTCAAGGAATTCAACTGAAAACTAAGAACACAGAATTAGCGTAGCTCTTGGTAACTGGATTAAAACTACTACCTTCAAAAGAATTGCTATGCAATGGAGTCTTCCCAAGGACACCCCTAGTTTGGAATTTTTTTATTTGAATTGGTCCGAGAGGGAAAAACATGTGCTCTGTGCCTGGGTTTGCAAGTCTCATATCATGTGTAGTCCAGTCAGATGTGCCTGACAGCCCTCTGCACACTGCGAGTATATCTCAAGTGACATGCTGAGTTGGAGGCTCTAAGTACCCCAGAAAGAGAAGGATGCCTTTTCAGTTCACTCAGAAGTCTTTTTGCTGTTTGCTGCTTGCTGCTGAGAAGACCTTCTGTAGGAGGGTAACCAGGTGCGAGATGCACAAGTATCTCAAGGCTTGAGCACAACAAGAGAGGCTGTGTGAGACATTTTCCACTGAGCCCCAGCTTTGCCACACTCTTGATCCTGCTGTGGATGTGGTTCCAGGTGGTTCCTGTGTGTGCCTCAGCTCCAGATCGAGGCCACCTGTAGCTTGACTGTGCTGTGGGTGCATACCAGCTCTGGCCAAGTGACCTGATGACACAATGGCAGGTGTCCAGCCCTGCCACTGGAAGGAAGTAGGGGTTTGCTTGGCCTGGTACAACCAACAGCAGTGCTGTGGACAGACTCTTCAGGTGGAGTGCAAGGCACTGATGCTTTTCTCTGGCTGATGCATCTTTGCGCTGACCTTCAGAGGATGGTTCAGGTTTATTTTTGACCAGTGAAGCATAGAAAAGTCCTTGAAACCCCGGGAGAGTGAAGGAAGATGGGCTAATACAGATTCCTTCTCATTTTCAATTTTGTTGTTTTCACTGCTGCCTCCATGCATTTATGCATACTAACTTCACAAATGCCTGGTGGTCTGTAAGCTTTACATCGTCTTTCTTTCAAACTTGGCGTAACCTGTCTGGAGAGTCTTCCACGAGACTATATGAGTCACGAAAAGTAGCAATATGCTAAGTTAAATACAGTAAATGATTTATCTCCTCTCCCTCTGGTATGTGTTTTGAAATGTACACTGCGCGGTTTGGTAGCTTCCTACCACTGCTGCCAGGCCACCTGTCCTGCACCGTGTCCAAGTCTTTGTCTCCAAAAATACCACTGCAGCTCAGACAAACAGCCTGGCAGCCATGCCAGGGAAGACCTTAAAAATTATGATCTTGTATCGCCACAGTGGGAGAGAAAGGTACATTACACGTCTGACCCAACACTTCAGAACTGCAGAGCCATGTCTAAAATGCATGTAGTGAGCTGATCAGCCGCTGGAAGCTGGCATTGTATGGCATCATGATAGTTAGCATAGTGCTACTGCTGTCTGTGATACAGGCTGATTCTTTTTGCCTGGTTTTTGTTTTGTTTTGTTATTTTTTTAAATTAGTGACTCACATTATTAGAATTACATGAATTAGACCTATCACTTGCCGCAAACCCTGGAGTTATTCCAGAGAAGGGCAACAAAGGTGGTGAAGGGGCAGGAGTGGAAGTCCTATGAGACTGTGAGTCCTATGCAGGGAGAGCTGGGGTTGTTCGGCCTGGAGAAAAGGAGGCTCAGGGGAGACCTTATTGCTGTCAGAAGGAGGGTGTAGTCAGGTGGGGCTTGGTCTCTTGTAGTAACAAGCAACAGGATGAGAGAAAGTGGCCTTAAGTCGCACCAGGGGTGGTTTAGCTTAGATATTAAGAAAAGATTTTTCAAAGACAGCCTTGTAAAATATTGTAAAAGGCAGTCCAGGGAGGTGGGTGTGTCACCATCCCTGGAAGTGTTCAAATAACATGAGGACATGTCACATGAGGACATAGTTTAATGGTGTAGATGGTGGTGGTGCTAGATTGATGGTTGGAATTGATCTTATAGGTCTTACCCAACCATAACAATTCTGTGATTCTGTGAAATCCAGTGCTTTTTGTGTGCATACCCTTTATTTTTGCCGGTTAGGGAAGATACTGGAAGTATGTAATGCCACATGGTGGCTATGGACAGACACTTGAGAGTTCAAATAAGTAAGTTAAATGTAAACAGATGATGAAGTGAGTGTCCTGCTGAGATTTAGGTCTCCGAAAAGCAGTAGGGTTGCCTCTATGCTCGTGTTTGGTTTTTGTAGCCTTGATCCGCGTTTCCATACCCAGGCTGGCTGGCAGCAGCTGGGGGAATGGCAGCACCCTCACTGCACAGGACTTAGTGCTGAGCCCTGGGGTGCCCTGCTGGCCCATGTGAGCTAACCTAGCAGTCCCTGGGTCCATGGACACTCAGTTTGTGCTGGACACCAAAGAGAGAGCAAGAGAATGGAGTTGCAGCCACTTAGGCTTTATTTGCTGTATAGATGAATGTAACTGAACTTTTTCTGCAGAGCTGCAGGGTGAAAAAACCCAAGCGGGATGCAGCTCCTGCCAAGCATCCTTGTCCCTGGCAGCAGCATCTTCTGGTGTGCAGTGGAGGGACTTCAAGGATGGTTCCTCCTCGCTGCTGAGCTCTGCAGAAGGCACTGCTTTGCACACTTTTGTGATGGTCTGTCCAATATCCCCTGGGTCATGACCAGTACTGATTGTGAGAGAGATGTGGCAGAGACACTTTGTAAGAGCACAGCATTCAAGGGGACAATGTGAGGGAGGCAAAGTAGCTCAAGTGTCTGTGTACGTGCAGATAGAATAGGGAAGCATGTCTGTTAAAACAAAAGGTCTGGGTTGCTTGTTTGGTTTTAAGAAACTTTCCATCCTCCCATTGAAAGAGGCCCTTGGGGTGAAAGGAGTACAGTTGTGAGCTTAATATTGTTGGCGTCTGTTTCTACCAAGGTTACATAATTGCTGTTTTCCTGGAAAATGAAATCATGGAAGTGAAAAAACTAAATTTGCCAGAGCATAAGCAGGCACAACTTTGATTTCAGGCACCTGTCTGTGCCAGTATTTAATTTGGCGCAGGAAATGTAGCATCAAAATGAATATGAGCATGTAGCACAGAAATAATGGCACAACTGGCATTCAGACACTGAGATGTGAGAACAAACACATCCCTCCCCAGCACGGGAAACTTCACAGTACATAGTGTGTATGGGGGATGAGGCCAATGACAGAAGCAGGCAAGGAGACTCCTGCACAGCAGGAATGGTGAGGAGGTTGGAAAATACACTTACAGAATTCCAACGAACCCCATTTTAAATGAATTGGATGGAGAAAAGGGCAAGCTGAGCCGAAGAAGAGAAGCTGAAAGGCTGTAAGGCCTTTCCTCTGTCTCGCCTTAGTAATTATCTCTTGTTTGCAGAGCTTCCATTAATTGGAATGCATTTCCTAATGAAATTAGGCTGGCAGCCAGTATTCAAGTCTTTTTTACTGCTAGGGAAAATTTGTTCTTTGAACAACTCAGCCATTGATTTTTATTTGTGTTTTCATTAATCATGAGACTATTATGTGCCAAAAATTCCACGCTCCATCATATTTCCTTGGACAGTCTGAGTTATTTGATTTATTCCCTTGCTCCTGTGTCTCAAAAATGGAGTTCTACAGCAGTGCCCCATTTGTAGTTACTTTGTTGTAGGGATTCCACACATTGCCTTTTTTCTTTTTAAACAATTTGCCTTTCTTTTAACTACCTGTCTGTTGGGATAGCAAAGACATTAAGCATCCTAAATTTTAAAAGAAGGAAAGGACTTAAAAAATTTTGTTTCAGTGACTTTTGTATTGTGGCATTTCTGAATTTAAAAGGATTCTCAAACTTTCCTTGTTTATGGGTAGCACAGGAGCTATATCAGTTCAGAAGAGCACATTTTGCTGAGAGACCTTTGACAAAGTGAAACTGGCAACAATTTTGCTGGAAGGGGTGAAAACCCTGTTCAGACCACATATAATCTTTGAACTGTACTTTGCTTGTCTCTTTGTAGAAAGGTGGGACTTACAATAGGAATTACAGCATTTTTTGGATGCAGTGCCTTCACTCTTCCAGCCAGGCCAGGCCTAGGTATTGCTGCTGTGTGTGAACAGCCTTGTCAATCTCACTGGGTAGGATATGGTTTGATATATGGACAGTATCTTCGTAGTACCTTATTTGTCAGGCTGAATTACTTCCAAGAATTAATCTTTCTGCTACATCCTCAGTACACGATTAATATCTGTACTGATCATCCTCCACAGCAAATATGAATCTTATAAAATGCATGCAGCCATTTTAGAACAACCTTTAAGTAATTGATCTGCTGATCTCCTTTCTCATTCAGCTCATGGGAAGAACAGTGAACGATGCCGAAGGTTAGATGGAGAGAAAATGATTTGAATTACCTCCAGCTCAGAATGATCAAAAACATGAGACTGGCTTTAAAATTAGTTTTTGAAAAGCAATCTGCTTAAGGTTCATCTTAGTTCCTTTGATGTCTGAGACTTAGATGAATACATGCAATTTACCTTTACAGATTTGTCTCAAGACATGCTAGCATTAATGGTTGTGAATTAAATCTTAATTACCTACCATCTATAGCAACTGGAAGTAGGGACAAAATTCATAGTATAGGGCCTATGACTGAAAAAAGGAGAGAAAAACCCCAGTAGGACTCTGCACTTTTTTAGGACTTTTTAGGACTGTGGTTTCTTCAGCAGTGTCATTTTTTTCTTTAATTCACTGCAGCTTCAAACTGTGTGTGTATATTAGACTGTATGCATGCAAAAAACCCTCACACAAATGGTATTAGTTTAAGAAAAATAATTTTCTTAGGTTTAGTTAAATTCTTCCTCCTTGTGATTCAAATAGTTTTATTTCCTATCCAGAAAGTAAATAGTGCTGTAGTAGTCATCTTCAAGAGACATGGTGTTACTGTGAGAAGTCACACTGAGAAATTATGCTGAGAACCCCTTAATACCTTGTGTATTATGGATGGTGTGAACAATTTAGTAGTGTTGCAGCATATACTTATGGTAAGGAGGTCAGCCAGAGTCCCTCAGCTCCTGGGCTGGGGCTGTAGGCTCTGTGCAGCTACAAAGTTGTGTGTACAGGGGGATGTGCTTCAGGAAGGGCTGATGGACTGGTTTAATGGGATGTTCAGTTAGAACAGTTCACAGAGAGAGGCAGCGCTAAGATCAAAAGAAAGATGTTTCTGCAAGTATTGGAACAAACGAAAGAGGCTTTAGGGCCATCTTTCACTGGAATATGATAAGGGAAAAGATGGAGTGCTATGGAAGGTGATCTTTTAAGGGGAGAGAAACAAAGGCACTTATATTTGCATCAGGTTGTTGTAACTGTTCTCTGAAGACACGCAATAGAAACTTTCCCTCTTTAGCTGTATGGATAACTGCTGGTAATCACTTTGAAACAATACTATTATCAGATACCTAGAGTACAGTATCAGAACTGCACCAGATATTACAGCATCTTGAGTGGGCTTTCTGGTCATACATTTATACAAACATGGGTGGCATTTTCCACTAACTCTGGAGCTGATCAAAATCTCCACTGCAATGGTCTCTAACAAATCCTGGCACCTCTGTGAAATTTTGAAGTAAGTGTCTTAGTCAGCCAGTTCTTTAGGTTATTGATTTCTGACCAGCTAATAGTCCTCAGCACACTTCCTATCTATAATGAAGAAGATATTCTATATATTTATTTTTGTTACTAATTTCTTTCGGGCCTTGGGATGTTGTACAAAATCTAGCGGGCTCTAGCTCATAGTTGTAGTCTTTTCCTGCTGGTTATAAAGCAAACAAACTGACCACCTCTGTCCCTGAAATGGCAGCAACAAGATCAGAGAGTGACAAAAGGTTTTCAAGGATCGTTTCCCTCCCCATCTACAGCTGTTGCCTGACTTCTCTCCATTCGCAATGAAATGACTACAGAAAACAAGGTGTTACAGATGCAGAAGAAAATAGCTGTGGGAAGAGCATGTAGTTCCTAGTGATGCTAGAAATATATTGCCACTGGGGGATGTGCTGGTTTGTGGTATTGAAATGATCAACTCTCTCTTTAGGCTCTGAAATTCCATGACTACTGATGTGTTTATAAGAGCAGTTTCTGCTCTCTCTTCTGACAACATTGTACCTATCTTAAATATATTATGCATAAATATGGGAGAGAAATACAGATACACACAGCATGCAGCTGTCTGAAACTACATTGTGAGATTTCACTAGAATATGAACACAGTACCAGAATGAGATCATATGTGGCTACTGGAACATTTACTTTTCCCAGCAAAACATTTACTTGCTTTTCACAATTCTTAATAAATGGAGAAAGGATGTAGATCTGTGTTTTGCCAGCCTGTCTTTCCCATGAGGTGTTTGTCTTTTATAAATAAAAAAAACCAAAATAAACCGAAAGACATTGTTTTGACACAGTGCCCGATTGTAAGAACATGAAGTTGCAGCTAAGAAGACTCAAGATCAGGCTGTCCTGGGGAGGAGCATCTGCAACTTTCCATTGCACAGCAGAGTACAAGAATGCCCCAAGGCATTGTAGGAAATGGTGGGAGTCCAGTGCGATCATCTGCAGCAAAAGATCAGGCACACAGGGCTTGGCATCAAACTCAACTTTGCTTTCTGGGGACTCTGCTGATGCTGTTATGGCAAGTGCCTCATCTCCTGGTTCCCCCAGCCTGAGAGATATGCAGTTAATGTTTAAATAGTTTATAGTTCCCACACCTCTATGTTCTTTTATGTTGTAAAGTGACTGTCTCTGCTTGCAGTTCTTTCCCACTGACAGTGGTTAAGTGGGGGGTGATGTGTTAGTCTATATTTTGGTAAAAAACAGTACAGACTCATCAGGGGAGCAGCAGCTTCATCTGTGCTGAGGGAGAAAGTGTGACAACAGTGCTGGAAGAGTTCTGGGTTGAGCCTTGATGAATGGAAAATGGAGACTTGAGAGATGCCCCAGGACACCTACAAAGCATTATCTGTTACCTTTCTGGGCTGTTGGTATTGATTGGTGTCACAGGCAGTGGTTGCAAGGTATCTATCATTCATGTGATCTCTCTAGGCTTACCAAAAACTATACACTGCACCAAGACCATGTATTTTCATCACTTCTTAGCATGGTGTCCAGCACAGCTGTGACTGGTGCCAAACAGCTTGGGCGTCTTCTAAGAACCAGGAGAAATATTTGAGAAATAAATTTGTCAATACATAAGCCTGGTTATACCTAGTTTATAAACCTAAAATATTTCATACTATGGGAATTCTTTTCAAATCCTTTCAGGCTAATGATGCTATAATGGTGTTGTCACTGGAGACAAGACATGATATGGAAGTTTTCTTCCTTGAAGACAGTGATTGGCTCCAGACTTCTCTAAGTGGTGCTCGCTGGACCAAACAGCAGCTCTTTAGGTACTACTGAGAGCTGTAAGGTTGCTACTGAACTGTTTCATGCTGCAGCTCTGTGATGCCTATGCATGTTACTCATACTCCCTGTGATTGCAGTCTCCCCAGCTGCACTGTTGTCCCACACACATGTTTGCATGTCTGAACAGCCACTGTGGCTCACAGACAGAGCAGCCTTTTTGAAACTTTACTGATCATCAAGCAGCAAAGGTTTTGAATGAATTTAAAGATGAGGTGAGGGCTGAATTTCATTTTGCACTGGAGACCTCACTTCCATTGCTGGAAACTTTGCAGGCATGGGTTTCAGGCTATCCAGACAGCCGTCCCTCTTAATTTGTTTTGCTCCTATGTTTTAAGTTGTAATAATTTCAGAAGATTAAACCAATGTGTTTTAATACTTGCTCAGAGTGTTTTGCAGGCCTCCAGAGAGTGTATGTATGGACTTGCAGATCTGGGGTAGAGTCAAGAAGAATGCTGAGCAGCACAGAAATGTGGGAAGCCAGAAATATGTTCAGACACGCTTTTATGGTTTGTCTGAGTGTCCCCTGTGGGACAGGAGCTGAGGGTTTTCTAGGCTTACACAAACATTGTTTTGATACTACAGCACAGGAGGGCTGAGTCTGCTGCCTGTCCCTGTGTGTGTGCACATATAGTAGCTGTGCCAGAGCCAATAGGCACTGTCTTTTAAACCCTACCATGAATAAAGAAATACTCTTTGAGGTTTTTCTGCAATTCCTACTACTGTAACCTTCTTGGAAGGAATTGGGTTAAAGTTTAATGTTCTGTCATCAGGATTACATGTTGATACTACCTTGATAGCTTTCTCTTTTTCTTTTCCCGTGTTAGCATATGGAAGCTACAGCTTTGAGTGGTTGATGTGTCCATCTTCTTCACTTGTTTACGACTCAATATCCTCTCCCCTCACCACCCATTTTCTGCAGTGTAGGAAAGCTAAGCTGTTCCAGGACATAGAAGACATGATGAAAGCAGCAGACAGCAGGTTATAACTGGATTCTAGATGTTTTCTGCTGGCATTTTTGGAAGTGTTTCCTCTGGACTTTATGGAATGCTGGATACCTCACTGCTAAGGTTTTTGCCTTCATCTCTCTTTCCAGGCCAGGCAGCAAGGATTTAGTACCTGTGGACTAGAACAAGACTGAGCAGCATATAATTTTCCCTATAATTCATTTATATGCAGGCCACTGAGAGGCAGAATTATGTCTCTCAGGGATATGGTATGAACAGACTATAGTAGGAGCTATGCAGTTTCACTGATAATGATCCATGTCAGAAGTCTCCCTGCATTTCCCCTGGCTCAGATAAATCATGGGGCGATAAAACTGATTCCTCTCGGCCTTTTTGCCCAGACAGCACACAACTATGAGTAGTGATTGCTTTGTGTCCTGCACTTCTCATCCCAAATACTTTTTATTCCATGGACTGGATTATACCCGAGCCTCTTCCCTTTTTCTTCAGTGATCCTCCATGAAGTTCAAAGTCCTCCCTGTTTTTCTGTGGCAGGAAGGAAATCACTGTCTCACAGACCTACTTGCTCATGGCTTTGACAGGCTGTGTGCAGAGGAACTGGAAGGAGCTGCTCTCATTCCCACTTGATCATCCTTTGTCAGCCGGTGGGAAAAAGCTCTGTGCTCCTACTTGGGAGAATCACGCAGGCACTTGAGCAGGGTCCACAATTCACACTATAGATCTCACCCTGGCATTGTGTCTGCTGCTGGCAGGAGACCTCCCCATTCAGCGGTGTGAACTGGAAATCATGTAAATCTATCTGCAGTAATGCATGGCTAAGCACCATGGCACCTTTCTCTGTAGGGAAACTGTGCTTATTTGTGAATCGCATCAAGGAATGGTTAGTTGGAGGGGTGGTCCTGACACCAAAGTGTGTCTTTTTTGGTGTCTGGGTAGTCTGAATACAGGGGACTGGATGAGGAGAGGACAAGTGGTTTCCTTCTGGGGAGAGGTGAGCACATTTAAGGAGATCTTGGCAATCTCTCTGCTGGTGCTTCTGAGTTGTCTTATAACACCAGTACACCCACTAACCACACTCTCATCGACTCAAGCTTGTCATTAATTTTTTGTTACACTAAATGTTCTTGGGATCTTATTTTAGAAAATAGAGAGTGCTCATGGCCATAACTGCAGTCCATAAAGTTTTTGCTGTCAGCGCAATAGCAGAGAGAATGCTAAGTAGTCTCAAAAAATGAGGTGGGTGGTATCTCAACTGGGATAGCCATAATCAAGGAAAACTTTTGACCTTACATGTCCTTTGCTGTGGATGTAAGATATGATAATCCCATTTTGCCTGAAGTACTCTTACTGCTGCAATGCGCTCTATTGGATGGGAAAGGAACACTATTAGTGCTGCATTCACTGTAAAAGAATGTGGCAAATGGAAAACTCGTGCATACATGAGATGGCACACATTAGGTACTGACTTGTGCAGGACCAGGAAAGACACTAGAAAATGCAGCATATACTTACACAGAAATTGAATTTTCACAGATGTGCTGTTATTTCCTGTTATGACCTTAATATATCTTTTACCTTTACACTTTTATAAAATGTGTGTGAAAGTATGTCTCAGAAAGAAATTTCATGTGGGGAAAAAAGAAAATATTAGAATTTAGTTGGCTGCCCATTCTATGTTGCAGTAACCTTTGACCCTGACCTCCCCATTGATTAGGGCAAAGAGGAATCTTGTCTTGAGGTTTGTGGTCCCACCTACCTAGAATACTTCCCAGTCTGGCCTTACATGAAAGACTGGAACAGAAAAGGATCATTTACCTGTGCCTTGGTTTGCCAGGCAGTCTTAAGTTGCAAACAGTTGTAAATATAAAGATACATTTTCATACAAGCAAGGGCTTTTCCTTGTGATTAGTGTAACCTTAATGACAGTTGAGATGTGTTGAAGAGCAAACTACTGAAAAAGTTAGTATGGCATGAAAATCACATGGATTTTGCTGGAGTAGGGGAAGAGCAGAGGATTTCTCCCCTCATATATGGAGTACAAAATCTGCCTGAGCACTGCTAATGTCCATGGTTTTATTGATGTATTGTCTGCTTTCTCTTCAGGTGTATTGAGCTGGTTTAAACCCTCACTTGAGGTTGTGCCATTTCCTGCAGCAGGGTTTCTTGTCGTCCAAGCACAGTGTAATGTTTCTGTCCCTCACTGCTCTCACTCATCTCTTCGGTTCACTGAAGGATGATGGATGTGTTCCTGGTGGACAGGCTGTTGGGGATATGTGCCTCAGGGCTCTGTCATTGTGCAGGTGAAGACAGGGATGGGATGATTTGACCCACCATAATGCTGTCCCTCAGTGTGTTGTGCCACTTCCTCTGTGTACTGGGCAGGGAACACCAGCACCCCCTTGCTGGTTGACTTGGAGGGGATCCTCAGGGACTGGGACTGGTGGGCCTGGGGACCCTTGGCTGGGTCTTGTTGATAGCAGCAACACAACAATCAAGCCAGATGATGTCCCATCTCTGTGTGTCAGGCCTCCTTCCCTGGAACAGTTTTGTTTTCTTCTTGAACCCCATAAGTCAACCAGCTCTCACAGACTTCTGTAAAAGTTCACAAATCTTGGCCTTTGTTCAAAACTCTGTCTAACACAATAACTGAACGTCTTTAAAAAGTCTTGAAACTGAGAGCAGAATGTGTCAGCACTCCTCTTAGGACTTGTTTTGTGACAAACTCAGTTGTTCCTTAAGTGCAAGGTGAGGAAATGAAACCTGAAGTTTGATTTACTTATCAGTACACCAATATCTGTATTTTTTGCTTGATGCTACTGGCTACTGTATTTTGCACAGTGCCCAAGATAAAAACAAAATCCACAGCACACCTAATTTCTATGTATTTTTACTTGGGTATACAAAAGGCTATGAAATCAAAAAAGCAACCTAATAGCTGCAATCAGTCTTGCTTGAATGTCACATTGGCCTTACTGCTAGTGATAATATTGAATCCTGTAAAGTTTTGGTCAGAATTTGGCAAAGATTGTACTGATCTGTCTTTTCTGTTCTACATATAGGTCTCCATTGTTGTACTTGGAGGAGTAAAGAATGTTGTCTTCACTTTAAATGATTTTTTAAAATAATTTGTCTGTGGGAGAAGTACATTTTCTGTGAGATCAGACTTTTAACTTTATTGGTAATAAAAATGCAATTTTCGCTTACTGATGCTGTCTGTGCAGTATATTTTTCCAGTGCTTCTGCCATCCTGATCTGAATACTCTGGGGAAATTGTGACATACTTGTTCAAAAGCATGTGGGACTTGGAAATCTTTTTTCTGTTTTGTTATGTTTTACTTGTGTGTTTCCTTTTTTTATAAATATGTGCTGAAGATAGGCTGCAAACCAAATCTCTATTCTAACTAGTCACAAAGCAGGAAATGATCTTTTCTAGTCAAATCCCCCTTATCAAATCTGTATCTGAGATTTTTGGTCAACTCTAGTCTAGACACCTTTGAAGCAGGGGTCAAAAACCTGCATTGTGGTATTACTATGCCATTTGAAACATTAAAGCATAATTTTCAAGATAACCTAGATGTATATAATTTCTTATTTCTTATTGTTCCCTTCTGTTCTGGCATTACAGAACAGCCTTTTCTCTATATGCTTAAACTCCAAAACATGTAGTTTATTAGTATTTTCTGTTCTAGTTTTACAGGCATGTATCTAATATTTCTTAGTTTAGGTCCAAACTGTTTGCTCCCTGGGTAGTTTTCTTTTTGCTTTCCTCCCAGGGGTTCATAGCTGCATTTCCTACAGAAGCAGAAGACTGGAAAACCCTCTAATCCAGAAAAGCTGTGTTCTTTTTTCTTGTTGAAGTAGGCTTCAACACAATGAGCTTTTGGGCCACTTTCCAACAACATGAAAGAAAATGTCTACTTTCATATAGTCTCCTATTTACCCTCTGGCAACTTTTCTCCCTCACTTCTCCCCTGAAAAGATGGGTTAAATTGTGTTCCAATACTTTCGAGTGAATTTCCAAATCACAAAAACATATATTCTTGCTGAAATAATCTATTTTTTAATTTAAAATCCTTTGTTTGGCATTGCCAGATTACCATATGGAACAAGTTCTAATAACCAGCCAAGCTATAAATAAATTCAGCAAGAACATTAAGAGCAAAAAACAAAGAAATCCCCAATCTTCCAAACAGCCTGTCAGGCACCACTTCCATTCCACTTGGGAAAAGAAGAGTAGCTAGGAAGAGCAAATGTAACAAATGTCTGCAATTAAAATGACATCTTTCAAAGTTACATATGTGAGATGGACTCTTAAGAGAAGATGTTTCTCCACCACATCCCTGAAATGGTATCCTGTGTCTCTGACCTCGGGCTGTCCCACTGTTCATAGAACTGCCCGTACCAGAGTTTCAGCAACTCTTTGAAAATCCAGATACTAGTTGGCTGGCCTTGCTTGTGTTTTCTGTGCACTGACCATGACTCCTCATTTTGTATATCACTGACTGATTGCAGAGGCTCCAGAAAGCCACATCATATCACACCTAAGCAATGCATGTATATGGTGACAAATTTTCCATTGATGTTTGAAGTTTTGGGAATGTGGGGTTCTTGTGCTGATACACACAGGCATTTATTTATTTTTGGCTGCCTCTCTGGAGCCCAAGAGTAAATGATATGATATTCCAGCAACTAGTCTGTGCTACCTATGTATAATATGCAAGGATTCTTTTCAAAGATAGCAGAATTAGAGCTGGGAATCCATCTTTGATTTAAAATCAAAACTTTTCAGACTTCTGCTCCATCTTGACCCAATTCTAGCTCACTTGTTTGAAGGTCTGCGTGAGCTGGCTCTATCTGTGCTACAGCAATAACATGCTGAAAGGTTTTTCTTGTGCTCTTTTAGTGGAAAGCAAGGATTATTCTGAATCTTCAGAGAATCTGCGTGAGTGAGATTTCATGGCAGTGTTGCACCATCCTAAAGCAGCTCTAAATAATCACTACTATGAGGCAGCTAAAAACCTGTTTGTGATTAATAGTGGTAGATAAGTTGCAGGGTCAGAATTACCTGCTCTCAAGTGAAGCTGCTGCCAGTGCTTCTGTGGAAATGGTGGAGGCTGCCAAAAAATAATGCATGAATGAATAGTTCAGAGGCCCAGCAGTTCACAGCAAAGCATCGCTTTTTGTCCAGGCAGCAGCAAGTTTAAAATAGCCGGTTCCCTTTTTCGCACATCATGGCACAATTCCAGAGATTTTCAGGACTCTGGTGCTTCCAACAGGGTTTTTGTTAGAGTAAGTGTTTGTCATTTTCATCATTTCTGGAAAAAATGTCTGTACTGCTGGAAAGAAATTTAGCTGAAAACGGGCCTTGTGCCTTTTTCCCCCCACTAGGCTAATACAAAGCAGCTGCTGCTGCATCTTCCTCTGAGCGGCCTCAGCACAGCACCCTTGGAAATAAGAATGACTCATCTTGATGGGGGTCTTCCTGTTGGGATATTGGAAATAAACACAGTTACTGCAGGGGACTTAAAGTAATTTGGATGATGAAACTTGAGGCGTTGCTGGGCGAGGAAAGGCTGCAATCAGAAAGCTGTCAGAGGCAGCAGAAAGGCCCTGGGGGAAAAGATGAGCAGAGTAATAAGATATGTCCAGAATTTTTTTTGCTGTTAACTTAAAATATTGTGGAAATAGAATATTGGCTCTCAGTTAAATCATGCAGAGACTTGGAAAAGGGCTTTGAGAAGCACACAGGCATCGTGCAGTATTGCTGCAACAACTATGCCAAATACTGCAGCTAAGTGAAGGTCTTGGACAGCCCTACAACAGTAAGCACCCTGCAAAGCTCTCTTCACCTGGTGTGTACAAAAGCTTTGTGCTTTGGGTTTGCTTGAGAGCCAAGTAAATAACAGGACTGCTTTAGATGGTCAGCCTTAACTTCTTGCATTAAACCATCATCTCTTCCCTTCCTTTGCCTTGTCCCTATTGAGATAGAAGTGAATCCTTATGAATTTTTGAATGGAAGTATATTCATATATACCAGGTAGCACACGAGAGGCAGATCTGTGCTCATGTTATGGTCACTGATTTATGGTTTAGGGGATTTATTCAGTCTATTTAAAGCTGCTACTGAGTATTCAGGACTATAAATATACATTTTGCTGTTTGTTTTTTTTTGTTTTGATTGTTTATTTGGTTTAAGGTTTTTGGTTTTGTTTTTGTTTTTGTTTTTTTTTCTTACACAGAAAGCCGTTGGTAGTCTGGAGAAGCTATGACTTTACAAGGAAATATTTTTGAGAAGTAGAGGAGACTGTTATATGAGCTCTCCTCTTCTCATCTTGATGTCTTGTCCTACTGGGTTGTCTTTCAGTTTTTGCAGCAACTCCTGTCCTCCAGTTGCCCCCCTGCCCCTCTCTGTGGACTCTGAGCTGCAGAACCATGCCTGGTGAGAGACACAGCATGTGTGATAGCACTCAGGGCTGTAGGCTATTTGGCATTACCAGAACAAACTCTCAAACTTGATCATGTGGGGAAAATCTTTGTAGCAGCTTCAAATATTCAAATGTTTGGTTGTTTTCCAGGATAGAAGCACAAAACTTTTCCAAGGTGGAAACATAAAATCCTGGAATTTTTTTTGGCTTCTGTATGTTAACCCATAAAAGAATTCACACCCTGGGAAAATGTTTTCTGTGTATCCTAAAATCACACTCCTAAATCATGGCACTAGGCTATGATTATATTCATGTTGAATGAATAGAATAGGTGTAATATTGATGTGTGAAATCAAATCAGATTAAAAAAAAAATTGTGGTCTATGACTACCGGTCTTAATGACGGGCTAGAAGAAGCTTGTGGCAGATGTGTGTCAGGGGGGTGCTGCTGTTTCCCAGCAGGATGCCTCTGTTCATGCTATTGTTCTGTCTCCTTGTCAGGTGGTGCTTTGAAGAGTTGACCAATGTCAAGGGGTGAGGAAATCTGGAAGTGAAGAGAAAATGCTTAAGTTTCAAAGTATATAAAATGAATGTACAAGATTCTGAAACAAACATATGCTGTAACACAAGGACCTTGTCTGTCTGGGGGGCAAGAAAAGCTTTGGGATGCAGTGAGAGCCACAGAAATCAAGCTGAATTTCCAGTGTGCTGGACACCAGGAATCAAGTGCTGCTTGTGCTGTTAATATATGCACAACATAATGAGTATTACTACTGTAATTAGTAATTTTCATTATAATTAATGTAGCTACAGTGTGAGTCTATTGAAGAGAAAAATTAAATAATGAAACGGGATGACACAAACCTTGTACCACAACAAAGCCCAGTGCAATGTAATTTGTCCTATCCACAACAGAAATAATCAAGTCAGCCAACAAGTGCAGTTACATGGTGAAAAAGTTAAATACTGCTCTATGCTTGTATAACAATCACAGACTGACTGAGGAAACTCAGATATCACTCATATTAAGTTTGACAGCTTGGCAAGTAAAAGATATAAGTGATAGTTCATAGTCAAACGATAGTTTCTTCACATAAGACTTTATGTTGTTTTTAACTCAAATAAATACATGAGGCTACACGTCTCATTCAAAGGACTATTTGATTTCTGTCTAAAAATGGGGTTCTTGCTCTTCTATCTGTAAATGAGCTCGCATCATGTTGTTGTTAAATAAAAATGGACTCTACCACGCAGGTTGGATGTTTATGATGTGGCACTGTTTGTGTAATCTTGTTTCTTAAATACTTCCTAGTTTCTTCTATTTGAAATCTACCTTGCCATAATTTATCTTTTGGGCATTCAGCATTATCTTGCAGTGTGGAATTCAAATTTATATTAATCATAAATTTTGAGGAGGAAACCTTTGTAACAATGCAGTTTCCAATGTCTGTGTTGATTATTAGTCTGAATTCTTTTCATGGAAAGGTCTTTGCGAGTTTGTATAAAACAAGTTTGCTTTCTCTCTGGTATAATTAATTTTATGGTATGATGTAAATGGTGCATTTCATTTAGTGAACTCAGGAATACTACACTTTTAAGATTTTGCATGCTAACTTTTTTATCGCTGAAACTTAAAAAAGCTGCTGAGAAAGACCAAAAGAACACCCAAAACTTCAAGTTTAAGTATACCCCAAAGTAAATGAAAATTTGACTTAATGTTCCATCCCACTTCAAAGGCAAAATTTTAATTTAACTCGCTTTAGAGCAATATTGAGAATTTGTTGTATTTTCAGTCATCATTTAAAAGAGGAACATCTATGGTTGTCTTCTTCACACAAGGAAAAAGAGAAAAAATGCTGTAATACTGGAAAAAGTATTACTTCTTTCAAATGTACATGCTTGATAGGCCAGTATGAGAAAACTTTGCACATGCAGGATGAATGAATCACAATAACCAAAGAGGACAATAGCAACATTGTATCTGTCTCTTCCAGCTCATTGACCTAGCACAACTTTTAAGGTCGGTAGCACATTGGGTAATTGATACGGACAAATGAATGGCATTTCTGTGGCCACATCTTCCTGATTCTATTAAACTATTGCATCTCAGGAGAACAGCACAGAAAAGGGGTTAAAACAACTATTTTTTTAATATAAAATAGTAATTTTTGCTATCTAAAGGAAGAAAAAAAATTAGGAACTTTTTTCAGCTAAAAATATTTTTTTCTATTTTTACTGAAGCAATGTATAGCAGAGGACCTAATTTAAACTCTCTTAAACTAAATCTTGAAATGCCTTATCTCCAGCACCATGGCCTCAACATGCCCAGTCACTTTGTTCTCACAATATAAATCAAAGAAATGAAGAAAGTACATGGACCCCTTGGAATCTCAAGTTGTGAGCATGACTTACACACTACTCCCATTTTCCATCAGTATGAGACTGGACAGTTGTAAGCAGAAAGAAATAGTTTGTTATCTGGATTTGTGTGTTTTAAGTTGTTGGGTTTCTTTCCCAAATACTAATGAAAATATGTACTCTAATTATTACTGTCTACAGAGAAATGAAGGCCAGCTGCAGTAATAATTTTTGAGTTCACGCATTATCTAGTATGTAGTTCCTAAGCAACACATTGCACACAACTATTGTTGCTTGCCAAAATCAAATGAGAAACAGAAAAGTCTCCAAAATAACCAAGCTACAATTAGTACAGTACACTGATATACATTAGTGTCATAATGCAAACACTGAAGTGTCCAGTTTCCTTTTTCCAGACTTATCTGACATCATACAGAAAAAAGGGAAGAAACTACTAATATGTTGAAATGACAAAAGGCTGCTAGTTTTAAACAAGGCAGAAAGTTATATGGAAACGTATAACTTTCCACTAGAGATTCTTTAAATAAAATAATTTGAAATTCTTAATACATGTAGGTTTGAAGTGAAGCAGTACTATTAGTATCATATGATACTTGGAAAGATTCATTTTGAATGAAGAAGTTTGACAAAACTCTCTTCAATTTTCCCTCAAACACTCCATGTTTGCATACCAAGCCTGATGGAAAGAGGAAGAAGCAAAAGGCAAAACCAGGACTTCTGAAATTTTCTGATGTGTTTTTTCAAGAGTCTATCCTCTCTCCTTGAAGAGGGTGGGGTTCAATTTGGCAAACTTTACTACAGCCTGGAGGTGCCTACCTCTGAGCTATTCTAGGTTCCCTGTGTGATCTGTGGAGAAAAGTAGGCTCTTTTAAGGGGTGACTCATGTAATCTATTTCAAACACCTACTCTCAGAGAAGATGTCCATATAGGAGCCAAGGGTGTCTGGCTCAGATGTGAATGTCTACACTTGGCCAGATGAATCTTACCCAGTATGCCTATGCTGTAGACTGCCAAGAAACAAGATATATTTAGCTGAATAGAGCTCCGTGCTGTCACAGTGAAGTTTTTAAAAGCTAGCTCAGGTATTTCTGACTCCACTGTTGCCTAGAATCAAGAAAAACTTTCCAAACAATATTAAGAGGGGTAAGATAAAAAGCAGTTCTTTAATGGAAGCTTTCAGGTGCACAAATATGGCTATGTGCACATGTGATACAGGATTTCTGCAGTTTTAAAAAGGTTTGTTAATCACTATATCTAGCAGGTCCATCCAAGAGGAGATCAGTTTCCCCAGGAGCCCACCCTTGTGTCTGCCCCTTAGAGAAGGTCCAGAGGGTTCTTTGCCCTATATCTTGTTAGGTCTGTTAAATTCTGGTGAGAAACAAGATGTCCTTGTCAGAAATTCTCTTCTTGAGAATAAGAATAAACAGAATTTCAAGAATGTGTTAGAAAGGGTTAGCTTATTATTCTAAAATGTGAGAAAGGGCAGGAAAATTACTAGCAACTATACAACTGTATATTAAAAATCTACAAAGCTACAAATATATGAAAAAGCTCGAAGTCTTTAGGCATCACCACAATGTAGTCTTCTGTTAAACAGCATTCACTCAGGTGTTTCAGCTCTTCTTTTCCACAGCTGCCACCTCTAACAAAGCCATTGTGCTGTCAGGGAACTCTGGAACCACCCTGTGTACAGTGTGGTACTAAGGAAACCAGGGATACCTGAATATATCTGGTGAAGAGATATCCTGTAGGAGGTGAGGTATGATGTCACTTCTGTCCTGGTCAAACTGCTGCTGGGGTCTGAGTCCAGTTGTGGTGCTGATGTTATAAATTCTTCTGAAATCCTTCCAGCACAGTCAGAAATCTGGACATGCTGCCTGTGAGAAGTGAAGAAGCACAATCTTTTCATTTTGACAAAGAGAAGGTTGGCGTGCTATTTAATCGTGGTTTAAGAGTTGCTACACAGTGACATTTTTTGATACAGGATGACAATTTAATCTAGTGAATGAAAGCATGATGCTACTCAATCTCTAAAACCAGATTATTTCAGGTGACAAAAAAGAGGACTTTTTACAGCAAGGCTAAATAACTGCTGGAATAACTTTATCTAGGCATTTTATAGATTATTCTTTTCCTTGAAAATCCTTTTAAATCTAGATATGATACCGCACAATGAACTCTTACTGCTTTAATGAAGGAATTAAACAGTGAAATGTTGTGGTCTGTGAAGTGAGACTCTAAAGATATCCCTTCTGGCCTAAAAAGCTGTTTAATGGGCCCGATGCAGCACTGGATCTCAACCTCTCACAGTCCTGGGAAATCTGCATTTCAAAAAGGGCTATGCAGCCTTTCCCATTTCCAGTACAATTACTGTCAATCACTTGGTCCTATCTACCTCACATTTTGTTCCTTTAATAAGGTTTTTGATCTGAAAATGTGCTCAATGAACTTACTTTCTGTGAGCTGGACTTGTTATATAGAAAGGTAGATAAGGGAGTTGAAGAAGCAGAACCTGCAGGAACTGAAGGTCATGACTGCAAGGTATAGCACAGGGCTTAACCTGAGGTATTTTGCTTTTTCTATCAATTCTCTGCTGGATTTTTTTTTCACCATTATGGACCAGAAAACATTTAGTAACCCAAATATAAATCTATTTTATTTTGACAGAAGAAAATTAATACTTCCCTTTAACTCCAGTCAACAAATACAGATCCTTGTGTTAGCAATCTAGTTTGTCTTTGCATCTCAGACTGGAAGGAATTTGAATTTGTGCTTTGCACCACTCTTTGGAGGATGCTCTGTTGATAGCTGAAATTATAGGATATGAGTCTTTGCCAAAACTGTGGTATCAAATGTCCATCTCTCCCTGGCCCTTCTCTCTACCTCTGTATCTTCAGTGCCAGTGCATATGTGAACTTGTCACTCTTTCGTTCTCTTTCTTGCTCAGACTTTATCAAGGCTGAATAAGATCTTTGCCACACTGAATTCCTCATCCAATCAGTTAAATATGTTTCTCCTTTGAATAACTTTGGCTTAGACAGAACTATAGTGTTTCTGTTAAAAAGTACAGAATTATAATTCTATAATGTCTACTTTGTTTCAGAGGTATTCCCATATAAAAATGCATTTAAAATAAGATTTTATAGAAGAAAAATCCTGTCGTAGTTAAGATTTAAGTTTTTTCACTGGTCCCAATGATTTCTCTTTGACAGAATGACAATATCAGTCATCCAACACTGATCTGCACAATTGAAAGGCTTTGAAAAACACCTTGTCTAAAATCCAGAGCTTTTGCATAATGACTTTCAGATGACACTGCATCATGTCTTCAGGAAGAGCTGCTTCTGCACGGGAGTGAAGGGAGTGCTCTTCATCTTCCCTGCCTGGCCCACTTGCTTGGTGTGTTCCTGGTTGTCTTGGTCTAGTCCAGTCCATCACACCTCCTGGCTGCTTGAGGGCAAGCCAGGGCTCCAGTTCACTTCCTCACTGCTTCTACTTTGGAGTGAGGAGGTGGAGAAATTCCTAACTATGGTACTTTTCTTACATTTCTGTTCCTAGGGGTCCTCTTTCCTTGCCAAAATACCTTTTGATCTACCTCTCCCAGCCAAAACATTTGTGAAATGTGATGACCCTTCACAATGCTCTTACTCCTTGCTGTCAGCTTTTGAACAGACAGTGGTGCTGATTAATCTGCCATGATGCTGCAGGGGTATGAATAATGCTAGAACTTAGGATTTGGAGTGGTTTTTTTCGTAGAGATGGCTTATGTTTCTACATTTCATGAGTGTAATATTGACAAATCATATAAAATAACATTGTGCAGCTGAGGTTAAAATTAGGAGATGTCATGTGTTCCTTTTACAATAATGTATAGGAATTTCATAGAGGATATGAATGAAGTAAAAGAACAGAGTTAAGGTGTCCACTGTGGTAAGAACACAGTGAAACTTCCCAGAGTCTGCAAACTCTTGAATTAAATATATACTGTACATTTTACACTGTACTAAAAGAAAGTGTAATTGCTGCACATCACCTTTGGAGAGTGATGCAAATTTTATTAATGCCATCTTTGCATTTAGATTTGTAACTGCTTCTTGTTCTATCAAAACATAACCACATTTTTACTCCTGCTTGCTTTATCTAACCAGCTTGAATTTAGGAGAGGAACTTCGCTTGTCTGTTTAGCTTGCATATTATTAGCAAACATTGCTAGTAACATGGGAGTCATCTACACTAAATTTGATGTCGGAGCCTAAGTCTATCACCTTCCACTTGTAGGAAATGAAATTAACAGACAGCTCCAAAAGGTAATGCCTCTTATGATAAGTCAGCTCAGATAAAGGAGATTAATTGCTCTTTTCAGGTGCTTTTTTCAATTATCAGCTAGAAAAAAAAAAAAAGAATAGCCTAGATTTAAATCCTTCTTTCTTTCTTTCTTTCTTTCTTTCTTTCTTTCTTTCTTTCTTTCTTTCTTTCTTTCTTTCTTTCTTTCTTTCTTTCTCTTTGTTAGGCACCTTAAGTAAAGAAGATAACCCCTATTTTGTAATGGATCAATGGAACAGCTTTTGGGTCATGTTAATTTTTATCAGATAAGGTTAATTTGTATCATTGCAACTATTTGTGGTAATATGCTTGTTTTGAAAAAGAAGTTCAGGGAAGGGAAAGAAAAGGAGAAAAACATTGAAGTGACCTAATGTGTTTCCTGATTTGTTTGGATATCCCTCAGAGGAGCAGTAGCAGCCCTTTACATACAGAAGAGGGTTCAGTGGGTCAGCAGGAACTACAGTGAGAGACAGAGGGAATCAGTGAAGAACTCGAAGGGCAGGTGTAGTACAGAGCAGTGTATAGCTATTTAGAGAACAGGGATAGAGATGACAGACCCAAAGTCTTCCTGGTGGAGTCAAAACATATGGCAAGGGATAAATGGCTGCACTGAAGCTTGCAGAGCTCAGATTAGATGTGAGGAGAAGCCTTGTCTCTGGGTGCGTGGTGCCCTCTCTGCATGTCAGAGTATTCAAGACTGAGCAAGACAAATCCATGGCAGAGCTGAGCTGGTGCTGGCAGCACTCCTGCTTTGGGCAGGAGGCTGCTCTGGGTGACCACTGGAGGTGTCTTCCAACAAGTATTCTTGTGACTTTCTTCTCTTTACTGTAAGGAAAGCAATCTCTTCCTGTGGAGTTCAGTCCTCACAATCTGGAGCCTGATCCCAGAGTCCTGTTCCCAGCCCTGCTGTGCTTCTCACCCCATGAACTCCCGAGGCATCTGTGCAATATGTGGATGTGCTCCTGCTGTTCCCAGCTCATTGGCCATTTGCAAAATGCTCCTAATAGCCCTGTATGATTCCACTTAGGACACTGCCCTGTGACATCTTTTCTTTGAATCCCTGCTGTGATCAATACCAATGAAACACCTGGAATTCAATTTTCCATATGTAATGTGGGTGTGCTTTAAAGACTAGCCTGTCATTTTTTTTCAGGGGAAACAAAAAGATCTTCTTAGGGTCTCAGTTTTCCCTAACTGGGAAGGTGGTTTATAGGATAGGGACAACTTATGCTTTCTTATCTCTTAATACAAAATGTGATTGCAGAATCTTAATTTCCTGTTGGCATTCTGAAATTGGGCAGTATCCCAATTATAAAATAAGATGTGTTGCAAGTCTGATCACTTTAAAACAGTAACCACTTACAAACCTGGAGAATCTTGGAGAAATATTAGGGAAAACATAGATACATGGAACTGGAAAGTGCTATTTTAGCATTGATTATCAGCATGAAAGGACATCTTAAAATCTTCCATTGTATTGTCATCTTGATATTTTCTTCTGTGTCACTATTCTCCACCTATTTTAGATTATATAAACAAATGCAATTCTTTTGAATGTTATCACTTTAATACCTCTTCACCTTGAGTTCACTGCAGGAAATTATACTTTTTTCCTATTGAAGAAAATGCAAAACGATCACAGTGTTTTGATAGTACAATCAATTTATTTATTTAATTATATTAGTGGTATGGTCTCTTGATTTCCAGGCTAAGAACAGTACAATGGTACTTTCAAATACAAAGGTATTTTTAAATACCAGTTTATTATACCTTGTCATATTGAAGAAGTTTACTGAATGAACTCTTGAATCTTTTTCTTCAATGGTCCATCAGCCTTGTAGACTTTCTGGTTCTTTGCCTTCAGAGAAGTTATTGAAGTTATTTTATATTTGGTTCATTTGAAACTGCATTTTGATTTTATTGATTTAGCCAGTGACTGTATAACTTACAGACCCCTATCACTGCTGTGATACTGAACATTATGCTTTGTTTCCAGCAAATAAAGCCAGTAAAAATTCATGTATCTTTAAGGCAAACAGGAATCGTGCATTGTCTCTGTGCACTTAAAACACAAGAAAATTAAAGTTTTCCCATCCAATTCCTTTTCCTGAGCTTCATTAATGCAGTTTCATGTAGTCTGCCTCTGTTACACATAGTTTCTTATTTCACTTTGCAATGATCCTCCTCGTATGGGGGGATTCAGAAAGAGGCAAAAGAAAACAAAGGTGGGATGTTTTTACCTTTTGAAATACCTGGAAGAATATATTGGAGGATTGTAAAGGGAAGCAGAGCCCTCCCTGTATGACACTAGGTTGATAGGCTGGAGAACAGGGTTACTATTCAGAAGCATCCCATCAGTCTGGCCAAAATGATCAACAGCTCAGGCAGGATAACCCCAAATACCAGTATAGGCCAGGGCAGCCTTTTGGAGGAGGAGCGTTGGTTCTGATGGACAGCAGAGCAGTGTCCCTGGTGGCCATGGGGGCCACTGCAAACTGGAAGCTGTTAAACAAGACTCATGAGGCTTCATCTGGAGTTCTGTGCCTGTGGGTGCTCAGAATCAACTGGAGGTATGTTCCAGATGGCTGTGTAAACTCCATGCTTTAATGCAGCAGTGTGGATGTGGGCAATACCTGCTGAGTGTGCAGAATGGCACCTGCTGGGGCGTGCCCCTAAACCACAGCAATCCTCAGTGGTCATTGCTGGAGAGTGGCAGAGCAAGCAAGGCAGCAAGCTAGGAAGTAGCTAGCTTGAATAGAGAGGGTAAGTTCTAGATGTTTTGGTGTCTAAAGAAGACTTTTATGAGCAGCCTGACTCCTACAGATCACAGATGCAAAGGGTGATGCAATCAGGAGACTTCTTTTAAAGGGAAAGGGAATATTGCTAACAGGCTGTTGAAATCTGGATTTCAGATCAGGCTGATTTCCCCCAGAGGTCTTGATTTTTCTCCATAAACTACAGATGGTGTGTAGGACAACAGTTTCTAAATGGGGTGTCACATCTATGTTTAAAAAGCTAGGCAAGATGAATCTGGGTCAGTTCTGAGCTGAGTTTTGTCAGTAATATTGCAATCAAGATTAAACCTCCAGAGAGTTTACATTTACTTTTCACTCTGTTCTCAATTGCACCCTTTTGGCACAGTCTGACTCACCACTAAACTTTTAAATGTCAGTCCCCAACTTGTTAAATCACATCTTTAACTCCTAAGTGGGGATACTAATTTATTTTAAATAATTGAGCTTCAAATTTAGTCTCTTCCTCCTCCAAAAACAAGGATGCAGCAGACCAAGAAAGACTAGGTTTGTAAGTTGATTGTGGCAAGTGCACAGTCTATCTGTGCTGAAGAGGACAACAGTAATAAAGGTTATTCATCAACCATGCCCTATCTAATGAGGCTCTATTTGCATATGAAAATTAGCTAAAGATGTGAGGACAGCTAGCTCAGCTATCAGCTACACCAGAGGTTTGAGATCACTGCTTAAGGGGCTACCTGGCACACTCTGGTGGAGCTGAAGTGAGGTCCTGTCTTGCTTGGCACTTGCTGCTGCTCTTTACTTTGTTCTGGGGTCTTCTTTCCTGTCTGCCCTGTCACCTAGTGCCAACACAGGAGTGCTGGAAGGTTGTCGTTCTGAAGGGCTCAAGCCCTCCAACACAGGGCTCCTGCTCTGGCAGCAGATCAAGGGAGATTCAGTGCTTCTTCTAAGTGTGTTTGGTCTGGGCCTGAGCTGCCAGCTGTCCTGGATGCTGTCTGGAAGATGTTTGGCCCAACAGATCTCACATCGCCTCATGGCTTTTGAGGAACCATATTTTTGGTGCGCTAGGAGCTCTATAATCACTAGTGCAAGCCGGAGTTTGGCTGCAGGCAGAGCTAAACAAAGTCAGACGAGCACCCTGGATGTGTCCTTACTGGGCTGTCCTGTTCCTTCCAGCCTCTGTAACAGAAGTGTCCTTTCCTCCCCCAGCTCTTTTTTAGTGTCAGCAGGGTCCAGATCTAAAAGAAGTAGAGGAGCACCCCAGGGTGCTTGTTTTTAGCTGTACCCAGACTTGGACAGGCCTTGGCTGGACTGCAAATTCTTGTGATCTTCACTGAAGTGTTTCAGAATAATCTGTTTTTGTGTTTTTTTACCCCCTGCAGTTCTGGTATGCTGTCAGTGTCTATAAATTCTAGCTTTCATTAGAAAATGCTTAACTACTACCAAACTTTGATGAAATTAAAACCTATGACCCAGCTACATATGTTATATGCCAAACTAGATCATGACAGTTCATTAAATGTTTCTCTCAATATTTAAAAATAAAATGCAGACAATTCTGCATTGAGCATCTGATACAAGAAACAACTTAAGTGCTGAAACATGTGTTGTTATTTTCAAAGCAGCAAGTCTGTCCAGATCCTGTGCCTTAAAGTATAAAGGATTGTACTAGGCATATGAACTGAGGGCAGGGTAGGCTTTTCTAGCTCTGTTGTGAATGTCAGAGCCAATCCCATAGGAAAACATGCACAGTGTCTCTGTGACTCCCTGCTTCTCCATGGGGAGGACTGTGATATAACTGGTAGAGGCAGAGTTGACAGGGATGGTGGTAAAACACACATGTGCCAGAAAGACTTGGAGCAGAACAGCCCTCATGGAATAGGGATCTTCAAGGGGTCCAGCCTAGGGAAGAGCAAGAGTTGCATGTGTTATCCTTGGGGCATACTGGCAAGAATGGATTCTGAACAGATAAGTGTGGGAAGCATAGCTGTCCTGGTGCGGAGTGGCTTTTCTCCCTCTTTTCCTGCAATATGTTTTTACTGGAAGGCTGTGTCCCTGATGAAAAAGGAGAAGGGATGCTGAGAGCTGCCTAGGTTGGAAAGACCCTCTGGTCCTACCTGCACACTGGGATTACTGTTGTCTAGCCAGCATTTGTGGCTTGTACATGGCACATACAGTGAATTTGGGGAAGATCTAAGTGAGGGTGCAGTTGGTGGCTGCATAGTTGGGCTCCCAGTGGCCTGTGCTGACTCAGTGCCTGAAGCTGTGCAATGTGGACTTGGGCAAGGTGCTCCTGCCTGGCATGCTTTGCAAGGGCAGCCTTAGGGTCATGTGCTCCTGGTCAAGGAGCAGCATTGACTGGGGCTCGGTGTGATGCTGTAATGGGTTTCAATATCTTTTGCAAGACCCAGTAAAGGGAAGAGTTTTCCACATTGTGCAGGACTTCAGCCCGGAGAACAGAAAACACCTGTCAAACTCCATTTTCTCTTACATATTCATAACTTGTTAGAGCAGGTCCCACTCCGTCACAGAAATGACCTTTGTGTGTTATACATCTATTGTTCTTTGCTGCACACGGTACTGCCAGCTGCTGTAGTCCCTAATGGAGCTGTAGCTGTAGGAGGTTTTGTTTCAGCCCCAAAAATAAAGAAAGACCTGACTGTTAAGCATAAAAGGATGTGTGTTTATTGCTGGCCTTGCTATGTAGCCTGAGTAGCCATGGAAAAGCACCTTAGGATGTGTTCTGCCAGGAAGGGTTGCCACAAGGGTTACATTTTCCCAAGAAGTGGAAGATAGTTGAACTCACTTCTGTTTACTGGGGAAAGCCTTGTGCAAACATCTGCCATATTCTAGCAAAATTTACAGCCTCTGAAATATCTAGCTTTCTGGAGCCTCAGAGGCTTACAGTGCTAAACTCAGTGGAACAACTGCTAATGAGTTAATTACAGTGGATTCTTTAGTTAAAATTGCTGCCAGAGACTTGAATGTTTCAGATAGCTCTGCTGGCAAGTGGGTTACACTGCTGAGCAGATCTTTGCCTGATTTATGACTCTTCTACAATCACATGGAACTACTGTCTGATTGTCCCCAGAATTCAGTTCCGGTTTTATCTGTTTTATAAAAACCATCTTTGGTTTTGAAGGGATTTCATATGAGCTGCAAGTGTGCTGAGGCACTGAGAGACTTCCAAAGAAAAATGAAGCTAATTCATATGCTCCAAGGGTCATTTCATGCAAGAAAACAAGGATTTTGTCATCTTTCCCAGAACAAAAATTTATTGCGTAAATCAATAGTTGAACTCCTTTCTTGTGTGAGTATCTACTATCAAGTATCTACTTGATACTTAAAATGCATATTTAGAAATGGTGTGTCTTGGCTTTTTATAGTTACAGAGATTTTAGTCCAGAAATCTGTTGACTCTGGCTCCTTTCTTATAAATAGCAAACATATGATCAAACCTCTTGAAACCGCCAAAGTCAATTCAGAAGCCAGGTTTCAGCCTTACTTTGGATGCTTTTACCCAGCAAAAATTGCAGCTATGGGTGTTGAGCCCTTTGGACGCATTCTCAGACTTCCCAGACTCCTGCAGTAAAACCTCTAGCTCTTCTGCCAGGTTTGTTTAAATACTTTCAGTTAGCTTTTTGATTAAGCTCAATTAATATTTTCTTTTCACCTTGGCTCAACAAGAATAGCATCTCAATTTCTCTCCTGTCCAGTTAGGTGTACCTTTGACCTGATGATTTAATCATTAGTCAGGGTCTTACAAGCTTTTTCATTCAAAAAAGGAATTGATACAGTCTGCATTTTTTCCACTACAAATCTGTTATTTCAAACACCTACAAAATTCCATTTCAGTGAATAGAGTGGGAGTCTCATTTTGGTCAACCCTTTCCAGGCTGCAGTACATCTGTAAAAGTTTCTCTCATCTTATATCCATTTTTATGGGCTTTCATTGCCTTTCTCCCATGTGTGTGCACATAGGGCACATCTGTAGTCAGCACTACTGAGTTGCTTATAGTGTTCAATCCCTGAGCAAACCTGTCTGTCTCATCTTCCTTATGACAGCTTCTGTGTCTCAGTATAAGTCTGTTATTCATATGCTGAGCTGTTAAAATTCTTCTTGCCTTTGACACTTTGCTGCTGCTTGGAGAAATATCTCAGGTGATTGTGAATCAGGAAGAAGTAAATATTGTCTACAGAAGACATTGAATTTTCCCAGTCCCAATGAATCATGTCTTCCTTGTGTGTTTAGCTATGCTTCTTCTGCAATAGGCCTTCTATTATGATTTCTGTAGCAGGCTCCAGAAAGCCATGTGATACTTGTTTGAAGTGCTTGAAGTGCTTCAATCCAAAAGCTAAACTAAAAAGGCTTGTGAAGATAAACTACATAGACTTCTGAAATTGTTCTATAGATTGATTGTCTCTTAAACAGGCCAAAAAAAAGTGTGAACATTTGACAACTGTAGTCTCTGCACAATGAGAAGGGCTAGAGAATGGCATCCACATGAATAGTTGAATAGGTTCTTTATGCAAAAGTTTGCTAGTGTTATCTGAAAATGGCAAAAAGTTAGTTAGATCAGGTATAGGAGTAAAAGAAATCCCTCAGCATAATGTCCCAGAATATTTGAAAAAGTTCTCCTCCTACCAACTTTCTGACGTTGCCTTTACATTCCTAGCTGGTTGGCTGAGTAGTTTGCAATTTCTACAAATTAAAGATTTCTTCAAAGAAGAGGTTGTCAGACATTGGAATAAGGTTCTTTGGGATGTGGTGGAGACACCATCCCTGGAGCTATGTGCAGGATGTGGAGGTGTGGCACTTGGGGACAGGGTTTTTCGCAGTGCAAAATTAACAGTTGGACTAAATCATCTTACAGGTCTTTTCCAATCTAAGTGGTTCTATGATTCTATGACAAATTTTGTATTGTCTTTTGGCACCTGGGACCTGATTGGTGGCAGGCAGGGTGTCACCAGACTGAGGGTGGTGATCCTCCCCCTCCACTCAGCACTTGTGAGACATATCTGGAGTTCTGGGTGCAGTGCTGGGCTCCCCAGCACAAGAGAGACACGAATGTACTGGAGTAAGTCCACTGAAAGGCCACAAAACAGGTTAAAGGACTGGAGCATTTTTCATATAAGGTGGGCCTGAGAGAGCTGGGGCTGTACAGCCTGGAGAAGAGAAGGGTCAGAGGCTCTTAACCACTGGTGCAAATACCTGATTGGGTTGGGATGAGTGAAGTAAAGATGGCAGAACCAGACTCTAGTGCCCAGTGACAGGACAAGAAGTAATTGTCACAATTCGAAACAGAGGAAGTTCCACTTAAACGTTTTCTCAAATGGCTGATCAAAGACTGGCACAGGTTGCCCAGAGAGGTTTTGAAATCTCTGTCCTTGGAGTAGATGTTCTCCTGTGCTGCCTTCCTTCCTCAGCAGGTATAGTAAGCTCTGCTCTGTTTTGTTACTTTTGCAAAAGTGACGCTGCAACCCCTGTATTGGTACTAGAGAGGATTCACCAGCAGTTGGTGTTCATGACATTTTGTAGTTCAGTCTAGCAGCTGAAGTACCCACACTCATGTTGAGCTGACAAGATTGAAAGGTATTTGTTTAGTGAAAAGGTCGTTTTTGGTATCTTTTCATTTATGTCGTAAAAATAAAGCCAGTCACTAATTAGGATGATATAGCTCCACCTTTGTGTTTTCTTCCCCTCTTCCTCTCTGTGTGTTTTTCTGTCAAAAGCCAGTTCATGAACTCAAGAGAAAAGTACGCCATTGGCTTAGCTGAACTGTTGTAATTAATGATTTTGGAAAAAAAGGTGGAGCTGCCTAAAACTGTCTCATTACCAATGGATTACAATGTCCTGACATTTATGAAGCAAAATCCATTTTCCCATCCGCTAATAATTCTTCCACAGCCACTGCTGCTATTTGCTTGACAAACCCCAATAAATTAGCAATTTGGCAACTGCTATGTCACCTACATGCAGCTGATCAGTAGTCTCTTATACAGTGCTTTGGTGGAAGCAGCAAGGAAGTGGCATATTGTTTATCACAGGAACCACAGTCCCCAGTGTTTCATTACGGTAGCTGTGGCTGCCTCTCCACAGTCAGATGCACTGTTCATCATCAGCTTAGTGCCTAAGTTGTACTCACTGCTGATTCTCCACCATCATCACAAATATTATTTTTTGTGATAATAATATGAGGCAGTGTCTGTAGCAGGGGCTATAAAAGCGTTAAGATGGGAACAAGGCAGCTGATTTATTGCCTTGAGCTCAGGGTTGTACAACAGGACTACAAAGCAAGCCTGTGCTGGTCCAGCTTGGATTCCTACTAGGGCCGGCTGGCATCTCCCTGTGTCAGGTTTGTAATGTAAGCTCAAGCACTGGGGCTTGTTCCCAGTCTCCAGTCTTCCCTTCTCATAAAAAGAAAGATGGAAATGTGGCAGTCACAGTCTTCTCCAGGGCATGTTGCACACCTTCCGGACAGTGCATAGGTGATACCTGGCTGGTGGCCTCATGTGCCTGACACCTGCAGCTGAGGACAGCAGGAGGCAGGTGCAGCTTCAATCACCAAGTGCAGCTCCCTTGCAGGTACAGCTCCCATCACCAGGTGCAGCTTCCATCACCAGGTGTAGCTCCCTTGCAGGTACAGCTCCCATCACCAGGTGCAGCTCCCATCACCAGGTGCAGCTCCCATTGCAGGTGCAGCCCCCATCACCAGGTGCAGCTCCCATTGCAGGTACAGCTCCCACTGCAGGTACAGCTCCCACTGCAGGTACAGCTCCCGTTGCAGGTACAGCTCCCATTGCAGGTACAGCTCCCGTTGCAGGTACAGCTCCATTGCAGGTACAGCTCCGATCACCAGGTGCAGCTACCACTGCAGGTACAGCTCCCACTGCAGGTGCATCTCCCATCACCAGGTGCAGCTCCCATTGCAGGTGCAGTTCCCATTGCAGATGCAGCTCTTCACTTTGTGCCACAGAGCAGGGAGAGGGCTAAACACTTGCAGTTGGGCCACTTGCATTTGTGTAACACTCTACAAAGTGTGCAAGCTTTTAGTCCTAATGTAATGTTCAAGCATTTCAAGCCTACCCCTGGGAAAGGCTCTGTGCCTACCTTTCTCTGTGTAACCTATAGATCTAGAAGGGATACAGCACTTACAGAAGCTGGACTGGAGCTGTGGGAACAGCTGGCCTTGCACTCCCAGCACCCTATTTTAGTATATTGTTCAGTAAATAATCACTGTGAACATAGAAGACTGCCACAATGCTATATGAAAAGATTTTCAAAGGTGAAAATGCTGCCAATTGAAATAAAGTGAGCTTTGGCTATGTAGAACTGACTTTGCAACAGGGTTTTTCTTTCAGAGAATTATTTTTTCCATCAGTCTGGTAGTTTGAAATGTTCCAGATTTCATTTCAGGGAAACATCCATTAAGCAGTCATAGCTGGGTATCTGTTAGGTGGTTGGTGAAACAAAGTTTATTAACTGATCCATATCCAGAAATTTTATTAAAATCCAAGAATTTTATGTAATATTGTATTGCACGGATACCAGATAATTCTTGGACCAAACATTTTAATGCAGGGCAAGTCTTTGAAAACCATCGTTATTCTTTTAAGTGGAAATTGCTATAAGCATATTCAACAGCTGCTATAAAAATAATGTGAAAATATTTGTGATTTTTGGTTAGGAAAAAAAAAGAAAAGTTGATCCAACCTCTATCATTTCAAGAATTAGATATTTCCCAAAACTTTTTTTTTTGGCATTTTCAATCTTCTTATACTGGCTTCCTATCATACAATGAATTACTAGCTTGAGGATATAAGAAGAAGCTGGTTATATCACCTGTGCTGCTGCTGCAAATCAAATGTTCATGAGCAACAGCAAACAACCCCACTGAAATCCAGGAGGACAAGGAAATTTGCTGGAATGTTGCTTTGCACTTTTTGTGACCACCAGCTCCTGTACAAAGCTGAGTACTGAATATTAGCGAACTGTCCTTAGTGAAAGTCACTTAAAAGAAATTGCAGAAAGTGCAGAATGAAGCATCAACATTTAGAATTTTGAAAACTGTCAGTGAAGGGAATAATAATGGATCTCTCTGCTGCATCAGAGGCTTTACTTGTAAATGGATCCGTTCAGCTGTTTGCAGGAATCCAGAAATGGATCTTGGTTCAAGGATTGCTTATGAAGTCTCTATTAGACCTAAGAAGGGCTTTGAAAACTTATTTTTAGACAGTAAAGGACAGAAGTGATCAGCAGAATGATGGAGTCTGACCTCCTGCATAATCCTGCACATCCTCCACAGCAGGACATGAGCTGCTTTTTGTAATGAGATGAAGTGAAGCCAAAATTTGGAGCAGTGGTTGTTGCGTCTGTTTGAGTGGCTGTGCTGGGCATATGCCTCCCTGGATTTGGAAACTGACCCTGCAAAACTTAAGAGTAGCTAGACACATTAAATTTCTCTCCTAGGACAGTATAATGAACATTTCTAAGCCTGACACACTCCATGTGACACAGGAAAAAGCCCACATTTAGTTTAATTGCAGACATTACTGCGAGTCTCACAACAGTTGTAGTGGGTAAGGGAGGATCTTTGGTCAGGACTGTACAAACACAGCAGTCTCGGAGAAGCTTTTTGGTCTAAAGGCAGGCAGAGGCACAATGTTGAGATCCACAAACTAACTTTAGAATAGCTGGATCAGGCACTGGAAATAATAGAAATACTGCTAAAGCACTGAACTGAGCTGCTGCTATTTTATATTACTGCTAAATGTGAAAGAGCATTAAAACATTTCAGGAGCTGGTATAGAGACAGAAATACATATACATATACATATATATATATATATACACACAGCACGTTGTTAAGTAAAGGGGGAAAGCAGAAAGTAAAATGATTTCCCTTTTTGTCACAACTCAGTCGCAAACCTACACTTAAGAAAGTGACCTTAGTGCGATGTTAGGTTCCAGAAGGACGTGGATTACAGTCAACGGCCAGAGAGAGATCACAGGAAGATTTGGAAATTGTTCTGGAGGGAGTGACTGGAATTTGCTGAGGAGGGGAAATCAATCCAGACTGGCACTTTCAGGGAGATAAACAGCGCTTCTGTATGGGAACATCGCTAAGGATCCAAAACCCAAGAAAGAAAGACAAGAGGCAGAAAACTTTCATTTCTAGAAAGGAAGGTAGTTAATAAAAATTACATACATGTGCACATATCTGGTGTGAAACAACAATGACAGATTTTAAAGTGCATTGTGTTAAGAAGGGACCCCACAAATGTGGCAATCGAAAAAAGGTGGATATGCCTTATAGAGGAATTCATTGTGTTCCCTCTAGATTTCAGGGTGATGAAGGCTGGGTTAGTCACTGGCAGCAATGTGTCTGGGTCCTCAGTTCTAGAGTGGAGGACATTCACTTACATTTGCAGGAAGAAAAAGGAGACTGCTGCTCCCTGATGCTGCCACAGAGTACAGGAGTGGGTGTAGCTGCAGCAGCGGAGGCAGAGCCATGCTTGGCAGCTTCTCTCCTGAGGTGTCAGGGAAGAGAGCTTGTGCTTCCAGATATGCTGAGAAAAGGGCAGAGTATACAGATAATTGGTTAAATGCTTCTGTAGTCTATTTCTCAGCAGGTTAAAAAAATGGACTTCTTTCCTCCATAGATTTTACAAGTTCATTATTTTGTGGCTCATTCATATTCTGTTGTTGTACTGTGTGTATTATTGTTGTGGAATGAATAGATCTAATGGGGACAGTTTTATTGCTACCATACAGCTGTAGAAAGCAGGGGGAAAAGCAACATATGAAAGTATTGTAATGAACCAATTCATGCAAACTTTGTTTTTGCACTAAAACTGAAGCAAATCTTGTGTCACAGTCTGTTCTATTAAAAACATTCCCAAGGCCTCCTTATGCACCTAAGATCAAAATTGGCATCTGACTTCCAATTACATGACAGGGCAGTTTCTTTCAGCACTATGACAAAAAAAGGAGCTGCTTGACTCCTCTGCTGCTTTCAGCTGTAACTGTGGTACTGCTTCTCTTCTTCACTCTGTGATTTTTCTTCTTCAGTGCACTCCTCAGAGAAATCCTTTTCCCTTCTCTCTCCCCTTCCATTCCCTGCTAGTTTTCCAAGAGATATCCTGGAATTTCATCCTCTATCCCTTTGTTTTTCCATGCATGATGAACTAGTTACTGAGATGGTAGCTCAACAGTTATCCTTACCCTGACAACTTGCAGGTGTGTCTATTGCTGCCTTGTCTCCTTCTTTCCAGGATAATATTTTCTCCCACCTCTGATTCTTTCAGTGGGTGCCGAGTTCAAGACAGTTCAATTACTTGTCTACAAACTTTTCTACTGCTTTCTTAAATGATCAAACACCACCACCATACCACCCACATCAATCAAAGTGAAAAACTGATCCCAAGCCCATTCCCATCCCTCTTAAATTTGTGTGCAAGACTGCCAACAAAAAAAACATCATGAAGCTGACCTCCCTATATCAGATCCAGAGTCTGTTAAATCTCTCTCCATTTTCACAGATTGCATCTCAAATTCTTCCAAAGCAACAGAGACATTTGGAAGGACCATAGCTTTAACAGTCAGTGTTCTTCCAAGCTCCATTTTCAGGCAGAATGAACTTAAAGCACTGGAGGAGAACCTAGTAAATATTCTTAAGCAACTTTATTTTTTAATGATGTCTCCACAGTTTTACACCTTTGCTATTAAAATTGTGCTAGTAATTAAGGAATAGTGATTGTGCAAATTATTTAAGTAATTGAGTTAGTGAACTGAGGCTACTCTGCAGTTAATGAGGTTAAAATTGCTGGCTCCTGTATACAGTATTTAATCCTGTGAGTAGTCATTTTGAGGTCATTATTGCCTGTACCAGTTCCTTAAGGTAGCTTTGATGCACATATTTTTTCTTGAAATTATCTGCCCTTAACTTACAATGTACTATTCTAAGTGATGAAAAGTGTTGAGGTATTTGTGTAACTTTCAGTTAGGTTTTGAATTATAGCAACACTTGTACAGGAGAATTTTTCATTGGTTAAATGTCACTGAAAACACACTTGTACCATCAATGTGGTGCTTAAGAAGACATTATATTGTTGACCTGATGTCAGCTCTTGTGGGCTGAAGCTTTTTTTTTAAATAGGAGTTTTAAGAGGATGGGATATAAATCCATATTGCAGATGAAATTGGTTCAGCTATGGCCTTCCAACAGTGATTTCCTCTACCTGACCTGCTTTTTAAATCTTGTTATTTCAAATAATCTAAATTGAAATTCACTCAGCAGCTTTTTTAAAGAGTAAATAAAGGGCCACGTCAGAGAGGAGAGACTTAAGCAAGGAAGTCATGTCAGTCATCCAGCCTGTAAAGCATTTTCCACAGAAGCAACTGCAATGTATGGAGCAATGCAGACAGCAGGGAAAGCCCCCCTTGCCTCTGGAATAGCAGTGGCAGAGCCTGGAACATGATTCCACACCCTTCCCAGCAGTCTGGCCCTCTGCACTCAAGGCCAGGCTTCTGGTCAGAAAGAGATATTTGAAAAGCCTTCTTTTGCCTTGGGGCTTTTTTGACCAAAAGCTGGAAGAAGTCTTCCCACGGTAGAGGCTTCCCACAGCTGCTTGGGAATGAGATTGGTTCCTGCTTGGGAGACACTGCAGTAGATGTTGCTGCCTGTTGCTTGTGCCTGTTGGCACACTAGATCCTGCCCCTGACTTGTGAACTGATTTCTTGACCTCAGGCCTGATGCCTTATTACTTATTTAGAGTTGTTCAGCCTGGAAGATACAGGGGGACCTTATAGCAACCTTCCAGTGCCTAAATGGAACTTATAAAAAAAAGAGAGAGAGGAATGTTTTAGATGGCCACGTGCTGATAGGACAAAGAGTAATGATTTTAAAATGAAGGATGGTCAATTTAGTTTAGATATAAGGAAGAAGTTTTTTATAATGAGAGGGACAAAACACTGGAACAGATTGCCCAGAGATTCTCCATGGAAATATTCATGATCAGTTTGCAGGTGGGTTGGACTTGATGATTTTTAAAAGATCCATTCCAACTCAAAGTATTATATGATTCTGTGATTATGGGCTTGCCTACTCTGGGATCTTACCTCACACAGTGTGATGAGATGGCTCTTGCTGCTGATACCATTGCCTTTGCCAGCTTTGTCACCATGCTTGGCTCGTAGCTTCCTCTTCCTCATGGAACAGCTCCCTCTTGCTCCTTCCTAACATAGTAGGACTAGAGAGCATCGTAGTACATCCAGATAGGATACAATTATGGCAGCACTTCCCTCCAAATCCCTGTGAGTGAGGCTGACAGATACCAATTTGCATCCTCTGAGGGCGGCTTATTATTAATGTTATTTTCAAGTCTGAAAAGTAGAGGAAGAAAATCAGAGACCATGTCCCTTGAAAAACTTTGCAAAGACCAAAGAAAAAACTACTTGTGACTTCCTCAGTCCTTGGTTTTTGCTTGCTGGCTTCAATTAGTGGGTGATCTGTTATAGATTTTTGAAAACTGAATTTGGAAGTCTTTGTCAAGATGTTCTATAAACCAAAAATCTAAGTAGCTTAAAAAACATTACAAAAATAAAGGATATATCCATAGGCCCACCTCAGAAAAATTACAGAGTGCCCAGTGGTAGAGGAGGGAAGGATAATTCTGCACTTGTGTGGCTTCTTAAATGCTTTGCCTGCTCAGTCATCATGGCCCATTCATCCTGAAGCTTCCAATGTTAGAGACAGACTGCTAAGCTTTGATCTCACTGAATTAATCTGTTCTAATGCCGTCATCATGCACTATTCTTTGATGTGAGTAATATTCTGGGATGGTAGAATAATAGTCTTCTACTTGAGAATTTGGATGGCACTGACACACAGGGAACAGGAGCTGCTGCCTTTGCAATACTTCTGGCTTTGTTTCTCTCTTAAGTGGTTTGATTCCACTTAAATACTTAATTGCTGAAACCAACCCAGAAATGCTGTTGGCTCTTTCCTCATCGTTTTGCAAGAAGTCAGCAGGGCCTGACAAGTTCTTGTGGGGAATGTCAGGGGATTAGGTGGGTATGCAGACACTATGTAAAACCTTGCTACCTACTTGTCCACAGAATGTTGGAGGATAATGTGGCCCACTTCAATTCCCAAAAAACCTGTAACTTCTGGTCACAATGTGTGTTCATTCCTTTCCTCCACATGGTGTGTGAAGAGGAGCTGCAGCGGAGAATAGGGGGATCAGAAAGTAAAGGTGGCTGTCTTTTACACTTATTTGTATACTTACAACAGTATATGGATGACACATTGGCAAAAACAGCTAAATTTCAAGTGTGGCACTGAAGTACCAAGAGTGCCAAGAGAAAACTGACTGTCAAGCACTAGTGAAGTGTGTGTTGTGAGTGGATATCATGGGTCAGTCATCATGGATGTCATGGGTCATATACCCCTCAGTCACACCCCCCAATTACTGCAAAAATGGCTGGTACCCTCTCTTGCATTTTTAAAGTATTTTTTGTATTCTAGACATGGTTCATAGGAGATTTTGCCATGGCTCAGTGCCTTAAATAGTAGCCATAAAAAAAGGACATGCAAAGATCAAATCCTTGCTGGGAGATAAAAATCATGATCCATCAAATTAGAAATGTGCTGGCAAAACATCTTGTTTTCTTGGTGTATGTGATAAGGGCATAAGCAGTCGCTTAATAATAACAACATAAGAGCATGAAAACTGTTGAAGATGTACCCTAGTGTTGTTTTGGCTAAGAAATATGACTCCTGCTTTCAACTGTATCCTTCTCTCATTAGAGATAAATTATTTTTCACCTGAGAGATAAATGTACATACATCTTTGCATGTAAATTTGCATGACATACAACAACTTGGGTGTAGAAAGTAAGATTTTCTTTGCAATGTAGTACAACATTCATTGCAGCATCTCCTTTTCTGGCATGTTTTTCACTGTTTGATGTAAGGGTTTTGTGAAATGGTACATCAAATGGAAGCCATGTTGCCTGTGCTGTCCCTTTGCCTGCAAGCTAATCAATGTAGGTTGGAAAAAGTCAAAGGCCTTAAACAATCAAAACATAAATAACTGGAGCTGACCAGAATTGATGTGGCACATGCTAAGCACCAGGAGCAGGTATTGCTATTTCAATGTTTGTAGGTTGGTTTTGTGTTTTGTTTTGGTTTTTTGTTTATTTGTTTGCTTTGGTTGCTTTTTTTTTTTTGTTTTGTTTTGTTTTGTTTTGTTTTGTTTTAAAATTAGCAGTCTTCTATCTTCTTAGCATGTATTAGAATTAAAACTTATGGACATATATATGTGTGTATATATATATATATATGTATGTATGTATGTATGATTTGAATACTATGCAACTTAATAACACAGGTTATTTTATGCTATTACCATCTGGTGAGTCTTACTGAAGTGAATATAGCTATGCTCCTCTACCACAGGCAAGAAGCTAGAAAAAGCAGCTTGATCTTGAAAAACAATTTTTTTTTCTATGTAAAAATATGAACATTAGAAGATAGCATTTATTTCCTACGTTTGTTAAATGACCTTTCAAGTTCAGGCTTAATCTATTGGCTGCTATGCCTAAAAGAAATAGTACTAAAATACACATGAAGCTGGTTGCCAGTTCTGCTTTTATGCTACAGACATTAGTCTTTCCTGTGGTTTGCTCAATTCTCTTCGTAGATTTATAAAGATCTATGGAGATAATTTCTTCACAGTGTGAGGATATTGATGAGTACAGGGAGCTTTATTCTTCAAGTCACAAGGGGCAAGAGCAGCAGTGCTGTACTGATCAGTAGTTCTTAATCTTCATCCACAAATGGCAGTGTTCTGCTCACCAATACATGGTCAAGGAACCTTGTGGCCGATAAAAGTTGCCATTAAAAATACCCTGCTTCAGACAGCACATGAAATTTTTCACCACGAGGGTGACCAAGCACTGGCACAGATTGCTCAGGAAGGTTGTTGAGTCTCCATCCATGTATCCTTGGAGATAATCTAAAGTCATCTGGACAAGTTCCTTGGCAGCCAGCCCTGGGTGGCCCTGCTTGAGCAGAGAAGATTGGACAAGATAAACCCAAGAGGTCCCTTCCTACCTCAGCAATTCTGTGATTCTCTGGTTCTATAACATTGAAAAAAAAGAGGCTTTTAAAATTTGTTTTTATTTCACTTCAAACTGAAATTTGGAAATGTGTGGGTGTGTGTGTGTGTGTAAGTGGGAATGTCAGCATCATTGTTTGCTGAGTTTTAGAAAGGAAGGTGGAGAATTTGCTTGACCGTGTATAGTGAGATTTAGTTTTCAGATTATGAAGGAAAATATTTAAATGCTGGTTGGCATGGCCAGCATAAAGGCAAGGGTGGATTGGTAGGCCAGGAGTGATTCAGGACTCTGCAGAGTAGAAGCCACGGGGCAGTGAGCTGAGTCCCCCTGAAGAGGTCACCGAGTACAGCAGGAGCAGAGATTCTTGCCACACCCACAGTCCTGTGTTCATTTACTAGCTGAGTCCCAATCAAAGCATCCCATTGCAGCTAGAGAGCATGCAGACTGGAAAATGTATCTACTCAAAATGGATTTTGGCTAAAATAGGGAGGGTAGCGGGAAGGATCTGCTTGTAAAACTATATAAATACCCAGAGTGTTTGAGTAGTCAAAAGATTGTATTTTTACCTTTTCAGACATCAACTTTAGCAGCAAACTGTACTCTGTGTATTACCTGGACAAAGATTTGATTGAACAGATGTATTTACTTGCTACTGATGTGAGCAACAAGAGAAAATATCTCTTCTTGTGATGAGCTGTCAATCTTTTATTGTGCATTTTGATAGAAATCCATGATTATTACATGTTGGGTAACTTGCAGTTATCCAGAATCCTGTACCTCCTGGTTTTGTCTATTTATCAGCCTCACTTCCTTACATGTATCCAGCATGAAAAATAGACATTTTCAAGTATGCAACACTATTATGTGCAAGCATTAAAAAATAGGAGAAAATATCTTTCGTTCCATATAACTCCAAAGAATTCTACCTAATATTAAATATTTTAAATCAAACTCGCTACACCAAGGACTTCAGAAATATATATGATGGCCTACTGCTAAATCTGACTTCTATGGATATATCTAGGGAAAAATACAGGGAGAAGACTTTCCCGTGAATTCAGGGAGAGGATTGCTTTTGGGATGACTGAAAGTTCAGATTCAATGCCAGGTACTACGCACAGTGAGGTGAGTTCTGCATGTATTTCTTTTATTGCTTGTATGCTCTGACTGAGAGGATTGTGGCTTGCACTGCCATATTCCTATTGGAGCAGGAGGTAGTGAGAAATAAATGTGCATTTCATTATCTGTCACCAAACAATCTACCAGTCTGATGGTTTGCCTTTACAGAAGTGTACAGGTTTTACTTTTTTGTCTCTTTTCTGGGTAGTACTGACTTCACTATAAGAGATATCTTCAGCTGCATGAGGAATAAACTTCAGTTCTTTAATATTGCAGCAGAAGAGAAAACTGTTAATGTTTCCCTCCACAATCAAGGAGGTGATTTCTGCATTAAAACTCTTATCTATTATGCTGTGCTAATTCTATTACAAGATCTTGAATGGTACTCCTGCTTTATTTTTTGTCTTCCATTGATAAGTAATCTTAGTGCTAAAAGCTCTATCGTAATACCATGTTTCTTCAATGACAGCATACTGACATCGAGTGCCAGCAATGCAAACAATTGATATGAGACTGGGCAACTAAGCCTTACGATATATAAAGAAGCACTTTGTGAGTCAGTACATGAAGCCTTCCCGTAGACTGAATGCAGTTACCCTGTGAAATAGTCTGTGTGTGAAGGGAACACATCCTGAGAGTCTGATTTAATATCACATCATTATTGTGAGTGGATGTTAGATTGAAGCTTACCCATCTAAATGCAGTGTATGGAATGGAAAGTCACACTGTTACAGTCCTTGAAGAAGGCAGGCGTGAAATCAAGAACCCAAGTATGGAAAAATGTTTACTTGCAGAGTAGAGGAAGCATATTTGTTGACTGAGACTTACCCCAAAAATGTAAAAGGAGGTGGACTTAGAACAAACTGATCGGCTGCAGGATGATGGTTCCATGTTATGAAGATGTAAATATGTGTGGAAGTTACCTCAGTTTTTCTGACTGATTTAAGGGAGGAAAACATGATGTGAGGTGTACATATTTGTCTCTTTAGTGAGAGATATTTATCTCTAGTGAGAGATAGGAATAAATGAACTGTTGGGATCTAAGATAGGACTGAGGAGACCTCGAGGTCAGATGTTAACTATTATGAGAATTTTACATAACACCAGAGCAAAGAGTGTTTGCTAGGCTGGTCACCAAATCCCAACTGGTTCGTTGTCTGTTCCAAGCATCTCAGAGAGACAGCTGTCCTCATATGTGCTGTTAGTCTTGTCCAACTCAGAGATTATTTTTGTGGGTGGGTGGCTTTGAAAACCAAATAGTTGAGGTGTATATTCCATCTGGTCAGACAGGCTTCTTGATGAAAAAATCATATGTTTATCAGTAACCCGGGTTGGTAAAAATGGTCTGTTTCATTTAGTCCTTCAGTCAGGAAATGTCTTGCATTCTTGTACTTACTTTTCTTTTACAAGATCAGGGTGGGGTCAGAAAGGAAGGAACAAGAGATAGTTCTAGAAAGCACTTGAGGATTCCAGGAAATTGGTAGGCTGGACTTGTTAATGCTTGTGAAATGATTTTTGACTCAGGCTTTCAAATGAAAAAAATGAGATATTTGAAAGATGGTAGTCTTTTATCTGCTGAGGAAGATGGATTGGTATGACTTAAGATGTCATGTATATGAATGGGTGCTATAAAGGGATCATTCTAATGACATGCTGTAAAAGACAACTGTCAGGAATGAATTAGTCTTCTCTTCTGATGATATTGATGGTAATGCACTCAAATTCCTCATGACACATTTCCTCACCTAAAGTTAGAAGCTTTTCCTAAAATGTTTAATGGGTGCAAAGGTCTTTGTTGTGCATTTCCAGCTCCATGAAAAACATCAGGTAGTGGCTTACATAAGAGCAATTTTGCCTGCAATTAGTATGTTTGCATACAAGTACACAGGCTTTGATTAAGCAAAGGAAAGTACTTAACTGCATATGTGAGTTCCGTTCAGCAGTGAAGCAAGGAAATTGAAATATGAAGTAAGAAAGCCTGACTTCAGAAGTAATGGGGCTGATAAGAAGAGCAGTTCTGAGCAGCTGAGCTGATTAGGGCTCCATCAGTGATGGAGATGAGCTGGATGTAGCCACCCCAAGGGTTACCTGTGCAAAAGTCACATCCTGCCTGTGCAGCCTGAGACCAGCACCACACTGCCCTGGTTTGAGGAGCAGCACTGGGAACAGAGGGAACAAAAGACAAAACCAAACCCAGGGACATACCTGCAGGTATTGACCACCAGCTGTCTTAAGAGCCCTTAGAGATGAGGGCTCTCAGGCTGGAGGAAGCTGCCCAGCACTGCACTGCTGCCAGCACCTCCTCCTGAACTGCCCATCACTCACATGCAAAGCTGGGGGCACCGGTTTGCCTGGAGAAGTCAACAAACCTGCATGCCTGAACATGCTTGGGGAAAGGACATAACAGGGGGACTGTGGCTGTGGTTGATCCATAATGGGACATCCCTGAGGGACTGGAGTTCATGGGCAGCCCTCATTGGGAAAGGGAAACCAAGGAACATGGCAGGAAACCTTAACCATCGAGGGTTAGAACGAGTTGCACTACTTCAGCCTGCCATGCAACCATGCCTCACTGGAGGAATTTTGGTGCACTGAGATTTAAAAAAGGCAAAAGTAAGAGTACTTGAGAGCAGGAAGGGGAAGGGCAGGAATTTAAGTAGGTTTTTGCCCAGTGATTTCTTTTTGTTTGGGTTTTTTTCCCCTCACTGTGAACCAGTGATTGTATATTTGTGTTGGTTGGCAGTAAATTAAGTAAAATTCTCTGACTTGATGCAGTTGAACTTTGACAGACTGATACAAGAAGTGATGGGCTAAATTACAGTAAGGGAAATGTACCTTGAGCATTTGTAGTTTTCTAATAGTAAAGGAGTCTGATCACAGCCTGGATTGCTGAGGGAGGCTGTGGAGCCGCTGGAGGATTCAAGAGCAGATTAAATGAACTTCTGTCAAGAGCAATTTAGAAGAAGTTGATCCTGCCTTTGGGACGAAAGGCGAATTAGGTGACCCTCTTGAGGTGCTGCTGAGCTCTGTTGCATTTGATTTCTGTGACATGGACATGGTCTTGTGTACCCTTGGGAGGAAAGAGGATACTGAGCATAATTATCAGAAGGCAGTTTCAGTCAGCAGGAGGTGTTTCCTGAGGAGAGATGGGTTGAGACAGAAGGCTGAGGATGTTAAAGAGGTGAAGAGTGCAATTAAATGAGATTATATAATGCTGTATTTGTAACTAAGTGCCAGAAAAGTGAATCCTTTTTCATTTAACCTAGTACTGACCATGTGCCTCAGAATAGTCTTCCTTAATTCAATGTGTATTAAAAAATTGGATCCTCAAGTGCTCTTTAGGTCACTTTGTGGACAAGGAAACCCTGGCCTAGATGGTGCTTACAAATTAGGGAGCCACCAAGGATGCACTCACAGGCTCCTCAGGCTGCAACTGCTTTAGCCAAAATGATTAGCAACTCCAGCTTCAGCTTGACTGTACACACTCTGTCTCAAGCACTTTGCAGCACTCCTGTCAAGGACAAGCACGATTTCATCCTTCTGCCTACTACATTAATGCAGATAGCTATTTTGAGGTTAAGGCCATGTTGGCTTTAAACTGCAGCCTGTAATGAACACCTGGATGGAGTTCTGCTTTATTTGCGGGGGTCTGAGGTACTATTATTAATTATTAAGCCATTTCTTGTGATATTTCATTATTCTCCCCATTTTTGATGAGCAAGCAGTGCCATTATTGCCTGTAACCAAATAACCATCCCCATTTATCATACTAATTGTGGGTTAATGAGGAAGGACCTGGGACTGGAGGAGTTGTCTACCCTAAACAATTTTGGAATGTAGCTTCCTTTGGTAATGAGCATAGGCTGTAATAATTAGGTATGCTAGTTGCTATATTTATAATGAAGTTTAAATGCAATAAAAATTAATCTAGTGGTTGGCTTACAAAACACAATGAATTGTCTTAGTAAACATGGAAATATGAAAATAGAGTATGAATAGATGTAAAATTACTTCCTCTTGTATGGTTTTGCCACATAAGGAATAATTTCTTTTTATTCTTTACTCTAGTGTTGAAGGAACTGGAAGAAAATCACAGCAAACATGCTGTTCTGAACTGCATATAGCTTTAGGAGGAAGACTGGGTTTTGCTTACTTAGGCTGCCCTCCTGGTTCCGTCCCTGACCCAGCAATATTTCACTGGATGCCCTTCTTTAGAGCCCTTGGATATGCACTGTACCCTTGATAATTTGTGTTTTTTTTTCAGAAGGGAGCAAACTACTGGATCTGAGATCTGACCTATGGATTAAAAGGAGAAGTATGGTCTGCTACAAATCAACTGTCTATCTGCAGACAATTACTTTACAGAAAAACAGATCATAACTTTTCCTCCTGTTTTTATGTTTTACCATGAAATTAATTTACAAAGGTTTTAACACAATAATGTCTGTACAACAGGGAAACCCCATCTGAATATTCTGGAAACAATATCTTTAGTTTAATACAGTGGATAATTCACTCAACTTTTTGTAGAGTGAGAAAATATACATGCAACTACAAGTTGTTTTTTAAGTCCTCCAACGAGACAAGAGGAACCAATAACATCTGCAATCAGAAACAGTGAGAAATTGTTTTTTTCTCTATGCTATGTAATTTCCACAATAGTTCTTAAAAGGGTGTAGTATTAACTATTCAGTATTAAACAATATTGACAGGAGTATTTATTGGAAGAAGAAAGTGTAAACTACTGTAGTTTTTCAAAGCTGTTTTTATAGCACTTGATTGCTTGGAAGATGCATAGGGAACACAGTGAGAAAAACATCCACACTACTCAGAACAAGCACTAATGATGATAATTGCAGGTTCAAATCTGGATTAATCATATGGGCACTAGTCTGTATACATCTGCAAGTTCATTCGGTCCAGTGTTAAGGTGTTGAGAAGAAAAAGAAGGAAATATACCTGTCTAGCACGAAATCTGTAAGGATGATATTGGGGAATGTGAGCTAAGATTAGTTTTCTGTTATTCCTCTCTTATAATGGTACCTTCATTGAACTTCAAAAGGTGTTCATCATCTCTTTCATTTGCAGATGCAGTCACTCACAAGGTGGAATAACTAACTAGAATCTCACCTATCTTTCCTGTTCTTGACTGCAGATTTACAGTTCTACCTTCTCTATCACCTTCTTGCAGTGCTGCTGTTGATTTTGGCATGGGACGTATCCAAAACATACCCACAAGCTCTTGAACCACCCCTGCCTTGGTTTTGGGTGCAGAGGTTACATGTGATGTAAAACAGGACATAATTCCTGGCAATGCTGCTCTCCTCAGTGCCAGCTGACCAGGAGGAGAAGGGCTTATTTTAGTATATCTAAATAGATATCTAATAGTATCTATCTCCAGTGTGTCAGGTTGCTATTCCACTGTAGTTCTATTCTGGCCTTCAGGCTGTTCTTTTTCCTTGTAACAGTTGAAATACAGCATCCTTGTAAGGGAGAAAAATAGAAAAAAAGTGTCAAGACTGATTTTTGTGAAAAGGTGACATCAGTATCTGTACAGAACATGTTTGACCTTGCTTTGTTCAGCTCAGGATTTCATGGCTGATGAGACAAGCACAGGACTCCCCTGGGTGCTCATGCAGGTTGCCATGCAAAATTCCTTTGGAGGCTTGAAGGGTAAAAAATAGTGTGTTAGTCAGCCTTTTTCTACTTCCAGCAGAGACAATGATTCTTGTTTTGGGATACAAAGATCATTTAGGTGATCTCAGAATCAAATGAAGCCTGTTTGTTTTCAGGGAACACTGAGAGGAACACAGATCAGATAGCAGAATTAGGTTCTTAGCAATTCAGGGGACATTTTTTGTCTTCAGGTCTCTCTCAGTAGATTCATCCCCCAGTGTTCTTGTTCACAGCTTCAGGCTCGCTGTTCTGTTTTGATGGTAGGTGGCATGTAGGTGAAGCCACACGCTGACAGTGGTAAAAGTTCCTGTTGTGTGCAGGACTGACTACTTGTGAAGTTTTGAAACACCAGACTGTGATTGTGAGGACATGAAGAGAATCACAGAATCACAGAATGGTTTGGGATGAAAGGGTATTATCTGATTCCAGCCTTGGTGCCATGGACAGGGACATCTTTTTCTAGACCAAGTTGCTCAGAGCTCCATCCAGACTGGCCTTGAACACCTCCAGAGATGATGCATCCACAGCTTTTTTGGACAACCTGTGCCAGTGCCTCACCACCCTCACAGCAAAGAATATCTTTCTAGAATCCAATCTAAACCTACTGTCTTTCAGTTTGAAGCCATTCCGCCTTGTCCTGTCACTACATGCCCTTGTGAAAAGTGCCTCTCCAGCTTTCTTGTAGGCTTCCTTCAGATACTGGAAGGCTGCAATTAGGTCACACCAAAGCCTTCTCTTCTCCAGTTTGACCAATCCAAATTCACTCAGCCCTTCCTCATAGGAGAGGCGCTCAAACCCTCCAATCATCTTGGTGGTCCTTTTCTGGACTCAAAAGGGAGTCCTCTTTTGTGTTGCCACAGCAGTCTGGGTTATTATTTGGTAGGAACTGGGACTGGCTCGTCAGCTAAGAACACTTATTTACCATATGACTGGGAGTGACTCAAAACCCATGGGACATGAGGAACAAATTTGTGCTCCTAGTCCTTGGAAGAAGTGGGGTGATCAGTAATAAGTCACCTGACTGAGAGTCCATACTGGCATTTAAATATTTTGGGCATGGATAGTTATTTTCTCACTGCCTTGAGGTCTGGATATTGAAGCTGTGTTGTCCTATCCTTTTCAAGGCAGCAGTCAGATGAAAGCATGTGATACCTGCACTGCATAGACTACTGGTCTCTGCTCTGGGCTACCTCAGACTTAGCCACATCTTTCTGGCAAAATAGGCCATGTGTTTCTGTTTGTACATAGAAAGCTATGATTAGCTCTCTGTCTGTGCAGGTATTATTTTGACATGAATTTTAGAAAAGATACACTTTTAGATCACGGGGATGTGTACGGTGATTCAATTTTAGACTTTAGATTTGGACCATTATCTCTATATTTTTTTGTTTGGAGTATTTTGAAACCTTCTTCTAAAAGTTATGTTAGCGTTCTCAGATGTTAGTTATTATTCTCTCTCAATCTGGAGAAACAGTTATCAGTTCGGCTCCTTAAATTGGTGTGCTATAACAGCACACTGAGACCGTAAGTTTCTACTGATTCAGTAAAGACACTCTGGTCATTTATTTGCTTATTTCTTACTAGACTTTTAGTTTATTTTTGGTTTGGTTTATTATAAAATACAATATTCACCTTTGCTGGTGAATATTGTATTTTATGTGGTATCTACTCACCCCATGTCCTGCTCATACTGTAAAATACATGTCTTTTATCAATGCTGATGGGAACTCCAGTTCTTTTCTGGGTTCCATAATGCCAAGATTAGAGAAGGAACATTTAATGCATTTACTCTTCAGTGTGATTTTTGTGCTCTTAAGAGTAAGTATGTGCTTGTTGTCATCCTTGGAAAATTTTTAGACAAGTATTACATTCCTCTGTGAGGGTGAAATATGGAGCTGTATAGAGCTGCTGGAAAGGACTAACAGCAATCAGAAAGGTTTCAGGCTGGCAGCACAGCAAAGGCTTCTGTTTCCCAGAGGATGCCCTGCCTTGCTGTGTGCTTCAGCCCTGGCTGGGAGGTCAGTAGCTGTGATTCAATCGCAGGATTTCCCGGGGGACTGCCCAGCTGCACTTTGTTGCTGACCTCTCTCTGCCTGTGCTACTTGCTCTCCCCTCTTGTGTTTGCCCTCTTGGATTTGGGCTTCTTCCTTGCATTTCTGTTGGTTTTGTTTGTTTGTTGTTTGTTTTCTCTTTTCAGAGCAACTCAATCTTCAAGTATTTTCAAGAAAAGAAAGACGATGTTCAGTGGTTTAAATTTTGGGAGGTGGATTCCACTGGAAAAATTTGAAATATGTTGCCTTTTGTTTCTCTCATAAGAACAGAAGTGTTGTACTGTTGTTTCATTCCTTCACCTATGTCAGCAAATGCACAAATTCAAATGTCAGTACCCAGAGGGAAGAGCAAGTGCCTGGAAATATGGTGGTGTATGTGAGCAGCATTGTTGGTGAGCAGCTGCTGCTCCCACTGCACACTGCAATCTTGCAATGCAGCCAGGAATGCTGAAAGAACTGGCTGAATTCTCCAAACCACTTCAGTTCAGCATATCTGGGAGTGTTACAGAAGATATGGGGGACACAATAAAAACTAATGTTCTATCTGTATGTTTATAAACTACCAGGCTGTGCTAGGTAGCTTTAAATTGGCCAGCCTTTTATCAGGTCTCAACAAACAATGAAAAGAATTATAATAATCAATGTAAGCTGTAATCCCTTCGTTCTAATGAGTGTTATTAAACATGCTTTTGTAATAAACAGTTCATTTATTTCTTTGGTATCAGTTTTAATTAAATTACAAATCTGTGAGATAAAGGCAACACTGTTGTCACAGACTCCAGTAAAACAACTGACTTTTGGAAGAGAAACATTCTGATTAGAAAAATAATTACTGCCAAGTGAAATCAATATAGCATATATTAAATGAATAAAATGTGATAATTAAGATGTGTCAATGAGCAAGTTCAGGTGCTCTGTTTGAAATGGCTATGCTTGTCCTTAAAAAGAGTGGGAGATCAAGAAAGTAGGGTGAAAAAGCCCACACCTTCTCTAAAAATGCTTTTTAAAAAAAAAAATTTACAAGTGTTGGACAAAATAATTGCTAATGAAGTTTCAGAGAACAAGAGGTTAATGACGTGTAAAGTAAAGGCAGAAGAGTCATTTAGAAGTATCAGGGTTATCATGGGAGAAGATGGGCTTTCCAGAAAGGCATGTGAACCACAGCCAGAGAGGGGCAGCCAGCAGTGAGCAGCACTTGCTTGCCTGACTGTCTGGGAAGATGCAGGACAAGGGCTCAGGGCCCCAGGAGGTGCAGTGGCTGTGAGCTTGAACTGAGCTCCTGTTACAGGGTGGTGCCAGAAATGACAAGTGAGGTCCTAGCAAATGTCAGTGGGCTGCATATTGAGTGAAATTATAGCCATGAAAATATAGCCATGTTTTGGCATTAATGAAAGTAGTGCCAGGATACTCAGTGCAGTTGTGCTGTCCGCATACCTACATACAAGTATGTTGGCAACACAAGGCTATTTTCTCACACTTCATCATAGTCTTTCTTGCAAGAGAGAGGAAAAGGAAATCCAGTTCACTGCAGAGGATATTTGAAAGTAGCCATAGTGCCTGTGTAGCAAGAAGGTGTCTCACAGCAGAAGTCTGATGAATTTAGGAGCGAGCTGCATTTGGCTGGGGTAGAGTTAATTTTCTTCACAGTGGCTGGTATGGGGCTGTGTATTGGATTTATGCTGAACACAGGGTTGATAATACAGAGATGTTTTTTGTTATTGCTGAGCAGGGCTTACACAGAGCCAAGGCCTTTTCTGTTTTTCCTACAGCCATGCAGGCAAGGGGATTGGGAGTGTGTGGGAGGAGGCACAGCTGGGACAGGTGACCCAAACTGACCAAAGGCATATTCCAGACCATGTGTCATCACCCTCAGTATGAGGGGAAGTAGAAGAAGGGGGAATGTTTGGAGTGATGGTGTTTGTCTTCCCAAGTCACTGATTTGTGCAGTGGGGCCCTACTCAGCCGGAGATGGCTGAACACCTGCCCAGCCATGGGAAGCAGTGAATTTATTCCTGGTTTTGCTTTGCTTGTGTGCAAGGCTTTTGCTTTCCCTATTAAACTGCCTTTATCTCAACCCACGGGTTTTCTCACTTTCAGCCTTCCAACTGTCTGCCCAAACCTGCTGGTGGGGGAATGAGCCAGTGGCTGCATGGAGCTTGGCTGTTGGCTGGGGTTAAACCATGACAAGTAGATACACTGGGAATGGACAACTGGAAGCTGAAGCTTCGGAATTGCAGACTGAAGTGCAAGCTTCTAGCAGTGAGGGCTGGAGAAACAACTTATTGGTTCTTTAAAAAAATAGTGCATTTTCATAGTAAAGACTTTATGGCCCCAGCTTTAATTATGAAATCCTCCAACAGTTCTCATCCTAACATTGTTTTTTTCCCCCAAGTTTCTGAGGGGAAAGCCTATATTTCCTATTTTCCTGCCCATTACCTTGAAATGATGTAAAAGAGTCATGCACTCTTTTTGATTAGTGATAAATTCACATGCTTCAAAAAAAAAAAAGCAAATTAATTATTCAGGCATCTTGTACTAGCACATATCTCAACCGTCCAACAACAGAATTAATTTAAAGCTAATATGGTTATGTAATTTCTTTTTCTCTGTTGATTACAAATCTACACTTTTCTCATTTGTTTTCAATGTAGTGACTCTGTGCAGAAGATTGTAATAATTTTGTTTACCGAGGTGATTTAATTGCCATGGTTTTCACTGTAAGTGTAATAGGCATCACCTTTCTATTTTCAAACCATTCAGATGCACTAAAAATTTCCTATTATCTCCTTGCCATTCTGCTCTGGTTTTCCAATAAGGTGGTGGGGACATTCTTTTAAAAGTAAATAATGGGGAAAAGCTCACATGTATGTGCAACAGCTTCTCCTTTTTACTGATTAAGAGTGTATGTACACTCAGCATGTTGGCACTTTTTCCTGTATGAACAGGATAGGAAGCAATTCCATGAAGGACTTGTTGGCTGCTGTTGCTGCTCGTAGGAATGGTACTGTACTTGTGTAATTTACAGTTTGGGAGAAGAGGGTCTTACATTCAAGTATGGGGTGATTCATACCCAAATAAGAACAAATTTCTCAGGGAAGAAAGTGATATCCTTTTCCATTATTTCATGGCAGTTTTGCAGTATTTTACCATCTTTAAAACATTTCTGGCACAAAGCTTATATGCCAGAAATTTTAAGTCCCTGCCGTGTTGTTTATCTCTCAGATTTACAGCAAGTTTTGTGTGATTAGCATTCCCAGCTTCTACCTGCTAATACAGTGTCCAAAATTCACCAAGCTCCAGCTTTAGCGTTTTTTATAGAACTGTGGGACTCTGCAATAGATTTGTCCCCTCTGTCTTATCGTGAATATTTATCCCAATTCTCTTCATAAAAATTCTGAGTCATCTTTAGTTCTTATAAAATCTTAGTTCTTAGTGCTTATAAAAATTTCACTGGAAAAACACATACACAAAAACCAAACAAAAATCTCAATCTTCCAAAGGCATTATAGAAGAGATGTTTATTCCTAACTAAAAATAAATTCTTTTATGTGTAACATGCTCATTTAATAAAATTATTAATGATGGTAATTGTGTACTTGAGAGAAAAAAGAGCTATATAATGTAACAGTTTTGCAATGATTGCTGTTACTGGGCTTTGCTGGTATATCTGTGATTTATTGGAAGGAAGCAATATACTTGTGCCATCTCTGGCTTATGCTATTTACCCTGTTTGTTTTTGGTTTTGTTGGTTGGTTATTTTTGTTTGATTTGTTTTCTCTCTCTAAAAAATGACCCAGCTTTTTTTTAGTAACTTGGACTTTTTCTAAATCAGGGATATAACCAGGCATTTTTATCTTGCCTTCCTTGATTTGCAGCACATGGAAGTCTGCAGTAAGAAGTTGTAAAGATCCTGCTGATTCACTCTGGCAGATTCTAATAGTTAACTGCATCCTGTCTGCAAGGGTGTGGGATGATCTCAGCAGGATGCAAACAAAACTGAATTAGCTATCACCAAGACTGTGTGAAGTGACTCTTTGCTTCTGTCTTAAACACCAAAAGAAGTGCAACAAATATGAAGGTTTCTTGAATTGAATGTGATAAGGACAGGTTCACTACAACACACGTTTACAGGACTCTTCATGTTTAAGTTTAAACAAGTAAGTATGAAAGGATATCCTGATCCCATTGAAGACAAGACCACTGCATCCATTAAACCTAGTGTTTGAGCCTTTTTCTCTATAGGGGTACAAATGCAGTGTTATACATATTCTGGTATTGGTCACCAGAGAGAACATTATCTGCTAATTCAGCGACTTGGAATATTAGTGCAGTTGGCTGCAACTGCCACAGAATTATTCAAGACTGTCTAAATAGGAAAATAGATCAGAACATCAGATCTCTGTCTTTGCCACTGGAGCTGGTGGTGGAGCTTTTAAATATTTATTAATCTTAATAGACGCAAAAGCCTGCAGATGAACTAGGTATTGGCCCAGATACCAGATCACTGCAAAGCATTCCCTGCCCAGCTCCTTTGCATCATAGTTCTGTGCTGTTCAGGCAGGAATTTTTAAATCTGATGTTTGCAATTCAGCATTGAGGCTCTGCCACACTGCCAGTCTATTAAAAATGTAATGGTAAGAAAGCAAAATTTCCTGTGACTTCTTGTGAATTCTGGGGCTTAAATCACTTTATATTTATGATCATGAACTCTGATGATGGAATGCTTCACTTATCGATCAGCATGAAAGGAAAAAGATATATGCCTCTCAAAATATCCTTTCCATGCACTGAGTTTAAAATTCAGTGTGTTGTTGCCCAGGGATGATTTCATCTTTATTGCAGGGAAACTAAGTGAAGTTGTCTTACTCAGTTTAGCTATAGCTTTTTTTTCCCAGGTGGGTCATGAAAACAACTCTGCGGTAGCAGCCTTTTGAAAATATTCTCTCTTTTCCCTACCCCAGAATGTTACAGAGGATTTACTGGATAGTTTTATTTGCTTCAGAAAATACCTGCTGCACTTAAGTCTTAAGACGCTGAAGAAATACTGCAGTAGAGTTCTTTTTATATCACCAACAATGTAACTGCATTGTCAATTAGTCCTGAAACAGTGCTGAGCAGTTTATGGGAGGGTTGTGAATCGTACTGGAATCACTGTTTGGGATTAATTTCTCTTTTAAATACCAACAGGGAAAGATTTTCATACGCTGAAAATGGATTAAAATGTGTTGCGCTCTTTTGTGGTACAGAGACAGAAGAATTAATTTCTAAAGGGGTTACTGCTGATTTTCTAGAGAATGTCCATGCAAGTGTTGCAAATATATAATGTGAGGCTACATAGCCAACAGTGGATTTTGGAATAGCTTTGGTCCTTTAACTGTATCTCTGGGACTGGAGATTAGGGTTTACTAGATGATAGCTCCTGTTATTTGAAATAGCCTAAGTTTTTGTAATAGTTCAGAATGTGTTTTCTTCCCAGCATGGATCAGAAGTGAATTGCCAGAAATTCAGTGGCTAGAACATTTGGGAGTGTTTGGAGAGATCTGTATTCCAGCCCCTACTCTGAATCATGTCCCTGTGCAACTGGCTACTGTGAAATCTTTTCTCTCTTCCTTTAGGTTCACAAGAAAAGAATGTGTTATTTGAGGAGAAAACACTTCATTGAACTTGATGTTTCCCTGTTAGAGGTGGGGCTTTCTAAGCAGTTGCTGTTTCTTCATAGATGAAATTTCAGAAATTTAAGGCTCTGCAAGTTGTTTTCACAGAGCTTCATTATTTGATCTGTCTCTTGAAACCCTGTCTCTTCAATTCATGTGAATATGTACAGAAGGGCAACCTCATTCAGAAGCAAAATTCTGTAATAAAGGCATGTGTGGGAGGAAGTGGATCATTTTCACTGATCTTTTTGTCTCTCTTTATTCTGTTTTCACCCTTTCTTTTGCTATAGCAACGGTGCTGAGTGTCGATGCCATAACGTGTTGAAGAGATGATCTGGACCTGAACTTAAGCTTAATCTGTCCTTATTTCCTGCAGAAAATGGATTGTCACTTTTGTAACCTACTCCCAGTATAACACTTTATATCTATATTCTCTCCTCCTCAATATATCCTTCTCTATATATCTTACCCATAGGTGGCATATTTATCATAGCATTTTCACCTATGTGCAGCCAGGTCTCATTTTCTGTTTTCAGATGCCTCTCAGTAATATTTCAGGTGTAAAATGTCTGTCCCTTCAGATTGGAATACATCAAACCTGGCCGGGGAAAAGTGGTGTTGCATCTTTCATAAAAGTCTATCAGCTATTCTTTTCTGGGGTAGTCCACCCAGTCACAAGTGGTGGACTCTGCTGTTTCAATTTATCATTTCTTTTGTTTCTTTACTAAATAGTCTGTTTTCCCCAAATGAATTGCAACATATTTAAATTTCCATCATGGATAATAGCCCTGATGTGGTCATGTCAGGGAAACCTGGCAGAGTGAAATATGGCCCTCCCCCCAGTTTTGGCTCTATCATCAAGTTTGCATTAAATCAGGTCATCTAGGAGCTACTGCAGTAATCTTTCATTCTTATTCTAGCTGTCCACTAGTGGCCTCTTATGTTTCACCAAGTGAAACATTGAAATAACAAGGTGTGCATATTTATAGCCGCCTTGTTGATTAAGTATAGTAGCTAGCTTGTGAAGTAGATGTTGGGAAATAGGATCTTAAATCAGAGCTCATTTTCCCCCTTCAGCTTGGATGACAAAGGAAATGAAATATTCCTAGAAGTGTTGTCCACAAGATGTAATAAGGAACAGAAGGTACAGATATTTGACTATATTAATTAACTCTTTTCCAGAGTTACATATTTGTCAACTGGTAACTGCAGTAGCTTCTCAAATTCATTACCTTAAGAAGGTATCTTTAAGTAGCTTTTTTTTGGTTGGTTTCATTTTTGTACAGATCCTTTACTTGTAGTGATACATAGCAAAATGAATTCTTGCCAGTCTATGAAAATGCAATTTACCATTCCCCAAAAGAAGCAAATAAGAAAAATCAACAGAAAACCCCTCAGAGCGTCTGCTACCAGTAAAGATAGAATTTACTGTAAAAGAAGATTTTACAGTAGCGGTCATCAGACTGTACAAGACATCAGTCTCCTTCATTTGGAGGTATATCTATTTAGCTCACAAATTATCCTTTGGCCTCTTTTTCTGTGCTCTTTAGCCAAAAGACCAGCTGAGATTAATGGATGTTGCAGATGCAATGGATCCTTTGACAAGCACTTCAGTTTACAGCTACAGAATGGCATTGAAGTTCCTCATGACCCAGAGCCTGGCCTGAACTGTGCACTTCTGATATTAGGGTATGTGGTAACTGTAGGGAGCATTGCCTGGTGACTAACTCCCAGTGTGAGGATTTGGCATGAATTGCCTTTTCTCTGGGAAGCTGGTGGGATGATGGCCCTAGGATGCTCCTCAGGGGGATTATTGGACCATCTCTTAACCCCTTCTTGAGAAGGTATGCAGTTCCATCTTTTTTTGTTGCTTACTGACATTAATTTTACATCTCCTGACTCTCTGATGAAAATTCAGGTTTCCCAAAAGCTGTTCTATTTTTATGTCTGAAGGCTATTTGCACCTTGCTGAGAAAAGTGCCTGACCATGGAAAGCCATTTCCCAGTAAAAACTCTGATCGCTCTGCAGTCTCAGGCCTCAGTAGAGCATTAGTTGTCCTTGTTTGTTCTATTCCAAGTCACCATTTTTTACAATTGCTTTCTACTGTCATGATGCTCAGGGCAATCCTGGGCCTAAGGCAGGAGTGGGTGGCTTTTTATTTTTCATCTCTGAAGAAAAGCTCAGCATCTTTGGTGGGTGGTTCTACACCCCCCTCCAAGGGTCTCTCTTGGTTTGGGTCTCACCTACCTCAGATGACAGTTTTGTCTCTCTATGTCTCCTCAAGAGATTTTGAGGGAAGTCATCTAATGTGGATTTACTTCATTGCATTTTCTTTGTTTGTGACCAGAAATAAGAAATTATCTCCTCATTATAAGAAAATGGGAAATCCTGATTTAATCTGTTTGGCAGATATTGTTCATTAAATTATTGTGTGATTGCTGTGTGACAACAGAGTAAGAGTAATATGGCCATGCATTGCTGTTTCAGGGTGTGTTTCTTTATGTCTCCCACAAACAGGTCACCAGTCCCTTTCTCCAGCCCTCCTTCCTGCTCAAAACCTGCCCTGCCCTAAGACGTGTAGCATGGCCATACACTGCAGGTCTAAGAGTGCTTGCTTCAGTTCTCAGAGAACAAGTAATAAACAGGCATCCTCTTGGGTTCTCAAGACTTGAAACTTTTGTTTACTTTCCAGGAAACTTGATTTAGTATTATTGTTAAATAAGAAATAAACCTGAGCTGTACTTGAACCCCTTTTTGAAAGTGTTGTTTCAAGTATGGGTTACCTTGGCCTGCTTAACTTTTTTACTACAATTGAAACACTTCTAATCTCTTACTGCTTTAGCACTTGATGTTATGTTATAAATATAGAGGATGTAACAACTCCTGATGTGGCATGAATACTTTTCAAGGCCAGGCGTTTCTGTTGTTGGGAAGCCTTTTTCTGATCAACACATTCTCCTTATTTCAGGTTGAAGCTCATTAACCTGAAGATTCAAAAGGCTGAGATCAAGTTTGTATTTCTGAGACCTGATTAAGAATTATAACAAATGCAAATGAAATTTCTGCTATAAACATCACTTAAATTACCATAAATCCTCATTTGATTACTGCTGTGTTACAGGTACATACTTTTCTCTGTAAGTTAACCCGAATCTATTTGAAGTTTTGCTTTCTGAAATCAGCTACTTATATGTAATATCTATTTTTTAATGGAAGTAAAATTAGATGATTATCCCCAGTAATGAATCAGAGAAACCAGGGAATGTGCTGCCATGGTTGTTCCTGTGTTCAATCAGCTTGTGTAAATATTTCATAGGGAAAGAGTAGCCTAGAAGATTGTAGGAGAAACATCCTGTGAATCATAAATTCTTAAAGGTATGGCATGAGAAAAACAAAAGGAGCTTAGTGCAATCTGAAGGGTCAAAAGAAGGTGAGAGGTTTACATCAGCACTGGACATTGAATTACAAGTAAATGCAAAGGGACTAAAGTGAATGCTCACATCAGCAAAAAGTGACAAAATATTAAGTGAGGCTGAAAATTAAGCAATATTCAATTTGTTTGGAGTCATGTGTTATTCAAGAACTGAGCACAGAAACTTCTTTCTCATAAGTATGATCTGAAAGATGGTGTTTCTTGTCCTCTCTTCCCAAATAGTAATATGCTGATACTGAGCTCCTTGTAGGGCTTTTTTAAAAACATGTTGTTTTTAAAAGTAAAAGTAATTGCTGTCCCTCTTTGTTTTCAGTATATACTCTGAGACTTAGTCATGTCAATGTATGTGAGCTTTGACTTTGACAATGTATGTGGGCTTCTCTTACCTTCAGCAGAATAGTCCTGTTCAACCAAGATCAGACAAAAACTGTTTAAGGAAGAGCAGAAAAAGCATAGAGGAGAAAGAAGAAACACCTCTATGTTAAGGAGATTTTTAAATGGGATCTGAGAAAGCTGCTGACATAGGAATGGAGGTTGTGGTCTCACTAGGGAGGACAAAATGACTGTGCAATAGTGAGGTTCCTGATGTTTATTGACTCATTTGAATCAGTCATAAGCTCATCCACTGTGTACAGGGCAAAATCAAAAAGGAGGTAAAGGCCTATCAAGAGCCCAAAATGTGACACTAATTTGATTAAATTGTATCTTGTTTTGGAATGACTCCTCTAATTGTCTTCTGTCTCATCATGGTAAAAAAAATCTCTCCATTTTTCTTCATTTTAACAAGAGTCAGTGTATATATAGACTTTCTATTAAAATTCACTAACTGTGCTATTGCCATTTCTTTTATCTTCTCAGCCAGGTTAATAAGATTCTGTGTATACTGCAGAACAATAACACTCTTGTCTAGTCAAAAACACATTTTACATCTTCTGGGAGGAAGTAATCCTTACGTAAATATGCTGGTTGCACTGTTCTGTCATTGGGAATTTGCTTGTGTGCTGAAGAAGAAAGGTTCCTTGCTGATTGTTTAGAATTAATTAAAGCTTCCAGAATTGTTTTTTGTGCTACGCCAGTGTAAGAATACTGATATACTGTAACTGCAGTGCTCCCAATTCAGATTCAGTGGCAAAACTATACTGTTATACTGTAAATAAGCATAATAGAAAAAAGATGATTTGTGTCGATAAAAGAATTGTCATGTATAACTATATTCCAGGTATTTCTACTGCCACAGTATTGGTTAGGTGACACATCTTTTCACAGCCTGGCTCAAAAGAAATGGCAGTTGTACGTCACAAAAAGCAAAGTACTTATTACAGTTCATTACAAAAATGCCTAATAAAGAACTTTCTGGAGCTTAGCTTTCACTTATCTCACTATCCAAATGAGGGATAGTGACACTTATGAAGTCTTCTGTGCAAAGAGATGGAGTAAAGAGGAACCAAAGAAGTGGTGAGAGCTTCCAGTAACCCTTGTTTCAGCCTGAAATTGTCATGCTAGGAGGATCCTTTACGACCTTTGCCGACACTAAGGCAGAAAATGTCAACTTATAACTCCATCATGCAGAACTTGTGGAACAGTTTGATGGAGCTCCTAAACATCAGCTGGACATGTGAACTGTAATTAACAGCTCCAGCCATGGGCATTACGACCCATGTTCCCATGCACAGGACATTTGTCCTGCTGACATTGTGTGGGCCACTACAAAGAAAGAGGCCATCTCCAAGAGAGGGACTGGTGCCCCCTCCTTGCTCCATATTTGCATGCATTGGTCCAGCTTAGAAGTGTTTGTAACTCGACCTGTGATCAGAATGACTTGTTCACTATGCATATTTAGATAAACAAAACTTGAGCTATAGTAGGAATTACTGCATCTAAGGAGAAAAGCATCTTATATGGAGGTTGGACATTTCTTGGATGCCAGTCTGAAGAAATGACCTTAACTTGTGCTTATAACATTTTTGTTATCACCTTTTTTGGGATCACCTTAGATAATGAAACTATGTCTCTATTCTCATCTGCTAATGGGAATAAACCTTACCTTGTCCTCCTGCTGTTTTATCTAATCAGATGATAAGTTCTGGGAAGAAGACTGTTACTTAAAATAATAAGTGTGTTCAGAACCCAGTTTGTAGGTGGAGCCACTAAGCCTTGGGGGCCATGGTCAAAAAGAGATTTATATGCCTTTGCCCACTTATTTCTATGGGAAGTACATCTGTGGGTCTTTGTTGTAGACAACACAGATACAGTAAATATCAGAAAAAAACTTGCTAGACTATTTAGAAGATTGTGTTGGAAAGGTAAAAAAGGACAGCAAAAAGAAAGACAGCAAAAAGAAAGACAGCAAAAAAAAGCCCCTGAAAGGACATAGTTTAAAATAAACAAAAACAAACAAAAAATTACAATATGTAAAGTTTAAAGTTTTATATGCTAAAATCAAGCAGACTAGGTAGTAACTTACAAAAGTTGCAATGCACTGCTTTGAAACTGCACTGAAGGTCAAGAAGCTAGTAGAACTGCTTCATTCATTTCGTTCCTTCTTTNCTATCATCAAGTTTGCATTAAATCAGGTCATCTAGGAGCTACTGCAGTAATCTTTCATTCTTATTCTAGCTGTCCACTAGTGGCCTCTTATGTTTCACCAAGTGAAACATTGAAATAACAAGGTGTGCATATTTATAGCCGCCTTGTTGATTAAGTATAGTAGCTAGCTTGTGAAGTAGATGTTGGGAAATAGGATCTTAAATCAGAGCTCATTTTCCCCCTTCAGCTTGGATGACAAAGGAAATGAAATATTCCTAGAAGTGTTGTCCACAAGATGTAATAAGGAACAGAAGGTACAGATATTTGACTATATTAATTAACTCTTTTCCAGAGTTACATATTTGTCAACTGGTAACTGCAGTAGCTTCTCAAATTCATTACCTTAAGAAGGTATCTTTAAGTAGCTTTTTTTTGGTTGGTTTCATTTTTGTACAGATCCTTTACTTGTAGTGATACATAGCAAAATGAATTCTTGCCAGTCTATGAAAATGCAATTTACCATTCCCCAAAAGAAGCAAATAAGAAAAATCAACAGAAAACCCCTCAGAGCGTCTGCTACCAGTAAAGATAGAATTTACTGTAAAAGAAGATTTTACAGTAGCGGTCATCAGACTGTACAAGACATCAGTCTCCTTCATTTGGAGGTATATCTATTTAGCTCACAAATTATCCTTTGGCCTCTTTTTCTGTGCTCTTTAGCCAAAAGACCAGCTGAGATTAATGGATGTTGCAGATGCAATGGATCCTTTGACAAGCACTTCAGTTTACAGCTACAGAATGGCATTGAAGTTCCTCATGACCCAGAGCCTGGCCTGAACTGTGCACTTCTGATATTAGGGTATGTGGTAACTGTAGGGAGCATTGCCTGGTGACTAACTCCCAGTGTGAGGATTTGGCATGAATTGCCTTTTCTCTGGGAAGCTGGTGGGATGATGGCCCTAGGATGCTCCTCAGGGGGATTATTGGACCATCTCTTAACCCCTTCTTGAGAAGGTATGCAGTTCCATCTTTTTTTGTTGCTTACTGACATTAATTTTACATCTCCTGACTCTCTGATGAAAATTCAGGTTTCCCAAAAGCTGTTCTATTTTTATGTCTGAAGGCTATTTGCACCTTGCTGAGAAAAGTGCCTGACCATGGAAAGCCATTTCCCAGTAAAAACTCTGATCGCTCTGCAGTCTCAGGCCTCAGTAGAGCATTAGTTGTCCTTGTTTGTTCTATTCCAAGTCACCATTTTTTACAATTGCTTTCTACTGTCATGATGCTCAGGGCAATCCTGGGCCTAAGGCAGGAGTGGGTGGCTTTTTATTTTTCATCTCTGAAGAAAAGCTCAGCATCTTTGGTGGGTGGTTCTACACCCCCCTCCAAGGGTCTCTCTTGGTTTGGGTCTCACCTACCTCAGATGACAGTTTTGTCTCTCTATGTCTCCTCAAGAGATTTTGAGGGAAGTCATCTAATGTGGATTTACTTCATTGCATTTTCTTTGTTTGTGACCAGAAATAAGAAATTATCTCCTCATTATAAGAAAATGGGAAATCCTGATTTAATCTGTTTGGCAGATATTGTTCATTAAATTATTGTGTGATTGCTGTGTGACAACAGAGTAAGAGTAATATGGCCATGCATTGCTGTTTCAGGGTGTGTTTCTTTATGTCTCCCACAAACAGGTCACCAGTCCCTTTCTCCAGCCCTCCTTCCTGCTCAAAACCTGCCCTGCCCTAAGACGTGTAGCATGGCCATACACTGCAGGTCTAAGAGTGCTTGCTTCAGTTCTCAGAGAACAAGTAATAAACAGGCATCCTCTTGGGTTCTCAAGACTTGAAACTTTTGTTTACTTTCCAGGAAACTTGATTTAGTATTATTGTTAAATAAGAAATAAACCTGAGCTGTACTTGAACCCCTTTTTGAAAGTGTTGTTTCAAGTATGGGTTACCTTGGCCTGCTTAACTTTTTTACTACAATTGAAACACTTCTAATCTCTTACTGCTTTAGCACTTGATGTTATGTTATAAATATAGAGGATGTAACAACTCCTGATGTGGCATGAATACTTTTCAAGGCCAGGCGTTTCTGTTGTTGGGAAGCCTTTTTCTGATCAACACATTCTCCTTATTTCAGGTTGAAGCTCATTAACCTGAAGATTCAAAAGGCTGAGATCAAGTTTGTATTTCTGAGACCTGATTAAGAATTATAACAAATGCAAATGAAATTTCTGCTATAAACATCACTTAAATTACCATAAATCCTCATTTGATTACTGCTGTGTTACAGGTACATACTTTTCTCTGTAAGTTAACCCGAATCTATTTGAAGTTTTGCTTTCTGAAATCAGCTACTTATATGTAATATCTATTTTTTAATGGAAGTAAAATTAGATGATTATCCCCAGTAATGAATCAGAGAAACCAGGGAATGTGCTGCCATGGTTGTTCCTGTGTTCAATCAGCTTGTGTAAATATTTCATAGGGAAAGAGTAGCCTAGAAGATTGTAGGAGAAACATCCTGTGAATCATAAATTCTTAAAGGTATGGCATGAGAAAAACAAAAGGAGCTTAGTGCAATCTGAAGGGTCAAAAGAAGGTGAGAGGTTTACATCAGCACTGGACATTGAATTACAAGTAAATGCAAAGGGACTAAAGTGAATGCTCACATCAGCAAAAAGTGACAAAATATTAAGTGAGGCTGAAAATTAAGCAATATTCAATTTGTTTGGAGTCATGTGTTATTCAAGAACTGAGCACAGAAACTTCTTTCTCATAAGTATGATCTGAAAGATGGTGTTTCTTGTCCTCTCTTCCCAAATAGTAATATGCTGATACTGAGCTCCTTGTAGGGCTTTTTTAAAAACATGTTGTTTTTAAAAGTAAAAGTAATTGCTGTCCCTCTTTGTTTTCAGTATATACTCTGAGACTTAGTCATGTCAATGTATGTGAGCTTTGACTTTGACAATGTATGTGGGCTTCTCTTACCTTCAGCAGAATAGTCCTGTTCAACCAAGATCAGACAAAAACTGTTTAAGGAAGAGCAGAAAAAGCATAGAGGAGAAAGAAGAAACACCTCTATGTTAAGGAGATTTTTAAATGGGATCTGAGAAAGCTGCTGACATAGGAATGGAGGTTGTGGTCTCACTAGGGAGGACAAAATGACTGTGCAATAGTGAGGTTCCTGATGTTTATTGACTCATTTGAATCAGTCATAAGCTCATCCACTGTGTACAGGGCAAAATCAAAAAGGAGGTAAAGGCCTATCAAGAGCCCAAAATGTGACACTAATTTGATTAAATTGTATCTTGTTTTGGAATGACTCCTCTAATTGTCTTCTGTCTCATCATGGTAAAAAAAATCTCTCCATTTTTCTTCATTTTAACAAGAGTCAGTGTATATATAGACTTTCTATTAAAATTCACTAACTGTGCTATTGCCATTTCTTTTATCTTCTCAGCCAGGTTAATAAGATTCTGTGTATACTGCAGAACAATAACACTCTTGTCTAGTCAAAAACACATTTTACATCTTCTGGGAGGAAGTAATCCTTACGTAAATATGCTGGTTGCACTGTTCTGTCATTGGGAATTTGCTTGTGTGCTGAAGAAGAAAGGTTCCTTGCTGATTGTTTAGAATTAATTAAAGCTTCCAGAATTGTTTTTTGTGCTACGCCAGTGTAAGAATACTGATATACTGTAACTGCAGTGCTCCCAATTCAGATTCAGTGGCAAAACTATACTGTTATACTGTAAATAAGCATAATAGAAAAAAGATGATTTGTGTCGATAAAAGAATTGTCATGTATAACTATATTCCAGGTATTTCTACTGCCACAGTATTGGTTAGGTGACACATCTTTTCACAGCCTGGCTCAAAAGAAATGGCAGTTGTACGTCACAAAAAGCAAAGTACTTATTACAGTTCATTACAAAAATGCCTAATAAAGAACTTTCTGGAGCTTAGCTTTCACTTATCTCACTATCCAAATGAGGGATAGTGACACTTATGAAGTCTTCTGTGCAAAGAGATGGAGTAAAGAGGAACCAAAGAAGTGGTGAGAGCTTCCAGTAACCCTTGTTTCAGCCTGAAATTGTCATGCTAGGAGGATCCTTTACGACCTTTGCCGACACTAAGGCAGAAAATGTCAACTTATAACTCCATCATGCAGAACTTGTGGAACAGTTTGATGGAGCTCCTAAACATCAGCTGGACATGTGAACTGTAATTAACAGCTCCAGCCATGGGCATTACGACCCATGTTCCCATGCACAGGACATTTGTCCTGCTGACATTGTGTGGGCCACTACAAAGAAAGAGGCCATCTCCAAGAGAGGGACTGGTGCCCCCTCCTTGCTCCATATTTGCATGCATTGGTCCAGCTTAGAAGTGTTTGTAACTCGACCTGTGATCAGAATGACTTGTTCACTATGCATATTTAGATAAACAAAACTTGAGCTATAGTAGGAATTACTGCATCTAAGGAGAAAAGCATCTTATATGGAGGTTGGACATTTCTTGGATGCCAGTCTGAAGAAATGACCTTAACTTGTGCTTATAACATTTTTGTTATCACCTTTTTTGGGATCACCTTAGATAATGAAACTATGTCTCTATTCTCATCTGCTAATGGGAATAAACCTTACCTTGTCCTCCTGCTGTTTTATCTAATCAGATGATAAGTTCTGGGAAGAAGACTGTTACTTAAAATAATAAGTGTGTTCAGAACCCAGTTTGTAGGTGGAGCCACTAAGCCTTGGGGGCCATGGTCAAAAAGAGATTTATATGCCTTTGCCCACTTATTTCTATGGGAAGTACATCTGTGGGTCTTTGTTGTAGACAACACAGATACAGTAAATATCAGAAAAAAACTTGCTAGACTATTTAGAAGATTGTGTTGGAAAGGTAAAAAAGGACAGCAAAAAGAAAGACAGCAAAAAGAAAGACAGCAAAAAAAAGCCCCTGAAAGGACATAGTTTAAAATAAACAAAAACAAACAAAAAATTACAATATGTAAAGTTTAAAGTTTTATATGCTAAAATCAAGCAGACTAGGTAGTAACTTACAAAAGTTGCAATGCACTGCTTTGAAACTGCACTGAAGGTCAAGAAGCTAGTAGAACTGCTTCATTCATTTCGTTCCTTCTTTGTTTTGTGATGAAGAGTACTACATCTATTTTATTTTAGGATAAGAAGATCCAGACCATGGAATATAAGAGTAGCATTAGCATGAGGAGGCTTTTCGCTGCTGCTGTTCTAGTTTTGGGGTGAAAACTAAGTCCAGATCTTAATCACGTGCAGTGATTAATATCTTGTTAACAAGTGGATTGATTATATAGAAAATCTCAAGCTTGAGCATGACAGTGAAGGTGCAGAAGTTATTAGAGAATGGAGTCTTTTTCTTCTAAAGGTCTCCGTCATTGATGTGACTGAATCAGCAAATCCATTCCGATAAAGCAAAATTCTTCATAGTCAGAAAGGCTTGGACGGAACTTCCCCCTCTGAAGGGGGAAACAGGCAAGAGCAAATGTAATGGCAATACATTGCCAAACTGCTGCCCTTGTGTCCTGCTGAGCTGGAGGAATGACTCAAAGCTATGACTTGCTTTCACTCCAGCTCTCACTTGCCTCTAAATGAATATTGTGGAGGAGGAAACAGAGGCACAGAGTCCCAGGGTGTGGCCCTTGTCTCGCCCACAGGTAAAACTCAGCCCATAACCAGAAAGGCAGGAAGGGAACTGTTCCATGCCTGTGGATATAGACTCCAATGAGTATAAACTAACATGTGAGGCCCTCTGAATGTGAGGACAACCATGCTATTGCTTGTGGGGTTTGGTCCTTAGTGCTCTGGGGAGGACAGGGAGACTAGTGAAATCAGCTGCTGCAGGACTTTGTGTGTGATACAATGACAGAGAATCTAAACTAGAAACCTCAGGAGAGATGTACAGTTATTTGCTGTCAGACAAGATTCTGCAAATTGATTTCTGGCTCTGTTTGTTTGATTCTCTCTAGCTTGTTTTTACTTACTGCCACTGACCTCACCTTTTTGTTAACGGGAAGGAATTTAAAAGGGTGTCCTGATGGTGAGAAGACATAAATTTAACACTCCTGTGGGGAACTAGGAATACAAATCTTCCTGTCTTCCATGAGAATTTTTATTTCTATTTGAATCCTAAAAGCTCCTTCTCCTCCCATCTCTGCAAGGTTAGATCTAAATTTTGTTTGAATAAAGCTGCCAAACCTGTGTAAAACACACAAAGAAACTGCAATGCTGTAGTAATATTGGAAACAAAAGCCATTCTCTCATTTCATTTAACACTGTGGATCAGCAAAGATGGAATTAAAGGTATTTTGATTGTTATTTGATTTTGTATCTCCCAAGAAAATTAATTAAATTAGTGTTTTGTTTAATAATATTTAATGAAAAAAAACCCCAAACCCAAGGGATTTTTTGGACTGTTTAACCATCCAAGTCTGGAAATCTTAGTGAATCACCTCTGAAGTCAAAAGGGGGTGTTGCAGAAGCAGACTTTATGCAGAATGGAAAAAAGGCAGTCTTCATTTTCTTGGGAGATAATTCAGCATTGAAAGATTGCTTTATGCTAAAAATGCAAGTAGTAGATTTGCTACTGTAATCTTTTCAGTATCTCCATCACCTTCTATGATGACAGTAGTTACCTGTTTAGGTCTATTTTTGAGCTGTCTGGTAATTATTGCTGGATTGTACTGCTGTAGTTCAATGAAGCTGTGACTGGATGCACAGAGTCCCTTTCTTAGTTATGTTCATGCAACACATCATGGCTGTGGAAGTCTGACACTGCTGAACAATCTTTATTTCAAAATGCATATTAGAAAATGTCACGTTTGCAGATAAAGAGTGAGCATTCCTATCTATGCAGGCCGAAGCGATTTTCTCCCTCCACATAAATATCATATTACATAGATTCCTTGGGAAACTGCCTTTTATTGATGGACCCAAAAATAGCCTCCTTAAACCTTTCAGTCAGACTTAAATCTTTCAGTCAGAGTGGTCTGATGTCAGATCTACAGAAGTTATGTTGCCTAAATTATAAGCTTGATTTACTTTTTGGATGTATGAATTCAAATGTGTTCTTTGCAAATCCTAGCAATTTTGGTGTAATCAGAAGAGATTACATGCAATTTCATTGTCACTGAAAAGAACATCCACAGGGCTGCAAAACATAAGCAAGACAGCATTCTGTTCTGTAGGAATAATAGCCCACTGTCTGAAATAGATATAAGATTTCTGTGATATATGGGGCTGTCCAGTCGTGCCTCAGGTAACATCAGTTTTGTGCATGTAACCAAGGTTCCAAATTTTCCTTGCTCTGTTTCTTTCTGCTTGTGATTTTTCCTCCATTAATTAATCCTTTTCTGGTTATGTTTTTTACTTTGTTGGGAATCCAGTCAAGCAATCAGTTCAGATCCTGTCCTTCTGGGAGTTTCTATAAAAAAATAACTAGAGTAGCAATGAAATATTATTAAATATTAAATTACTTTATTTTAATGATGCACTTTTATAAACTTGTTTTGCAGTTACTGCATTTTGCAGTAATTCCTAGATTTTTTTCTATCTCAGTGTAACAGAGCCCAAAGTGCTAAAGGAGGGTGACAGCAGATTTTTCACACAAAATATTGCTGCGACCTATAAAATGCAGGTTTCGGGTCTTCTGATTTACTTAAGCATTTTGCATTATTTTCTTGCACATGAACCCTTGTAAAGTGATTGTTCACCTTTTTATATTAGTGTAATGGTATGTGCAAAAATGGCTGAAAGCAATGCTGATAATAGGGATTCCAAAGGGATGGTGCTGGAGTTTTTTTCCACTTGAGTGGAAGCATTCCTTTGGTGATGGAAGGATGGAGGGGTCTGGTTTTGGTGTGATTCTCTGTCAGTGCAAATGGGCTACCAGTTAAAGAATGCAAGATAAAATGTCTTCACCTTACCTACAACTCAGGCTTCCCAGTCTCCAGAAATCTTCCCAGACAAATGTGGGAGTGCAGGTGTTTCTGTTAATGATTTCAGAGCAAATGCTGTAGGATTCCTTTAGAGTAGTTATACCCTGGATCTGGGATTGTGCCTCACTGGGTCCCCTCACAGGGTGAATGCCATATCAATACCAGTTCAGTGTTTTACTGCATTTCTGGGTGCAAGTGTGCTTTCAGTGCTGTTTGATCCCCATAAATAAACTTTCCTATGTCTGTCCTTAGAAGTATACACTTATATGAAATACTGCAGTGGTTATAAATGTGTGGGAAAACTGACATTACTGTCCTCAGAAATACAAATTAATCAATTTTCTAAAAGTTTCATACTGTCATATATGTGTATATTTTGCAAGATATTTTGGAGCAAATTCCCAAGTGGATACCACATAGAGTAAAATCCACTTGAAAAAAATCCACTTGATTGTTCTTGGTGAAGAAATAATTTCTTGCAGTAGTTATAAGTCTGTTACTTTCTTTTAAATATTTGAAAGATCCTATCAACTGAATTCTAATAGTTTTATCTTTATTCAATTTTGTAACAATATGCAAAAAATTGAGTAATTCAAACAATTTCCAATGAGTCTGTAGTTTATGATAAAATCTACAATAATGTAATTTGAGTTTCACCCATCTTCTAAATGCTGTGAGCAAATTCTTTCCCATATTAAAAAACCTGCTGTCAAGATTGAAGAGGCTGCAGCAAAGAATTGTATAAGTGCTTAGGACTGTGAGGATATGAGTTATGAAGACAGATTAGACAGACCTAGCTACAGGCTGTAGTATATTAGACAGCATAGATAAATTGAGGCTAAGAGGGCATCTCACAGTGGGATGAAATACACTGAAGGAATGCTATAGATTGATACCTCTCCATGGTTTAAGAGTAGTTGCTTCAAAAATGTGAGGTCACATACCATGAAGTTGACAAGTAGACTTGGAAACAGAGACAAATGTAGACAAAGCATTGAAGTGAAGCATTGGAGTTCACATAAACGAATACTGTTGCAAACTATGCATTAGCAATAAATATAAATTATTTCAAGAAGAAATTTGATTAAGCAACCTTAACAAGAGAAATAACGTGGTTTCAGGTAAAGAAGAATGCAAGTACTGGGATAAAATAACCAAGATATAAACAGAACCTCTTCTGAAGAAAATACATTTTTCCCCTACTAATTAAGAGATCTACCTTCCACCTTGCCTTGCTGACCTTTTACAGTTTCTGCTCATGTTTCAATGAATTTGGATGTCCTTCTGCTATTAAAGCTTAGGGCTCCCCCAGGGTATGTAAAGTAACTCAAAAGGATTGTGGGTTGCAAAGGTTATTGAAGTAATTTTATTTTTAATTTGCTACTATGTAGTAGTAGCAGGTACACATATCTTAGACCCAAATGACATTGTACCCTTTTGTCTATTTCCTAAGGTTAGCTCACATGCCTGGAAGTAGAAGGCTTTGTGTTCCCCATTTGGCACTTTATAGAATTTCAAATTATAGTTATTTGTAGAAAAGGCTGCTTCTATTGTGTCATAATAGTGATTTTTTCTGTATCTCACTAACTTCGTAAAACAAGCATTGAATTTTAACTTCTGCTGTACTGACCTCTGTGTGGTCTAAAAAAGTTCATCTTATCAGTTGTACTCATGGTGCTGAAATAAAAACTAGCTGCTTCTTGATAATAATGGGGAATTTGCTTTCCTTGGAGGTGTCCAGCCATAGGACTTGGCTTACGCTGCTTGTTGTGACCTCAGCCTGCACTAGCAGGAAAAGACATACCTGTGGTGTGGTACGACAGGAGGGGAGTGGGGAGGTGACAGCAAGAGGTGTTCTCTGGCTCCCCCACCCCGAGTGNCTCTTTTTTTTTTTTTTAAGGAAGCTTAAAAAGTATCTTCAACAATTTATTTTTTCTTTTCTGCGGACTATTTAAGGAGAAATTCCTTTATTTTCTTTAGAATCAACAGTAGTTGAAATCTGGAAATAAATTAGCCCAAAAGAAAATACTTTTCTCTGTCAAAACATTCTTTTAAAAGGAAATTATACTTAAAGACTTTAGTTTTGAATGCACATTAAGGAAAAGGTTGCTATCACTTATTTCATTGCAGGGGTGACCCTAGTTGATCCAGGTTTTTCTTTTTTTTAATAAATTAATTGCTTAAGCATCATCAGATATCTAATTAAGTTCCCTGTTATTATGAGTATCCTATCCTCTGATGGCTTACATTAGTAAATAGTTCTCACAAGGTAATTGTTTCCACCTGGCGTATAAAATCTTTCGCTTGTTTTTTTAAGGAATGGTAGAAGCAATTTGGTGTCTTACACTGCCTTCTTGAACTTAGATTTAAAAAAAAAAAATCTATTTAAGAAACTTTAATAAAACCATAGTAGTCACACTGCCCTCATGTTCATGTGAACGATATGATCACACTGGAGAATAATCCTGCTGACAATTCACCTATGACAAATTTTACAGCTGGCCCAAAATCATGCTTAGAAGGCAATCTATAGGTTTACCTACTTCAAGAATACAAACCTAAGAATACAGTAAAAACAAATTAGAAATTTTCATATTGAATTTATAAAGCTAAAGTTTGTGACTGATCATATAACAAAATCTTCTTACCCTGGTGTGTTCTGTTAAGAGGCTGTACCTGTTTTTATTCCCAGAAATAAGCACTTCATTTCTTTTCTTTCAGCTAAGCTTGGATAGCAAAGCACAGCAGCTGTGGTCCAAAGATAGTAGACTTACAGATGTGTGTTTTGCAAATGTGGAAAATTAAGTTCAGCCAGAGATGTTTCTTTCCATTACCTCAGAACTTGCTACTCTAGTAACAGGAACGGCCTCCGAATTTCTCTTCTCTATTTTTTTTGTCTTTTCTTCTTCTTTTTCTCCCCTTTTTTAAACTATGGTATGTAAATACTGAACCAAATCTAAAGGCTCCTTCCACATGTCCATTCCAGGCATTCTCCTGATATAAGACCCTCTAATATAAAAATCAATTTCTTTGTTTATCTCTTGGCAGAATATTAATATTAACAATAACACTTTTATTTTCACTTGCATTTTCAACACCTTCATCTCAATGAACAACCAGATCTTCAGAGTAGCCTTTATCCTCCCACCAATCTGAATGAAGCAATCTCTGTTTTAAAACATTAATGTTTTTTTCTGTTTTCTTCAAGTGTATTCTCATCTTACTTGTATATAGGATGTAATTAAAAAAAATACATAAGGAACATAGAGCTAGAAACAAAATCTTATTGCATTTGTGCAAATATGGAAAATATAAAGCAGATTTGAGAGATACTAGAAGTTTGTTTAGGAAAAATACTGCCAAGACAGCTTTACAAATTTGTTTTGTGTGACTGTGACAAATTATAGTCTTTTTGCTGTAATGCAATATGGAAATTGGCAACTGCGTCAACACAGTATCTAGAAAAATTTACATACCCCTTCATCCACACATGTCCACTATCAGTTCCTCAGATTGGCTGATATTCAGAGTTTTATGTGACTCAAACACATAAGTTATGCATGAAGTAGAATTCTCAAATTGTTATTTGTCAAATGTGTACATTTATTATAAAAGTCAGAAGTCAAAAATTTCCAGCTTGGCTGCCTAACAACGTGCTCTGCTTTTCAAAACTGTCTGATTTCAGCCGAGTTTTCTATTGTTTGCCCTGAGACTGAAGCATTGGGATTTCATTTCAGTGCTGCCTTTACACTGCAGTGCTTCTCAAATGAATATACTTTGTGTGAGGGGGGAGAAAAAGAGGTCTGGTGACCCCCTGGGTGGCATTGCCTCCTAAGGGCAGAGACTGAAATCACTGAAAGGGAGGCCCCAGCCTCATCCTTGGTACCACTAATGTGAGAGAGGATCTGTGTGAGTGTGTTAACTCAGAAAAATCCTCCTGCTCTCTATCTGGGATGAGAAGGCTCCTTCCATTCTGTAAAATATCAGCTTTCCCCATACCTGGCATTAATTTGCACTCAAGCAAATCCTCCCACCTTTGGGCTCTTTGTGAGGCTGCCATGAGAGGAGTCACTGCAGACCTCACACGTAAGAGTGATAATGAGTGAGTCTTGCCTCTGGCTTGACTTGCATTTTGGGGTGCTTGGTGCCCAAGAAGAGAGCTTGTGAGGATGGAGCCCAAGCTTGGGGTACATTCTTTAGTGGAGTACAGCCTGTGGAATTAAGTCAAGCCTCTACATGAAAATCAACATTTTTTTCCCAAAGCAAGAAGCTTAGGCAGAATACATCTGAGCAATGCCAAGAGCTGTGACTGGTAATGCTGCTCAGCAGCTCAAAGTATGTCTTCTGTACAACAGGTTCCATGCTGCATGTGTTGTTTCATCTTCTGTGAATTATGCAGTTACATGCCTATTAAAGCTCTTCTTGTTTCCTCTTCTGTAATTCAGACTTCATTTTTTTCCCAGTTAGGAGGCCAAGTCTCCTTTGAGTGAGAATAACATGTTAATATGGAAAAAAACTCCATTTGTTTTGAAAATGAGCATGGTTTTGATTGCTCCCTGGTAAAATGCTGTAGTTAAAAAAAAAAAAAAAGCACAAACAACAACAAATCAAACAGCACAGCACCTACAATATAATGTCCTTTCCCAAGCCTAAACAGCCCCTGGCTGGAAGGCAGAATTTAGGTTCTTGGTTTGTAAATTGCTATAGCTAAGACAATAATACACAATTTTCTGCTATCACATAGCAGAGACAAATCAGATAATGCAGATAAAATCTCCTTTCTGCAGTTTAAAGTGAATGAAAAGCAGAGATAAATTGCCATCCCCAAATCAGTGGCAATAGAAACAAGAAAGGAACCTCCTACTAAGATGAATAAAATTGCATATTGATTTCTAAAACTCCTAGATTTGTAATTCCTAGAAAAATTAAACAGGTTTCACCTCAAGCTATTTTTACTGTTTACAGGTATATTTTGGTTATGGTAGGAACTGTTGATATGTCAAAGGTAATTTTTGATGGCAAGATATTGAAGGAGAACACCAAATTGTATATATTATCACACTTGATGATGAGCAGCTGTAAGCCCAAACTAACATAAATTAAATGTGTATCACATTTTTCTGCACCCTGGGGAAGTGCAGAACAGTCATGCAGTGATTACACTTCCACCAGCATGCCATTAACAACTCCAGATGGCAGCACTTTATCTGCAAACATCTCCAGGTGTAATAGAAAGGCTAAAAATAACTAAACTGCAAGGCATGACCTAGTGACAGCCTAATTTGCAAAAGGAATGAAGAGACAACAGGACTGTTTAACTGAAGGCATCTGAAAGAAATGGCTTAAGCCATGAACAGATTCATGTAAATATAAAATTTTCTTAAGGAAAGACATATACACAATCTGTCTTTTCTTTCTGCATAACTCATCATGAAGATTAAAAGTGTATGTTCATTCAAGTGCAAGCTTTTATGTATAACCTGGTAGAAAAACACTAAATTCCACTCAAAAAGAGATGAACCTTCTTCATCTTAGGCTTACTGTCATCCTGATAGGAAGGCAGAGAAATCTGTATTTGCCTTTCAGAAGATTTCTTCTCTGGTTGGTTGCTTGGTTAGTGTGTTTTAAGACAAGATACTGAAATTTAAATATGTGCCTTAGGAAGCAATGATATTTTCACTTTTTGCTTATTGCCCACAAAGTGCCCTGGGACATCTTAAATAATTACCATCCATTTAAGACTGAATTTTATAGGATAATTTTATTTGGTCTGTCACTTATATGCTAACAATGCTTGTATCTATGGGCATGAAGTGGATGTACTGCTGCTGGCTTTAAATAGAAGTAGTGATTTCTGTCAAATACATTTTACATAATTTTCAAAAAAGTCACTGAGCCTAGAACAGAGGTGAGAGTGCTACCAGGGCAGAAGTGAATAACAGATGCAAAGCTCATTCTGTGAGGAACTGTTATTACTTATATAAATTCAGGTAGATCAATCAGAAGTAACAGCTTCCCAGTTGTCCTTTGCCAGCAGATGTGGTTGTATGGTGAGGAGCTCCTTCTGAGGAAAAAATAGTATCCTCAAGACAAACCCATTTTCTTTAACAGTCTGTAAGTTTGCAATCTATTTTAGCACTAACATAACCTTATAGACTTAGCTGGACAGATTTTTTTTCTGCAGCCAATAAAACTTGGGTGTCTTTAAATTGTCAGTGGTGATTTTATTGGTGTATTTCAGTTCAGAACTGTTCACGGTCTACAGGGATCATACACAATATAACAGAAACAGTCTTGAGCACCTCTGGAAACAAACACAGAGAAAAGTTTCTGTGGTTGGTGGAACACTGAGGGGGATCAGTCGAGTCTGTTTTCACAGTCTGAAAGTACAGCCAGTTCCTGAGCTATGTCTCCTCCTTTGCCCCCAATGTGCTGTAGCTGTGCTGCAGTCCCGTGAATTTTGCATTCATCCTTTTGCATCCTCCTGTTGCCATCATCCTTCCCTCTAGCACAAGTCCCAAAAGAAGGGTCTTCCTTCTTCCATCTGTCAGGATCAGAGCTAAAAGCCATCTTTTCCCTCCCCAAACTGAAGGGATTGGTTCCTGCAGCAGCTTGCCCAATCATCTTTTGGCCCACACTGGATGAGAGCAAGGACAGCATGCTCACATTAGAAATACCAACGTGTGTCATGGTCAACATGCCTATGTAGGTGATGAAAAGGAGGAGAAACTTATGTTTGTCAATAACCTGAGATGTGTAAGATTAACTTTTTGAGACGATGGGGAACAGTCATTTCATAACACACAAAGGATGACGCTAGCAGCTCTTCCTTGTCTGTCACTTGATTGTGGCTTTCAAAAACAGACAGGCAAAAGAGATATCATTCATGATACCACCATTCTAAAAATTAAAAAAAGTCTCACTAAATTGTGATTTTCTGTCCTGAACACTGGCAAGGCAGAAAAGTAACTTCTGCTGATAAAAAACATCTTTTACAAAATATCCAGACTTGCAAGGCCTGTACATCCCCTGCCTGAGGCACAAGAATGCAGTGAACTCCCATTCATTTACGTCTGAGCTAAAAAAGCAGGAAAACCTTGCTAAATTAAGTAGAGTTTCAGGCTTATGAGGTTTATGGTTCAAACTCAAGAGATAAATCAGGCAAACACCAACACTTTATCTGCTTATCCAAATTAACCCTCATAACTTCTGAAATTTGTTCATGGCTCATTTTCCCAGCACAGGAAGGGAAGTTAATGAGACACTTGCTTATATTAATCTCACTTCCAGTTTGACATATGTGGATAGCTAATACAATTTTAAAGATGCAATAGTTCAAGCACACTGTTGTGATAGGCAAATATTTATACATAATCATCTTGTTATATTAAGGAGTTTATTATTCAAATATGTTCTGCCTTTTGAGATATAATAACTTTTCAACTATCCAAAAGCAAAATCAAATGTGATGACTTTCAAAAGATCTTTCTGTGAATTAATGTTCTGGTACCAGAAAAAAATTGTTGTTTGGCATTTATTTGTTGTAAAGGACTTGTGTATTTACTGGATATTGCATGCCTTCATCTCTGCAGAGGCATTTCTATTTGGAGTTCCATCCGTGCCTGCCTTCCCTGTCATAGCCACAAGCCTAAATAGAGGAAGATGTTTATCATTTTCCATTTAGAAATTAGTATTCTGGTCCCTCTGCAGTGCATATAGAATGCTCGTTATGCTGGAGTTTCACTGAAGTAGAAGTGATTGTACCAAGGGAAAAATTTCTCTCAATCAGGTTTGAAGTGCATGCCTCAGGGATGGGGGCATCATCTTCCTTTCTTGCACACAGTCACTCTTCTTATATCAACACCAATTACAAGGTAAGGTTCAGAGCTTGCCTATGAGTTTGTTCATATTCAAGCCTGCTGAGAACAACCTGTCACTTCCTCTCAGCAGACTCTCTTCTTACATTAGAATTCCCTTTCCTTCTTGTGTCTATATAAAATATACAGAAACTGTCTCTTTCAGCCAAGGACATTGAAAAGCCACGAGTTAGTTCCTAATATTTTTGAAGTATTCTTCTGAAAATAATCTTCTCTGTCTTTTTTATTAGACTGGAGACTTTTTGGAGTTTGTGTTCTACTATGCAAAATTTTAAGATGGGGAACATTGGCTTTTACTTATGCATAAAAGTTGGGGGAAAAGTTCTTGCATGCAGTAACCTATTTCTCTTTAGGAAAAGTGGGAGCAGATTAAAAATTTGCTCTGAGTATCTGGGTGAAAATTAAGGTTGCTAGAACTATTTTAGCCTCTAACCTGTTCTCTGATAAAAGTGTTCAGGAGGGTGCCTGCATCTGGGGCCTCTTTGGTTCAGGTAATTTTAAGCTGAAAATGATAATGTGCAAAAGATTACACTGGGGAAAACTAAGGCAGATTGTCAATGCGGTTTGTGTTTTGTGGCTGAATGATGGTAATCCTATTTCTGCAGGAAACAAAATAAGCTTGTCTCTGTTGCAGCACAAGCAGTCTCAATCAGCAGATTTCTCTCTTGATATTCTCAGTTACTTCTTTGTGCTGTTTTGCCTTCAATTTATCTTGTTAGGAAATTCTTGGTAACCTTCTGTGATAAAGGCAATCCCACATTAGTTAACAGATGCCTAATTTTGTGCATAAAGTCACACATCATTATAGAGCTGTGCCTGGGAACCTTCCTAGGAACCTCAGGAGGAGAGAGGTCTGTGAAAATGATCATGGTATGCTGCTGTAGTTCAGCAAAAGTATACAAAAATTTGGGTGCTTATCTGTGGAAAAAATTTTTGTCTTTGTAAAATTTACACAGATCTTTAGCAATTGGAAAAGGTTCTTAAAATAGCCACTTGCTTCTTTTCTATTTCAGTGACTTTAATATAAAATGACTGTAACAAACCAAACCAAATTGTAAAAGTGCTGTCCTCCACTTCTGATTTCTGCACTGTTATTGATCCACATTATTCTATAGCTCTGGCGTCTGGCAGAACCACAAGGTGACACACCTATCTGACAAAATGTGCCCACAGCTTAACACTTCCGTTTATTTTAGGAAAAAACCCAACCCTGAGTTCTCTGAAATTCCATCAGGCTTAATAGAAAAACTTGTTATTTAGTATAAATTGAGAGGAAGAGTGAATTGAAGGGAGCTCAACTGTTTTCAAAAGTTGGCTAGACTTCTTGATCTTTCAACACCAGAATAAAAATTTAATTGAACAATGAGAGGATATCTTCCCTCTTTGAGCTGCATGTAAACTATCATATGGCATGTAAGGAGACACTGCATTCTTTACTTGACACTGTTATTATATTGCATTTAACTCTTGAAACATCATTTCAAAAGACATGAGCATAGAGGATATGTTCAAGACCAGTAGGAGTCTTGCTGAAAAATGAATGCAAAATTAGCATTAAGGTTCTTGAAACATCAGTGTTTCTTTGTTTTTCCTGTATATTTTCTGTTTACTCCTTCTATAAAATTCCAAACTCAGTAGTTTATTCAGAATCTATCCAGTTGGATAATCTTCTGTCTCGTGGTGGTGCCAACCTCTTTCTCTTTGTAGATCCACTGTTGTTGCATCACACTGCTTACTAAGGTGGGCATTTTAATGATCTGTAGAATATAAGTTTGGAGTAACTCCAATACCTTTACACTTCACCATGAAGTTTTGTTAGTACTTAAACTTTTCAGTCATGATTAGACCAACTCAGAGCCAGAATGGAATCTGTGCCGGGCACCACTACTGCTTACAGGGACCCAGCACTGGTAGTGCTCAAGGCCAGGTTGGATGGGGCTTTGAGCAACCTCATCTAGTTGAGGTTGGTGTCCCTGGCCATGGTAGGGGAGTCAGACTATGGGATCTTCAAAGGTCCCTTCCAACCCAATCCATCCAGTGAATCTTTGATTCTATGATCTTGGTTGGGGAGCAAGGAGGAAAAGCCCTGGCAAGGTGGGCTTTGCTTATGTGCTGTCAGGGAAAGGGTATTCCTGGAGGTCTTAGGACTGCTGCTCTTAGGAAGATTTCCTCTGCCTTTCTGCCCACTCTTCCCCAGTAACACCTGCTTTCCTACATGTATCTTCCTCAGACTCACCAGCCATCCTACAAGGCCATGTCTGTTGCTGGCTGGAGCAATCTGCCTCCTCAGATACACTGGAACAGGAGAAACACTCATGCTTAGAACAGGCTCTGTCATCAGTGCAGTAGTGAGGAAAGAAGGCTGTGCAAAACAGAAAACATCAAATCAGCCTTACTCAGTACCAGCAAATTCACCAGCAAATCTAATTTGGACACACTGCTTCCTATCAGTCACCAAACACTTGGCTTAGGAGAGACTATGCCTCACTACCTAATCCTTGGCCTAAAGCTGTATAAATAATATCCTGTGCTGTCAGGGCCCAGAGGACACCTCCAGTCTTGCCTGTGCCAACACAGCCTCCTCAGGGTTTCCCATCCCCTGCCCAGGGCCCCCCATTCCCTGCCCAGGGCTCCCCTTCCCCTGCCCAGGGCTCCCCATCCCCTGCCCAGGTTTCTCTCCTGTCTGGCTTGGCTGGGCTGCTGCCCGGCTGTCCCCTCCATGGTCCTGGTTGACTGGGAGCCCGTGGTGCTCTGACAGATGCCATTGACACAGCTCTCCCTCAAGTGAATATTGAGATACTCTGAGTTTTTTAATATGTTTCTTTGCAGAGTGACAGAATTGTTGGGGTTGGCAGAGACCTCTGGAGATAATCCTGTCCAAATCTCTGCCAAGGCAGGGCCACCTGGAACAGGTGACACAGAATGTGTTTAGGTGGGTTTTGAATATCTCCAGAGAAGGATACCCCACCACCTCTTTGGGCAGCCTGTTCCAGTGCTCTGCCGCCGTCCAGTGGCTGAGTAAACAAGTTCTCCCTCATGTTGAGGTGGAACTTCCTGAGTTTTAGTTTATGGGCATTGCTCTTCATCCTGTTACTGGGCACCACTGAAAAGAGTCTGGCACCATTCTCTTGGCATCCACCTTTGAGATGTTTATATGCATTAATGAGATCCCCTCTCAGCCTTCTCCAGAGTAAACAAACCCAGCTCCCTCAGTCTCTCCTAGTAAGACACATGCTCAAGACCCCTAATCATCTTGGTAATTCTAGATGTTCAATACTTTGGTGAATTATATTCCCCAATTCTGCAGCAAGAATCTCATAGGAGAGAATGTGTCTCCTCTGACCGCATCCAGGCCTCAAGAGGACATTCATCAGGCCTGACCAGTGCCAGGCTGCAGGAAAGCTCTACAATTCATCTTAGGAAGAACAGGAACTGAGGAACAGTAACAATACCAACGGAGCAGAAATGCCTGAAAAATGCAGATTTGAATACAGAAATGTTAAGCTTATATTTGGCTGACTAGCTCTATTCCTGTGCAATAAAAAAAAGCCTAGATGACAAAATCATTTTGAAATCAGAATTTTGAGGGTGGGGGGAAGAGACGAAGTCTGTGTAGGGGAGAAAGAAAAGTGTGGTGTCCACTGGGTAGCCTGAAATATACATTCTAAGTATTTAACTTTTTTCTTTAATATTTTAAAATAAATAAATTAATAAATAAGAAATGTTGCCATTGATTGATATACTACTGACACTTCTTCGTTTTACTTTGTGATCACTCCCCTAGTGCTTACATAAACCGCCTGAAGGTTTGCTATTGGTATTTTACCTTGTGGTCATGTTTAGAAGCTGCTTCATCAAAACAAGGCTTTATTGTTTTGATGAAGCAGCTCTATTTTCAGAAGTTTATGAAGCAAAGAATTGGAATAGCTGGAAACATACAAAATAGTCTTTTGCCACTCAGTAGTTTAGTTATAAACCTGAAATATGTAAAGTAATAATAGAACATCAACATTTACCACTCAAAATATCCTATCAGATTTTCTACAGGAGAGAAAAGTTTGAAACCAAATAAAATTACCTCCTGGGATCTCCCCAAGCAAAATTCAAATAGCCTCTGAGAATATCATTGTAGGGGAAGGCACTGAACATCAGGCAATTGGTGCTCTGGCAATCTTAAAAATGCACCATTTACACCAAACGACTGATGAAATGTCAGTGTATAACTTTGCTGTTTTGTTCCCATATATGTATAACTAAATGTATTGCTACTATTTATTTCTTGATGCTGTTTGAAAGAATTCCTGCAGCCAAAATAATTTTTTTGCTGTTAGCATTTAAGAGGCTGCCTAATGTGAACAATTTATGTCCAGCTGAGTTCCATTTTATATTTTCTCAATGATATAAGGATTGATCAATTAGAAATTAATTTACATAATTCTTAATATTCTTATTGATCAGAAGACACCTTCCTTAGAAGCTTCATATGCATAAATACGGAATTTCATGTATATATGTCTTAATATATAGTATTTTAAGTATATAGCATTCATAACTGCTTAGCGTTTTGCCCTAGTTTGGTGAGATTTGATCTCAAATTTGGCTTTGATTCTGGCATAATATAACTACATGAGAAGGTAACTCTCCTAGTTGATCAAGGGAAGTCAATTGATGTAATCTTTTTGGATTTCAGTATATCTTTCTCTCTCCCAGGATCCTTCTGGACAAAATGTCTAGCACACAGCTGGATAAACACATCATGTGATGGGTGAGCAACTGGCTCATGGGTCAGGCACAAAGGGTTATAATGAATGGGGTGACATCAGACTGGGGACCCGCCACTAGTGCAGATCCACAGGGCTCCATCCTTGGCCCTGTGCTCTTCAACATCTCCGTAAGTGATCTGGAAGGCAGGACTGGAAAGGATATTGAACAATTCTACAAAACTGGGAGAAGATGTTTACTCCCTGGAAGGCAGGAAGGCCCTGCAGAGAGACCTTGATAAATTTAGAAGACTGGGCAATCATCAACCATGTGAAATTCAACAAGGAAAAGTGCTGGATTCTGCACATAGGACAGGGCAACTCCAGATGTATGGACAGACTGGGGAACGAGATGCTGGAAAGCAGTGCCATGGAAAGGGACCTGGGGGTCCTGGTTGATGGAAGGTTGAACATGAGGCAGCAGTGCCCTGGCAGCCATGAGGGCCAGTTATGTCCTGGGGATCATCAAGCCCAGCATCACCAACCAGGCAAGGGAAGGGATTGTCCTGCTCTGCTCTGCTCTGCTCTGCTCTGCTCTGCTCTGGGGCAATCTCATCTTGAGTTCTAGGGGCAGTTTCGGTTCCTACAACATAAGAAAGACATTAAGTCTTAGAGAGTGTCCAAAGGAGGCCACGAGGATGGTGAAGGTCCTTGAGGGGAAGACATAGGAGGAGTGGCTGAGGTCACTGGGTCTGCTCAACCTGGAGAGGAGACTGAGGGGAGACCTCACTGCAGTTACAGCTTCCTCCTGAGGGGAAGAGGAGGGGCAGGCACTGATTTCTTCTTTGTAAAAACCAGTGACAGGACCTGAGGGAATGGCCTGAAGTTGTGTTAGGGGAGGTTTAGGTTGGATGTCAGGAAAATGTTCTTCACCCAGAGAGTGGTTGGGCACTGGGACAGGTTGCCCAGGGAACTGATCACAGCACCAAGCCTGACAGAGTTCAAGAAGCATTTAGACTATGCTCTCAGTCACATGGTGGGATTCCTGGGGTGGTCCTGTGAGGGATCAGGATTCGATCATATTTGTGGGTCCCTTCCAGCTTGGCATATTCTGTGATTTTGTGAAGTCTGTACAGGAGAATGGTGACATCGGCATAGCTCAATCATCAGATTGAGTGCTGATCACATCAAGTTTGCAGTGGGTGAGGGCATGGGATTCTTCTTGCTCATGAAGCCTATTTTAAGGGATAGCTGCCTCACCACAGCTGAATTGCAGCTCATGACATGGTGCCAAATGACTTTCCTGGTTAGCCCCAGGAGATTACAGTGGAGTTATTGAGCTTCCACACCACGCAAAGTGTGCAGGTGCTAGAATCTTTGCCTCCCCACAGAACTTTAGGGTTTCACTATAAGTCCCTTGAACACCTCCGCACAAGTGTAGATGATTTGTCATATGTGTTGATTTTGCTGGGAGCCAAACTGAGACTGGCTCAGATTTAAATTTTGGATGACTCACTCTTACAGAGAAGCAGCTGCAGGGTATTCAGGAATAGGCAAAAATGGCAATCCAGTGACAAATGTCATCATGGAGCTAACAGAATTGCTAAATATGGTGCAGCACCTGACAGGTGAATAGATATGGAGAGTTGATAACATCAAAATACTTGAACATGTTCCCACAACTTCTAGTATTCCTAGAAAAAGAAAAAAGAGATCTGGCCCTAGGACTTCGTAGGTAAATAATTACCCTGTTGCATTTGGAATTAAGTTTAAATATGTATGTTGTTGTCATTACCTAAAGTATTTCAATCTTTAATTTTGAGCTTTGGATCTTTGTATCCTTAATGGTAAAGTGTTCTTTATAGGTGGCATTCTGGACTTCGGTAGAGATGTGCCAGGTACTGGAGTGGCCTGTGAGTGCATAAATTGCTGAAAGGCCTTTGCTATTTGTTTAGAATGTGAATTAATGTGGTCAACCTACTAGCCTGCCTGCCACCCTGTAATTTCTTTTCTCTACTGAGCTGCAGAGGAATGGAGCTAAAAAACAGGCACTGAGTTTCTTCAGCCAGATTTAAAAAAAAAAAAAAAAAAAAAAAAAGAAAAATTAAAAACCTTTATTTTTCTCTTTTT